>JAGTXR010000195.1:600000-1157060 GCA_022606575.1 Glossosoma conforme | reverse complement strand
TTTATTGTATCAAAAACTTTTATGAAACTGACGAAAACTCCACCGAAGCGCTTATTTGTAAACGAATTTTTAGATTCTAGTGACAAAAATAATTACTTTAATGTAGATGTAACATCGTAACAGTCAAGAAATTTGTTGAAAATGAAACGAACATAAAAAATAAATATCTTACCAAAATTTCCATTTGTTTAACAAATTCTTCTTCTGCTTCAACCATCCGAAATACCAGACTAAAAAATAAAAAGCTGTTACTACAATATATATTACAATGAAGACAACCAATTTATATGTATTTGAACCACATACGTAATACAGTAACTCAATGGGATGAAATTTTTAAAAATGTATTAAATAATCAACAGGTGTTTTTAATGCAGTTACCTGTTGCGTTTCCTCATAGTTTCAGCATGAGGGCTTTTACTGTACTGCTCCACAATAAGCTTCCAGTGACGACGACTCAGCCAACTACGGCAAAGTTTCTGAAAAGAAGAAAAAAAATCATAAATTTGTCTCACTGAGTACCGTATTGCGTGTCAACAATTTATGCTGATGACCTTGTTTGTGGAGCATATAATTTTGTATTTAGCTTAGAGGTTGACGGTCAAGGCAATCCAGGGCACTCTAAGCGAGGCTTCTCATTCTGGTGGAATATTTCTGCGTGATATTCTTCCTTGGATCTGACGACTGTGGTATTCTCAATACAACAGTCCAGATTCAGGAGTATAAAAATGTACAAAAACCTGCATTAATCAATGAGCGTCACCTGGATCTTCTTTATCTTCTTCAGCTCGGAAGCATCGTATAGCTGAAGACTGGAAGATGTGAGACCTGATCTGCCTCCTGGACACCACTCCCTCTTCAAGGCACAAATCTGAGGAAAAATATGTCTTTAGTCAGTAGCTTCTGAGTAAGGTGTAGGTGTTAGTAGCACCCAAACTGCTAAAACGATTCATTAAAAGTGGTTTCATACAAAGTTTTACTTGTTTTATTCTTTAAACATGTCAAACCACAAAGTTACTGCGTTCTTCGAGTATGGAGGAAAAATAAATTAGCCATTTCATATAAATATTTGCAGTCATTTGATAAATAGACCAAAACGGAATTACTTTTTCAATTGAAATCTAGAACGTTGAAAGCAAACGTCTAATACAATTCATATTATATATGGAAAAATAAATTAATTTTAATTAAAACTAAAATAAATAAATAAGTAATATTTTGTAGACATTAGTCTTGTTTGTATCGCCCCCATACTTCTTTACGGTTATGAATCTTTTTTCAATAATGTTTTAAAATCAGATGACTGCTTAGAATACTCTGGGTGTCATGAATTTATTAGGAATGGCTAGGCGAGGAAGCGGACAAGGCAGCCTTTCAAAATACAGTCGGACAAGCAACGAAGGTGGACATTTACTTCGGATGCTAGAGGAGAGTATGCCTTTTGTTCAAGCCCCCGGGCACGCACAGTAAAGTTTTATTAATTTTATAGGTGTTTTAGGTTGAAAGAGGAGCTTATATACCTCAGCTCTCAGCTTGGCATCTTCGGCAGCAAGGTCTTGGCAGGTCTGGGCGTACTGAGCACATGCACTGCGCTCGCTCTCCACCACTTGAAGAAGGTGTAGATGACGCTGTTCCAACTCCTCACGTTGTAGCACCACTTTATTGAAACTGTGAAAAAAAAACAAATAAATAACACATTTTACTGCCTGTCTTACTATCTCACTCTTTGAATGATTTGAATGGCACATTGCACGAACTTAAGAAATAACTCTTCAATCTTGTGTATCAAATTACAATAAATTTATAATGCAAATATACATAATATTAAACAATCGATACACACATATAAGATCACAGCACACATTATCTTGCATAACTTTTCTCTTATCAATAAATCAGGGAAAAATTAACGGCCGTCGCTGGGCGCTGCGAGCCGCGAACTTTTGTAACCGGTGTTCATTGCTGTATTCACTTCGAACTCCAACGTCTGTCGTTTATTTTTCTCCAAATTATTGACGAGAGAAATGTCATAAAAAATTATGTTTGCTGTGAATGAGAATTAGTATGCGTGAATAAATTGTTAACTTTTGGTGTGGATTTTCAATAATTTACAAATATTATAATACTTAAAGATATTCTCGAGAAATCCACCAAAAACAATTATATTGTTACTACAGGCATAGAGGGTTCAAGACTGATATCAGCTCGATATAGTCCTTGCAGGCTGGTACCAAAAAGCCTCGATATGCAATTTTTTGTCTCTTATTTTTGTTCGCTCGCGTGACACAAATATATAAAAATGTCAGTCTAAGTCAGTGGTTCTCAACCGGTGCACCACGGTGCACCGGCGCACTGCTAGCTTGTCGCAGGTGCACCGCGAAAAAAATAGAAAACGAAAAAATCCGCAAAATAGTGAAAACCGAAAAAGTAGTTGTATCCCGATGTATCCCAACAAGTTAAATCGCCACTTCACTACGGAGCACGCCGATTTTGCATCCAGAACTGAAGATTACTTTGAAAGATTATTAAGCATGCAAAAAAAACAAGCGAAATATTTTGAAAAAACTGTTAAAAATTCCGATAAGGCACTACTGGCGTCATACGCAATTGCTGAATTGATCGCTGTACAATTAAAACCACATACTATAGAGAGAGTCTCTCATGTTACTTGAATGTTGTGAAGTAGGAAAAATTATGTTTGGTGATGAATCAAAAAATGAATTATGATAATTCCTTTCTTTTAAACGATACAATAAAAAGAAGATTTTTAAATATGTCGGATGATATTGAGTCAGTTACAGATAAACTTTCCAAACGACATTTTGCTTTACAAGACGACGAATCGACTGAAATTAGCAGCAAGGCACAATTACTAGGGTTCGTTCGTTTCATAAATAAAAACAAAATAGTAAATCAATAACTATGCTATACTATACCTTTTTACTCAGAGAGGCAAAGAAGCGCTTTTGGAAAGATCATTCGGTCATAAACGAGCGCTATACAAATACTAATATAATAATAATAATAATAATAATATGCTGCAAAGAACTTACCGAGCATTCGACTGGACAAGATGTTTTTAATTCTATTTCTTCATATTTAGAACAATTTAAAATATCGTGGGATTTATGTGTAGGAATTTGTACAGATGGTGCTCTTTCAATGGTAGGCTCAATTAAAGGATTTATTACCCTTGCAAAGAAAAGAAACCCTAATATTGTATCTACGCACTGTTTTTTACAAAGATAATCTTTAGTGTCGAAAACATTACCAGCGGCACTAAAACCTGTACTAGATCAAATTGTAAATATGGTGAATTTCATAAAATGTAAAAAAATACCTTTAAAAACACGCATATTTAAAAAAAAAATCTCAATATGAGTCTTTGATTTTTCACACTGAAGTCACGTGGTTATCTAAGAGGAGTGTTTTATCTAGATTCATAGCATTTAAGAATGAGTTATTAATCTGTTTTCGAAATGAAGGTATGGATGATTTTGTTATGTGTCTTCAGGATAATGGTTTACTAAAGTAGCATATTTCGCAGATATTTTTAATTACTTAAATAATGTTAACACAAGCATTCAAGGAAAAATCGAAAAATATTTGTCATCCATTGACAAATTGTCAGGATTTAGGAAACAAATAACTCTTTGGAAAAATCGAATAATAGAAAAAAAAATAGATATGTTTCCTTCACTCAACGAAAACATTCTCGAGGAAATTATTTCCGCGATTATAGATCATCTAACTTTATTAAAAGAAAATATTGCACATTATTTTCCTTCTTTAAATATATAAAATTATGACTGGATACTTAATTCATTTGCTACAATTGATACACCGTGTTGTGGATTCATACGCCGAAGAAAAATATTCAGTCTCATTGTCGACTGACCGCACTCTAAAAATTTAATTTTCCGAAATGACCATGGAAGACTTTTGGACTTCTGTCAAAGATAAATATCCAGTTCTTCACATGAAGGCGCTGAAAATTTTGTTACAGTTTTCAACATCGCATTTATGTGAGCTCGGTTTCTCAACAATAACTAATATGAAAACTAAAAAACGAGAAAGACTTACTGACGAAGAACTTATGGTAGCTATATCTAATATTCGACCCAATATTTCTGATATATGTAAAAAACCAACAAACTCAGGTATCCCATTGATTGATTTTTGAATGATAATATAAATTTCATTTTATTAAGCAGGGACGTCATTTTGGGTGGATTAGAGGCGGGAGGGAAATGTCCCCCTTTTTAGATTTACTTCACCTGCAAATATTAATACAAATATTTTTAATAAAGCACGGATAAATATAAAATTGTTTCTAAGGAAAACTTAACGAACTAAATTTATATCCTGCTGGAATAAAAGCTTTATTATAATTATTATGATATTCAATATTAAACATTTTTTTATATAACTTAACTTAAAAAGAAAATATGTCTTATATATAATATATTATATATATATATACCTGTATAAATATATATTTAAGAAACTTAATTCTGGTGCACCGCCATTTTTTGCCATGATTTCAAAAAGGTTGAGAACCACTAGTCTAAGTTGTAGATTTAAGTAACTAAGTGACGCGACGTTGCCGCCATTTTGATTGCTTGACAAGTCCTGTCATCGGTGCACCATTAGTTCAGTAAATGGCTGTCTGTCATTGGAGCACCATTCATTTTGTAAATGGCCACAGTATTAGTTTCGCCCCTGGGCTGTCACTAACTGAGAGTCATCAATTCAAGTCTGCTCGGGGTGTAAACTACATCCTTGTTTGTGGTCCCGGGCAGATGATGTTTTACAATCTTTTGTCGTAAGTAAATTGCAATGTGTTTCTAAAAAAGTTTTGTGTGTTGCTCATCTGCTCTTCATCCCTCGACCGCGCGTAAAAATGACTATCCGGCGATGTGAAGTCGTTCTTTTAATAACAGGGATATCGAGACATATTGATGCGTGTATAGTCGTCACAGGCTGCCTCCAAACTAACACCCATTTCAAAACTATACCCCTTGGGTGGTATCGCACTACCAAACATAAGACGCAAAGTTATTTGCGCTGAAGAAATGCGTAAGGCAATCAACCAACCGTCCCACTGCTTGTATATTCAGATACCCCCAACACCCAGACTGAAGTCGCGAAGCAGCTTTCTGAGATCCACATAACCTCTCACATCCGGCCCTGAAAATGAGAGATTCCAGCTCTGGCAACAAATCGCATCAGAGGATTTCATTACTCCAAAGGAAGGCCTCCCAACTTGCAAGAACCTTGACTGGTGGACCTGGAAATCCCTGAACAGATTAACGGGAGTTGGTAGAACAAAAGACATCCTCAAGCGGTGGGGAATGCTTCGGCAGGAAGAGTCATTATTGTGCGACTGCGGTGACCTGCAGACCGCCTTACACCTAAGATCCTGCTCCATGTGCCCAACAAGCTGCACACCTCAAAACCTAATGCTAGGCAACACACGGCCTATTGATGTTGCCAGATACTGCGCAGAAATATAAAATTGACGTCGTTGAAACGAATAAGGAGAAGAACACATATTAAAATTCCTGGTAATTTAAACTGAAACTATAAAATTAAAACATTACATTCTACGATGAGATTTTCATTATGTCAGTGCATAAATGAAAATATTAACAACATGTTCAGACATGTATGGAGAATTTAAAGTAGGATACTTTTTTACCCCAGGAATTGTTTTTTTTTATAGTGTATCACGTAATTGAATTTCCCTTTCCATACTTGGCGCTGGTGCAACAGGCATCATTCATGACATCAAAGGATTCTTGCAAAATTATCTTTACAAAGGGGCAATGAAAAATGTATGAAAGCTTATACTTAGCTAATAATCCCGATAGCGATTGGAAAACTCAAGTTTATACCTTCACATACTCGCAATATAATAATGTGTTTTTACATCTAGTACCTGCAATCAAATGTAAACCTAACTCTTTATAGTATTTCTTTTTCCTTGTTATTTTTAAACATAAAGTAAAAATATTTATTACTGTAAATTAATATGTGAGGATATAATTAAATTTAAAAACATATAACTTTTAGACAAGACAGCCAATCCGTTCAATTGATGGTCATGGATAAATCACGTAAAGCAAATTTTAACGATAGTTCGTAAACAAAATGTGTTTTTTATTGTAATTTTACGCTTTTTCTGATCGTAATAATTTTTTAACCACATTTTTAAGTTAAAGAGTATTATAAGCACTTGTTTTATTTTTATTATTTTGGAATACAGTCGATTCCGCTTAATTGGGGCACCGTTTAATTGGGACAGCCGCTTATTTGGGACAAATCTCAAAGAACAGAAACCATACCAAGAAACCAATAGTAAATTTAAATGTTTAATTGGGACAATATTCCGCTTAATTGGGACAGGAAATTTTAAGCAATGAAGAAAATCAGGATATGTTGCAGGCTCCTATTATTAACTATGAAGAACAATTAACTTTCAAGAACAGATAACAATTTACCATGTTACGATGATAATGAAGACTGTGAGGATTCAATTGAAGTGTTATTTTATGCAGGAAGGAAATAAAGGGAGCCCTACATCCGTACTGAGTATCTGTGCTGATGTTTGAAACAAAAGACAGACTACACTAGACTCATTTTTGCATTGAATTGCCCATTTATTATTTTAATTAGGTTTTTTTTTTCTTAAAAGTTCAAATTACATGTTTGTAATTTATATGATAATTTATATTACCTATATGTTATTTACAGTTTCCAAGAGCTTATAAAATAAAAGTAATGAAAAAAAAAAGCATTGTTTCATTTTATGTGTGTATTACTGGTTAATGGCCTTAGTTGGCAAAACCAAATAAATGAATTTAAAAAAATGTGAAATTCGCTTGATTGGGACAGCCGCTTAATTAGGCAAAAATGCCCAAGTCCTGATGTGTCCCAATTAAGCAGAATTGACTGATGAATTTTGATCCTTCGATGTCGGCTCTTCCTATCATTGCGAAGCAGAATTCGCCAAGCGTTGGATTGTTCACCCATCAAAAGGGAACGTGAGCTGGGTTTAGACCGTCGTGAGACAGGTTAGTTTTACTCTACTGATGACCGATCATTGCGATAGTAATACT
The DNA here is from genome assembly GCA_022606575.1 of Glossosoma conforme. NCBI lineage: Eukaryota > Metazoa > Arthropoda > Insecta > Trichoptera > Glossosomatidae > Glossosoma > Glossosoma conforme. Next base: position 1,149,939 of record JAGTXR010000195.1, on the reverse strand, counting down.
GCTCAGTACGAGAGGAACGGCAGTTTTGGACATTTGGTTCACGCACTCGGTCGACCGGCCGGTGGTGCGATGCTACCATCCACAGGATTAGGCCTGAACGCCTCTAAGGCCGTATCCCGCCTAGGCAAATCGGGCAATGATACGTGATGTGAGTTCCGCGAGTCGGAAGGCTCTCTAAACAATGTGACATCTATCAGGCGGCCCCCGTCCGCGGGGGCCTCCGTTGAAGCCCGCCGAGGTGGGGCGATCACTGCGCTGCGCGGTTAAACGTCCCGGCGCAACGGCGCCCCGCCTCTGACTAAGCTTACGTTCGACGCCGGAACTCGGAATCGTCCGCAGACGACCTTCGTCCCCGGCAGTGTGTTGTGCCCGGTGCAGCAGCGTCACGCTGCGATCCGTTGAGACTCAGTCCTACGCCAAGAGATTCTTCCGATCGCCTCCGAGACGTGTCGGTTCGCAATCGCAAAATTATCGATATACATTCGATGCTATATATTATTATTCCGCCGCCGCACGGTGTAGTGTCTGTGTGGTGTGCGCAAAACAACTCGTCGTTGTGTTGTATACATATACTGAATCAAATTGATTTTTAATTACTCTTATATTTGTATTTAATTTGTCGTCTTTATGACATTTTAGATACGCGTTGGATTCATTTAAAAGTAAATTAAATTATTAAGCCTAACACAAATAAATACACGTTAAAATTTAGTATAATCCACATAAAAGTAAATCGTATTAGTCATTTAAAATGTGTAAATTTCTCGACATGATAGACGTCGTAAGAGCCCGGGCAGTCAACGTGTTGGGTAAATGAGAGAACATAACTGCAAAAAAATTTGGCTCGATTTCCCGCATTTGATGTTTATTTTTTTTATATAAGTGTGACATAATATGCCTATGCTGTGAATATGTAAAAATTATATTAGTAAGTAAATTCATAAAATATGATCTACCAAAGCATTTTCCTCGTCACAATCAGCTCCGCTGTCCTGAATCACCATTCCCCACCAAATATATAACATTATGAGTATGTATATACCATATGTCCTTTATCGGTGGCTTTACAAAATAGCTTTTTGGATTATATAATACAAATTCTGCTGCGCAGTTAATTAAATAAGTAATCGAATTTGCAGTTTGCATAAAGTGCTATGTACTATTTATGAATTTCTCATGAAATCCAGATTCGCTGAAAATATTATTTGCTCGGTTTCACTTCTCTGAGGGTTATTGAATATTCCATTCAGGATATTTGTATACATTTCAGATGAAAAACATATTTGATGATACATCTCAGTTCGAGTTTTCAGTATTTTCATAGTCACTCTGTATGTGTATAAGGGTGTCCCACGCTATAAGGGTTTTTTTTCGAAATGAGATCGGCTCATTCTCTTTTTTTATGCCACTTGGTCGTAATAACTCGTATAATAAATATTATTGCTATCGGATAACGATTTCTGATAGCGACTTAATATTAAAGTTTTAATATAAAATTTTGTATGAAGGCCAAAAATAGCTTATTGAGAACTTAATATTTTTCTTTGCTTAATATAATCAGGGAACACATGTTACTTTACGCAGCGTAGTATGAGTAGCTTTGTTTATATTCAACAGTATTCCATGAAAGTTTCATGGAATACTGTTTCATGATAAAAGTATTGCAATCGACTTGAAAGACTATCGTTACCTGTGCTTAGTGTCAGCACCTGTTTTAGCGTTTAATAAAATTAAAAAAACATACTATTATATCATACAATTTTCACTTCTTCAACATTTCAGTCGATAAAAGCGTTCCAAACTCTTTGTGCCTGAAGATCCAATTTTGGCCAGCAATAAGTTTTTTTATTACTACACGAAATAGCTTTAAGTAGACAAAATTAATTTAATTTGTATGTTTATAATGCTGCCAGCTTTTTGCCATTCCAATAGACAGCTAATATCGGTTACCTCGTTTTGGAAATTGGGGTGATATTCATCAGGTGATTTTGAAAAATATTTTGTATGCCGATTTTGATCGGCGAAGTGAAGTTTTTCTAAGGCGCGTCTTTTACTCTTTTTTGGTCAGATGTTTGTCCAATTAAGGTATAATATCAATTCACTTATCTTTTACCAGGTATAAGGTGAGTAGTTTTTCAACACAGCTATGTAAATATATAGTCGGTATACATGCCTTTTCCCAATAAATAATGCACTCACGAATATTGAGATTTGCTCCTACAATGTACTTCTAGAGCCAGTCTATTAGAGGGATGATTTGAACCAGTAACTTAATGTTTTACATCCACTATTAAAAGATTCCATTTTTATAACTGCGTCACTACACAGAAATGTGGACAGAATGAAAAAAATGCGTATTCTGATAAAACACATTAATAATTACAAGCATACGGTACGTTAGTTCTCGTATGCCATATATTCTAGTATTCACATGTTCCGATGCAAGTCGCTATCTTTTCCCGTGGTTTTTAAGTACGTGAAACTTTTTTTACAATTATTTGGACATCATTCACACAAAATGAGGGGGTTAGACTTGAAAAAAAAAAAATTGGGACATCCTAAATTGTATACACTTGGACCTCATGTAACACGGTTATATGGTTCCACAAACAACGTGTAATACAAATCCGTGTTATGCAAGGTTTGAAGATCATATAAAATTAGGGATTGCATTCTAAAAAAAAAAGCGATGATAATTCATATTAATGTATACTTTATTTTTTTAATTAAACAAATATAAAGGGTCTGCCATCTAACGTTTTTTTTTCAACTAGTGTTTATTTCGTGAATGGTAACACTTAGCTCATGTCTGATTTGACAGATAATTAGTTTTATCCTTCCGCTAAGCGAATATGGTTGTGTATATGCTTGGACAACGCTGGGAAATATTGCGACATTACTTTGAAAATCGGGCCATTTTTCTTCGAAAATGAGCAAGGAGTGGCCGTTACAGTCAATGGCGATCGTTATCGGACCATTTTTGTTCACAAAAATTGAAGAGGAAGATATTGGCAACATTTTCTTTCAACAGGATGGCGCTACGTGCCACACAGCCGAAGCTACACTCGATGTTTTGCGCCCCATTTTCAAAAAAAAAAGTTATTTGGCGTACCCTTTACATTTACATATTTATGAAAAAAACTTTAATAACTTAATATGGAATTCATTCATCATCACTATCACGTATAAATTCTACATGTTTTACTTTTTTCGAAATCAGTCGTACGTTTTTATCATCGGAGGACTCTGGTTTTCTTGTGGTTTTCTTGTGGCCTTCAAATATTCTGTAATAAGCGATTGTCTCATATAAATCCTTACGTATTTCCTTATAAGGTTCCAAAATCTGTTCTTATTTCCAATTCCTCTTAAATTTCGACCTTCTTTCCATTGTAGGATCCTTTTCAATAAAAAAAGTTTTCTTTTTTATAGCCAAATTCAAACCGTCTACTAACAGAAAAATTGTGAGAAAAGTTTTGATCTTCCGATTAAGATTGTTCAGTTCTTTTTAAATTATCATCAATTTTTTGTGCCCTCTTTTGTATAATGCTTAAGCTAAAACAAAATTAACAAGTTTCGACACGCTCAGTAAGATTTGTCATGTGCACATTACATGGACGTACAAATTAAACATGTAATTTTTTTTTAAACCGTGTTATATAAAGCGTGTTGTATAAAAATATGCCACAATTTATTCAACCGTGTTGTATAAAACCGTGTTGTATCAACGTCGCATTTTTGGAGAATTTTAAAACATATCAGAATCTATACAAAGAATTAATGCAAAAAACACCCAGTTTGTGTGCAACAGCGCCTGTCGAGATGCAAATCGTGCATCAACCAGCGCGGGTCAGAACATTGAGAGGGTTGAGAGTTTCAGGAGTCTCGGCGTACAGGTCATTGATAAAGGAGCTCGCTTCCCGCCTTGAGAACGCTGTTGCGTTAGTTAATTATATGCGTAATATCTGGGAATCGCAGCTTCACTCGATCGAAACAAAGTACCGTCTACACAGCACCTGTATCGTTCCTATTATTTTTATGGCTGTGAATTATGGGACATTACTAAGAGCCAATGCGGTTGAATAATGCGATTCGAGAGAAGATGCCTGCGTAGAATACTGTGGTTACGATGGTTTTATTCTGTGAGAAATGACGAGGTAAGAGAGTGGACAAAGCAGCCCACTAGACAGTTGGTCAAGAGGCGAAGGCGAATCTGGCTGGAATATGTGGTAAGGATGCTGCAAGAGAGAACAAATCCACCAGCTAAATCATTTTCTTCTAGGCCCCAGGATCGCGCCGCTTTGGAAAGCCGTCGGGAATTATACATAGAATGAACTTGACGGGAAGCAGAGCTGAATGCGGTAAAGACTATGGTGGCTGATGGAGTCCGTGACAGCCATATGCTCCAACTGGAGAACGGATATGGTAATGATGATGATAGAGTTAATATACTCTAGTGAGTACGGACGCATTACCTGACGTTTGCCCTTCTAAAATAGGTCAGATCTCTTGGCGCGCTTATATAAATTGCTTGACATCAGAGTATCGCCAATCACTTTTAACAGCAATGCAGTGATTTCTGGTACTCAAACATGTGAATACAAAACGTATGCATAAATTTACTTGATTAATTTCTAGAAACAAATGTATTAATCCTCAGGGTCCATCACAAGATTAATGTGCATTATATATGACAAATAAATGTATTGATTGGACCTATACAAATGCATAAAATTCTTGAAAGTACACTCTCTACCAGCACCAATATACCTGCAGAGACGTGTTTGCGACGCATTGAAGGTACTCTAAAAGTCCTGGAAGGAAATATCTCTCAGGAACGTTGTAACATACTTTTGAATGAATTCCGCGTTCTCCCTTTTACTATACGAGTACTTTCGGCTCTCTCTTCTGTCGGGAAAACAGATGGAAGACACACGAGGCCAAAACAGTACAGGTGCTGGATGACATTAGTAACGATCAAGGAAGATTTACTTTCTTAATAAACGTAAGTAGACCTCTAATCATCTTACCAAAATCGAGTAACGATTTGATAATAGGTGCTTCCTTAGAATACTGGGAGTACGATGGTACGATTTTGTAAGAAATTGCAAGATTAGGGAGCGGACACGCTACCTTTAAATCCAACAGACGGTAAAAAACATAAACTACAGCTGTTATATCTTAAAGTCTTATACTTGCCTAACATACATACACAGTAATGTATGTAAACCGAAAACTGTAATTTCCATAATTCCTTCCTAAACGCCACCGATGAACTCTGCAATGCTCTTCTTGTTTCTGTTTCTTCCTTCATACAATCTGGATCTGTTCAATATACAGATACACTTGCAATCTCCCGACCCACACATAAACACAAACTCAACACACGTGTCCCGCATGCAGCGTCCAGCCATCCTGGCTGAACGTCATAAAGATAATTCGTTTTGACCGGCTGTGCTACTGCATACGATTGTTTAAATAAAATATTTAAAAATCCCGGGCCTTTGCTGTGTTCTGGATCAAGTCCTCATTATGCAAGTTATTTTGTAATCAATATCCCAACATTATCCTTAACGATTAATGAGAGAAATGTAGGAAAAGTTACTCATATAGTATAATGGATGTACCTCAGCATCTGCCGGCGGGTATGCTTTAGAGCAGTGTTTCCCAGTCTTCTTTATGCCATGCCCCACCGTAGTCTTTTCAAAAGTCATATGCCCCACTGGCCTCTTTTTTAATTAAACAGTAGGTAAATTTTCAAAATATACATTATTATTACAAAACACAAATGACAATTGAAATGTAATTAAGTAAAATAAAATAAAAAAGTAAAACAATAAAAAACACAAATTCAGTTACGCTTGCATCAAATGAATCTTATGTCTGGATCTAACTTAGTTAATTTCAGTCTTAGGTCCCCTCTATTAATTATATCCAATCGTTTTCTTTTTTTTGATGACGCTAAAACCACATTCCACCACATAAGATGATGGAAAGGGTAATAATAAATTTCTGGCATGCAAAGTAATATTAGGATATTTTGTGTTAGTTACTTCGCACATCCATGCCATTATTCCTTTAATGTTAAATAAATTTGTAATCGAATCATCATTTTGAATTTCCGAAAGTTCTTCTTGATACAGTTGTTCATTTGAAATATCTACCAGCATTGGTTGTGTCAACAAAGCTGGAAAATTTATTTCTTCTAAATCAGCAAATCGTTCTTTAAAATAATAGACTTGCATAGTTTCTGCGAGGACTTTTTCGCACAAATCCTTCAAACGGAGGATCTGCTAATTGGATTTTGTGCAGTGCTATGTCCAAATGCCTAAATAGTTTCTTTTATAATAAACACAAGTGCGCATACTTAAGTAACACCTACCGGCGACACTAATTTTGGAGTAATATAAATTTTCTTCATAGATGTTTTATTGCTCGTAATATCGGTCAGTGTGATATCAGTTAAGACGGGCAAGTTTTCTTGTAATTTGATGTAAAAAGAATTGACTATGAAAATTATTTTGCATGCCGGTTTTTATCTACATTTTTCTAAGGTGCGTATTTTTCTCCTTTTTGATCATTTTTTTGCCCACTTCAGGTATAATATTCCGTCAAAAAACTTATTTGAGATATAAAGTATGTAGTTATCTAATAAATTTTTGTAAAAATATAGTCGGTAGACTTGCTTTTTCCGAAAAAATAATGCAAACACGAATATTAAGATTTGTTCTAACATTGTATTTCTAAAGCCATTCTATTGGAAGGATGATTTGACCTGGTAATTTAATGTTTTATGTCCTCAATTAAAATATTCGAATTTAATAACTGCGTTACTACACATAAATGTTGACTGAATGAAAAAAATGCGTATCCTGATAAAACAAACCAGTATTAAAGAACCCATCCTAAGTCAGCTTTCGCGCGCCTTAGAATTCTAGTATTGATATGTTCCGATGCAAGTCGCTATCTTTTTCCGTGGTTTTAATGACGTGAAACTTTTTTCTGCAATTATTTGGACATCATTCACACAAAATTCGTCGCTCGACACTCAAACTGGGCGAACGTGTCTATTCATCCTACCTACAGGATGGCGCACCGTTGCGATTGTGATATCGCGCAAATAAATCGTCGCTTAGACGATCACCGTTTGCTGCTGGAGAGGCTCTTAAAGGCTGTTGGATGCGGGATGGATGATGCACTGACATCCGTTGTTTGGACCCTCCACCCAACCCGACAAGTCTGCCGACTTCCCGCAGAAGGCGCTTGCCTCGAGAGTGCAAATCATTCCGGCTACCTACGCTGAAGCTGTCAACATTCCTGTGTCGATGTCGCTTAACTGTGACAGCAGTGACTCCGAACCTGCCGTCAATGAATCCGCTTCAAGTGAGGCCGCCGAAGAGGACTCCTCGGAAGATACTATCGAAGGAGCCCCTGCTGTTTCGAGCAAGGCTCCCAAGGACTCCCGTTCTCAGCCGGGACGAATCATCGTTTGAGGAACTGGAGGACCTGAGTGCTTTCTCCGTGGATGTCCTCTCCCTCCCCAGAGCAATCTTTCCGGAGAAGTTCAACGCTCTAAGTTGAGTCGCGCCTCTCCGCATGGGGAAAGGCAACAACATTCAGCACGTCTGATGATCCGTGGTTCTGCAGCTCCTTCAAAGAACGTTACTGGAGTGAAGATGGCGTATCTTCACGCCAAGGGCCTTCACCCAGATACATCGGCTGAGGACTTTCAGAGCTTCTTGGCAGCGACCGCTGCATTCAATCCTTCTTGGATGACCATCAGGAGGATTGTCAGCAGGCGGACGCTGTCAACTTCTTTCAAAGTCGGGGTCATCGCGACTTCGCTGGAGTCTCTCATGGAGCCTCAAGTGTGGCCTGAAAGGACTATCGTTCAACCCTGGATACGCATAAGACGAAAGAATCGCAGTGAACAGTGGTTGAAACCAACTTGAGTGAAGATATTGACATATTTAGTGTTATATTGCTTTAAATTCAGTACTGGTGTTTATGGAGGCGAAATGTTACACGTTTTATTTTGTGACAATAATGCCTTGTTATTTGTGAGTCAATCATGATATACTTATGAAAAATACATGGCCAATAAAGAATCATTAAAATACTAGGATTCAAATCATTGCAAATTAAAGGACTGAAGAAGAACAATTGCACCTGGACGTATCGAAGAACGAGGATTTAATCTGACATTCAAGGTATTTATTTATTTATTTTCGTACTTACACACAAAATAATTAACAGAATAACATACTACACTTATTACTTTGAATTATGTATTTAGCATACATTCTAAAAAAAAGTGTTTATAAATCAGTAATATTGTCTTTGCTTTTGATTCTGTAGATACAAGGACAGATTCACCATCGAATCGGATCATTCCAACCTCTCGAAGATGCAAAGCATAAATTTGTACAAATATACTTCAATGGTAATATGGAGGAAGAACTTGATCGACGTCTACAAAGTCGTGATCAGAGCGGATAAACGACCATCTGGTACACACGTCGCGATACTGGGCAACTACAACAGATATCTGAAACACGTCGTTCATATGACACGTTGCAATACCCACTGATGTCTTGGCACGAGAAGATGGATATTATTTCAATATCAAAATGAAAAATCCTTTATAATTATGCTAAAAATATGGATGTTAGCTTTACATACAAAATAGCAAATCTATTGTCTTAATTTCAGGTGAAGAAACTACCAAGATGGTTTGCTCACCGAATTATTACGCATATCGTTTGATTATTCGTCGAAATGCTGACAACTACTTGCTGAAGTTTCGTCGATTACTGCAATAGAATTCAACCAGACCAAATATATGATATCATATGTACCGAAAAATTCAACTTAATAAAATCCAAAATCTGCTCATTTATTGCCTTTCGGGTGAAACAAAGTTCACCGGGTCAGCTAGTATATATATATATATATATTTATATATATATAATAAGTATTATAATCAGGGTTTTTTTAATCATTTGGTATCAACACAGGGCGGATGTTCCGGCTGATAAAAAATTCCATAAGTTTTCATTTCTCCGAAATATAGTACGAGATAATTCCCCACACACGGCAAAGCCCAAAAGCCACAATACCAAATCTGGCGGTGAAAACCTCAGAAGTTGTTAAAGCCAATGCATCCTCCCACTACTCAGAAGCTACTGAAATATAAACACTATTATTATTATTGTAATAATGTTGTACATCAACAACTGATACACCTAAGAAATAATTATTTAATATTTATAATGCTAAGCAATTGATACACATATAAAAATGTACAGAAAATACCATCTTATATAACATCTCTAATGTCAATAAATCGGAGTTAAAATATAAAGACCGACGACCCGCGTACGAACCTCGAACTTTGCACACCTGTTCATTTCTTTACCCAACGCTGGTGCATGGCCATTATGCACCACCCATTGAAATGACAAATCAATACGTATTGTATTATATATATTATTCTTCATGACACCTGTGGATAATATATCTATATATTTGCACATATTTTCAATGTTGTGACGGCCTGATGCTTGCCGCATGTCATCGTTTTGGTTGAGCAGCCCTTTAGGACCAAAATATACTATAAACACTACAGAAGCCATTTCGTCAAATCTCTGGCTCCTAGAGATTAGGTGGAGAGAAGTCTCAAAACAGAGATTGGCAGATGCTTGTGTAGTTCAGATATGGAACTAGAAATATTTGCAAAGAAAAAAAATCAAAAGTACATCCTCACATCACTTTAAATATGTTCCCAAGTTATATTTATATTTTTTTCAATATTTTCCAATTCCTGGAACATTTTAATTAATAGAAAGTTCACGTTAACGTATTTGTTAAAAAATATTTTGAAAACTGCTAGTTTTTAATATATATGTTAATTATGATATGAGCCACAGCCGTTAATTATTTACCGTAAATATTTTTATATTAACTTATATATTACATACAATTAAAGTAATACACATAATACATTGAGACCTCGCCTTAAGCTGTTTCGTTTAGAGCTGTTTCGGTTTAGCGCTCTTTTTTTTCAACCCGGGGATTCCCCGAAATTGTGCGCAGCGTCAGATTTAAGTAAGAGGGAAGACATTGGACACTCCGTCAATATGGATGAAATGGTGGAAGAAATAGTGGAATTAGCGAAACAAACCGGTTTAGATGAGGTAAATGTGGAAGACGTCGAAGAAATAGTTCAAGAAACAGCAGCTAGTCTTTCTAATGATGAGCTCAAGGAATTAACTGAGCAAGAAGAAAACAAAAATATTGATAGTAGTGATTTCGAAGAAGAGCAAAAAGAACTTTCGATGGCGTTTGTAAAAAGGAGTTTAACTACTATAACTGAAATTATAGACCAATTTGTTGAAAATGATCCAAATTTTGACAGGAGTTGAAAAGCAAGACAGGGTGTTATAAATGCTTTATCCACTTATCAACAACTTCTAATAGAACGCAAAAGGAAAACGCTATTACATTAGATGCCTTCTTGACAAAAAGGCAGAAAATTGGAAACACAGAATAGACTGAATGATCTGACTGACTTAGAATTTTATTAGTTTTTATAAGTATATTCGTTTATATTGGTTTAATTTTTTATAAAAAAAACATAATTATTAAATTTAATACCCAACCAATTTTCTATCCATCTTCCCCTAACCCCATTATTTACATGTTAAGATAGCCTCGTTTAGCGCTGTTTCGCATTACGCTCTACTTTGATGGAACGTATCCCCCGCGTTAAGTGGGGTCTTACTATACATACAATGAAAGTATTATGAATTTAAATGATGATAACCCATTACTTCATCAGTGTATCGGAATTAATTAGGCTTACCTCAATACTAATTGCTTAATATCAATACTTGTCATTATCATGATAAATTAGAGTATTCGTAACACAAATAATTATCGATCAAATAATTTAGTTACTGCATTCAAGTTTGACAAATTATCATTACGTCAAATATCAATATTCATTTATTTTAGTTGGACAGAGTTCGAAAAGAGCATATACAGGGTCCATTTCGGGTCTCATTACCTGAAACGGTACAGGAAAACCGCCGAAGATGATAGGGGCATGTGACACGGAGATGAGAACCACATGGTGAAGAGAGCCCTCAACATACCCACGCTGAGGAGAAGACTTGGAAGACCATAGGCAACCTGTACTGCAACTGTAGACAAGGATCTTAAAATTTTGGGCTTGACCGAGAATGCAGCGCAGGACAGGCAAACATGACAAATGTGCACAAGGAGAGCCGACCCCAAATAATGGGAAAATTGCGAGGGCAAGAAGAATTTATTTTTGTTGTAACCAAGCAAATAAATGTCACATGAAATAATATAATGAACACTAAATAATGGTCAATATATTATGGGATGTACTTTTTAATGAACAGACTTGTATTATTTATAAGATCTGTAAAACATTCATGCTAATAGCACTAACTCGTTTTTGGTTAAAATGGTTTTTCATTTTTAAATGAATCATCAAAATAATGGTTTTTGAGTCACGCCATGTGCTGTGAATGCTATACATTCTACAATATTTCAACACAAAGCCGCGATTGACAAATTTAACCGTAAAATCATTTAAAAAATACTGTCAAAAATATGATATGTTTATACAAACATTTTTTGCGACATTTTCCTTTATGAAATTTTTATTTGTGGAAATTAGGTTTTATCTGAAGTCGGAATTTTTTTGTGCCTCGTAAGCACATTGCGACCGTATATATAGATATATATAGATAGAACTCGTTATGATTCTCACTCATTTCAATTTCAATTTTGTTTATTTTTCCTTTCAGAAACATTACAAATTATGTTAACTCAATTCATTTCTGAAGTACAATAGGAGATAATAAGTCAACAGTTTTAGATTTCAAGCATTTTTTTTATGTAAGCGCATACAGGAGAATATCCACACATGGTGATAGTAATTCTGAAGTCTCGTCTGTGGAATTTTATGACGCTTACCATAGTGCATATGGCTAAGCGCTGCATGTGAGCGCTGCATGTGGAGTGTTGATCCGCCAACGTCATAGACTACAACCCGCGCCACTCGGTCATTGAGAACTGTATTGGGTTTTGTGGCACACAAAACTACATCTGTAAGCGGCGCGCCAACTTAATTGATTCATTTTGGCATTCTTCTGCATGCATTTGTACAAAATCATTGCAATTAAATACAAATTAAAGAGTTTGACATAGAGAAGTCATTGACAGAAGAAAAATAAAAGTTTCTCGGTTTGGTTCAAATGTGGTGTCTCTTGTAATATTACTAGTAATTAAATATACACATACAATTTTACATCAAATTTTTATACGCATCAATTCATTCAAAAAAAATATCGAAGAAGCTTGTGAATTAATGTTGATTGATTGATTAACAAAAAAAATAATAATATACATACTCTGAATATATACAATATAGACATCTATCGTTACACGATGGTAACAATGGTATAAATACATCTTCTTACGCGTATCCGTTCAGGCGGAGAAATAGTCGAGTGGACTAGGCGGTGTAAAAGACCTGAGCAAAGGTTGGTTCCGAGGCTCGTGGTGCGCATCCCGCGTCTGCCGATATGTTTCTGAATGAATTGATGCGTATAAAAATTTGATGTATGTGTATATTTAATTACTAATAATATTGAAATATAGTCAGTGATCTATAAAATAAGATTAGAGTATTGAAAAAATATTCTAATAAAAATTTAAATCCATGTAATATTTACTTGTTGGTGATGGCAACAATCATGGCTTTCTGTCACTCAGGGACGCCGCAGAACGGCAAGAAAATACGTGTCAGTCGACAGCGTGCCAAACACATTGAGCATATATGGCAAATATCTAAAGGTAAACCGAGTAAATTGACATGTTCATACCTGGCATCTCTTATTGCATCGATCCAGTGCACACACTCCGCCTCTGTGGCAGCCCTCAGCTCGTATTGCCGCTGATTCTCCCGACGGTATGATATCGTAAAGCAGTGCTGGAAGAAAACATCACATGAAGAAATATTAATAACGCAAATACCATATTCAATAGAAATCATGCTTTTGGACAATAGATTACGGAGAATAAAACAGAATAAATGAAATCTATAATTTTATTTTTCCTTTGATCAAATACTAAAAAACATATTAAATTTTGTACTTGAAAAAATATTTATTTTCATCATCTTTTATATGATCTGTATACATGAAAACGATGTGTAAAGCTTTTTTACTGAATGTAAAAATATTATGAAGCAGCTTAATACGCTCTTCACTCATTAGCAAAATAAAACTCTTGAATTTATTCTAAGAAATCATCTCTCATTTTGATCATAGGCTTTAACGTGGGCTAAAAGCCCCTTGTGTGCATTCGGTACTTTCAGGGGGGCTGTAAAAGACCTATAAAAACAGGGGGCGTAAAAAATATCACTAAATAATTCATTTCAATTAATTTAAATTATTATTATAATTATACCGTTTTAACCATTCACTTTAATAGTTAATAACCTAATCTACACAGCTAAAAATCTTATTAAAAAATATTAAAATAATTAAAATCATAATACATTAAGAAATCATAGAACAACAGTTTCGTGTTGTACATACTCGTATATGTTATTGTTAGTTTTTTCATTCAATATCCATCTATAATATTATAATATCGCAGGGATATTATTGGGTGATTTCTTTTATTGTGACTTAAATTAATAATCGATAATTTGACACGAAAATCTAATAAGTTTTGTATTAACATTTGAAGTACATACATATAATATATTCATTGCGCGAATATCTAAAATCCGTGAATGGCCACGGAGAGTTTTTTAATTTAGTTTTGTGTTAAAATTACCATTTTCATATCAAATGTATGTTAAAATAAAAGAACAAGAAAAATAAAAATCTGACAAAAACACCGTCAAAATTTTAAGCTTTTGTATTAATTTTAAATGCATTTGTTTACTAAATAAAAAATAATAATAAAAACATTTTTAAGGAATAATGCATAAGTCAAAAATGTTAAATATCAATTTAATAATACAAATTGTGCGCATTTTTTATAAGCGCTCAAACTTTTATCTGTAGTGCTTTTAGTAAAAGATCTAAATAACCAGAGAGTTTTTTAAAACTTTGATATCATTTTTTCACTATCAAAAATCTGGTTTTCACTCTCGTTTAAGAAATTATAAGTCAAAGTAAATATACGTAAATTCTAGCTACGAAATAGATATGTAGACTCACGTTATTTCCTGATAGTTGTCGGTCGGGGGGTGGCTCTAGAGATGATGCGATCACAGAAGCTTCCTCCAAGAAGACCACGCCGCTGGGACGAGAACTGGTTTCCGACTCGTAGTAGAACAGCATATTCTGTAATCACACGAGAAGCAAAACCAAGAGTCAGAAGGAGATAAGCAACATTCAAATGTCATTTGCATGTATATTTTCCGACGCCCTTTCAGAACTGCGCCAGCCCGGGAGCAAGAAAAAAATGGCTGCTTTGTCCACTCCCTCACGTCGCCGTTCCACACAAAACCAAACATTGTATACCTAGTACGCATCTGCTTTTAAAATCTATTATACGGCTGCATTAGATGAGATCCCTAAATTTGCAGTTGTAAATAAATATTATATAATATAATACCGTATTGGGAATATTAAGGAATAAAATAATAAACTTTGTTAAAAGAGTTGGAATTTTTGTTGTTGACCGGTTTCGGTGGAATGTCACCGAAAGCCGTCGATGAATAAATATTTGAAAATCTGTCGTTTTTACGAAGTTTATATTTTCTTTCTTTAAATACGGCAAACCACATAGTTGCAGGGTACTACGAATAGGAAAATCCTGTTTTCGCATTTCCATTTCTGGATGTTTTTATTTGGTTACATAATCCTTCACGGGCGTACATGCAATAATTCCTGAAAGTTTCACGTCGATCGCATCTTTTTCTTCGTTTCTGCGACATCAAATTTTTTCCGCCCTATATCAGGCAACATACGTGTGCTGTCCAGCATTATAGGGTCTAAGGAAGTGCAACTTGTCAGGCACGTGCGGCAGGAATGACAAGATCCTTGGTGTGAGACGATCTGCAAGTCTCTACATTCACACAGTAGTGACTCTCCCTGCCAAAGTATTCCTTAATCTGTTCATTTTTAATCTGTTCAGGTATTTCCAGGTCCGTCATTCAAGTTTCTTGCCAGTTGGAAGGTTTTCTATTAGGATAATGAAATTTTCAAAAAAATGCAATTGTTTCCAGAGTTGGAGTTTCTCAGTTTTAGGGCTGGATGTGAGAGGTTGTGTGGATCTCAAAAAGCTTAAGCTTTCCGACTTCAGTCTAGACTCTAGAGTCTAGATGTTGGGGAAGTTGGTTGTACAAGCAGTGGGACGTTTGGTTGATTACCTTACGTTTCTTCGTATATGACGTTGCGCCTTATGTTTGGTGATGCAATATCAGCCTAAGGATATAGCTTTGAAATTGGTGTTGGCAGTCTGTGTTGACTCTGCATACATCATTCAGGATAGTATCAACTTGATTACAATGGGCTGATCTGACCCAAAACCGGTATATTCTCTGGGTGAAAAAAAGTGCTTGAGTTTAGGGATAAACGGGGGGTTTTTCCCGCGAGGGATCATTTTAGATGGGTTGTGTCTTGTTGAAATTTTTTTTTTGGTGTTGCTGCAAAGCCTGAAAAGAGAGGCTATTCAGAGTGACGATGTTTTTGACGGTCACTTTTCTAATTTTGACTTCTCAAATGTCAAAAGCTTTTGTTCGCTTCCATATTTCTAAGGTGGAAACAGCAGACTTTTGTAATCGAAGGGTTGGTTTGTGATGGGACATCCTGGGGTCCCCCGACTTTATATCCCCAACTTCTTCAAACGTTGCCGCTTTACTGCCAAACCTAGATCATCTGCATAAATAAAAAAATATGTGTCTTTAGGGGTGGGCTGGGTTTTTTATATATGTTAAGAGTATGGGGGGCAAGTACACTGCCTTGTGGTAAGCCGTTCCGGTGTACGCCATCGGCTGGTTTTTTCCCGAAAATTCACAGCAAACCTCCTGAGATGGCAAAAAATCATCTACACTATCGACAAAATACCATTTGTTTTATATACGCTTTTATTTTATTTTTTTATAAATTAATTTTCGTAAAAATTCATATATTTTGAACACATACGTTTATTCGGCGAATTTTCCCCGAAAATCTCAAATTTTTAAATTTGTTTGGGGACCGGGAATACGTCCAGAAAGGGCCGACCTTCCAGACTGAAGCAGAAGGTCATAAATACAGATGAAGTGAAGAAAAGGTATGGGTAATTGGACAGGACCGCGGTTGGAAAATCATTCTGGCTCAAAAAAATTTTTTAGAAAAATTTTAAATGTTTTCGTACCTTGCTCCCCAATTGCTATAAGCTGTCGGTTAAAACCGCCTCCCGAATTTTTTTTCTTCCCATATCCGGTTTAATCCAAAATTTGATGGGTCACCCTATCGCCAACTGTGAGTCGGGTTAAACCTCCTTAGGACCAAAATGATTCCAGGCCCCAGGAGCATCGGAAATCATCCGATTCCTTAAAATAATGTGTTATAATCTTAAATGATAATAATTATTAAGAACAAATAGCCTAAAATATGCATCGAATATTACTGTACCGTCTTTTTAACCTGGTCTTTTTCCCTGAGGCCATCAGAAAACCCTGTTTGTTCCCCCGGAGACCCGCACGCAGAAAATCTTGAGATGAACCATGGCAACTGACAAAACTAAATAGAGGCATAACGTGTACCCCTACATTCCCGATATGGAACGGGAAGAAAAAAGGCTTGCATTTATTGGTCTGGAATTAATTCAAGTTTTTGGCAGTAAATTGAACAATGGCAGTAACGAAAAATCGGTAGTAGATTCAAAAATTGGCAGTATCCCCTGTGTCAGTTTAATTTGGGCAGTTGTAAAAATTTAAAAAGGGTGTAATATATTCAATGTTGCCCAGTAGTTAATTAAAAATTTAAAAAATTGCCAAAAAAGGAACTCTCCCCGAACCAATTATTAATTACCATTCATTAATTTTTTCCGCCAATTTTTTTTTTCTACTACCAATTTTTAATTTTCACTGCCAATTCATTATTTTACTGACTATTTTTTTGTATTTTTAAGACCATTTCATAAATTATTATTTCATTAATTTCATAAAAAAAAATTATACCTATCTGGGACAAGTAATAACAGGGGCGAAATTAACTTAAAAGAAATCGACAGGCGCATAAAATGGGATGGGCGCATTGGAAAACAAAGTAATTTTTAAAACGAAAATTCCGCAATGCCTTAAAAATAAAGGGGTTTTAACCCAAAGCGTCCTCCCTGTATTAACTTATGGGGGAGACGGGGAAACTGACAGCAAGTCTTACCCATAAAAAAAGTCACCCAGCTGCTATGGGGAGACCATGCTGGGGTCGCTAAAAGATAGAATCCAAACGAGGGAAAAACGCAGAAGAATCAAGTAGTGGATGCTACCCAACGAATAGGCACCTAAGTGGCAATGGGTAATATATCTGTCGAAGAATGACGGTCGATGGGGAAGAAAAGTATTGAATGGCGCCCAAGAACTGGCAAAAGAAGCATTGGCCCCCTACAAGATGGACGACGATATAAGAAGAATAGCGGGGGACCTGGATGCGGAAGGGGGAGGATCGAAGAGGATGGAGACCTGCGGGGGGCCACGTTCAACATGGACGGACACAGGGTGATGATGATGATGATGATGATGATTTATAAAAATAACTGCCTATTAAAAAATAAATACTGACAAAAAATTAGTTGGAAAAAAATTTAAAAGAAAAAAATTTTGCCCTCTCTTCGAGTCTCAGGACTTCCCTCTGGTCGTCGGGAACCGTGTTTCCCCGATGCAGTAATACCCTTGGGAAAAGGATGGGTTTAGATAAGAACGACCGAATTGATTGAGTAATTTTTTTACCATGTGTCCAAATGGAAAGAAAAAAATTTAGGAAGTCACATTTTTTAAAAAAAAATTTTTAATTTTTTTTTATTTTTTGCCGGCAAAATTTTAAAATTTTTTTCAGAAACATTACAAATTATGTTAACTCAATTCATTTCTGAAGTACAATAGGAGATAATAAGTCAACAGTTTTAGATTTCAAGCATTTTTTTTATGTAAGCGCATACAGGAGAATATCCACACATGGTGATAGTAATTCTGAAGTCTCGTCTGTGGAATTTTATGACGCTTACCATAGTGCATATGGCTAAGCGCTGCATGTGAGCGCTGCATGTGGAGTGTTGATCCGCCAACGTCATAGACTACAACCCGCGCCACTCGGTCATTGAGAACTGTATTGGGTTTTGTGGCACACAAAACTACATCTGTAAGCGGCGCGCCAACTTAATTGATTCATTTTGGCATTCTTCTGCATGCATTTGTACAAAATCATTGCAATTAAATACAAATTAAAGAGTTTGACATAGAGAAGTCATTGACAGAAGAAAAATAAAAGTTTCTCGGTTTGGTTCAAATGTGGTGTCTCTTGTAATATTACTAGTAATTAAATATACACATACAATTTTACATCAAATTTTTATACGCATCAATTCATTCAAAAAAAATATCGAAGAAGCTTGTGAATTAATGTTGATTGATTGATTAACAAAAAAAATAATAATATACATACTCTGAATATATACAATATAGACATCTATCGTTACACGATGGTAACAATGGTATAAATACATCTTCTTACGCGTATCCGTTCAGGCGGAGAAATAGTCGAGTGGACTAGGCGGTGTAAAAGACCTGAGCAAAGGTTGGTTCCGAGGCTCGTGGTGCGCATCCCGCGTCTGCCGATATGTTTCTGAATGAATTGATGCGTATAAAAATTTGATGTATGTGTATATTTAATTACTAATAATATTGAAATATAGTCAGTGATCTATAAAATAAGATTAGAGTATTGAAAAATATTCTAATAAAAATTTAAATCCATGTAATATTTACTTGTTGGTGATGGCAACAATCATGGCTTTCTGTCACTCAGGGACGCCGCAGAACGGCAAGAAAATACGTGTCAGTCGACAGCGTGCCAAACACATTGAGCATATATGGCAAATATCTAAAGGTAAACCGAGTAAATTGACATGTTCATACCTGGCATCTCTTATTGCATCGATCCAGTGCACACACTCCGCCTCTGTGGCAGCCCTCAGCTCGTATTGCCGCTGATTCTCCCGACGGTATGATATCGTAAAGCAGTGCTGGAAGAAAACATCACATGAAGAAATATTAATAACGCAAATACCATATTCAATAGAAATCATGCTTTTGGACAATAGATTACGGAGAATAAAACAGAATAAATGAAATCTATAATTTTATTTTTCCTTTGATCAAATACTAAAAAACATATTAAATTTTGTACTTGAAAAAATATTTATTTTCATCATCTTTTATATGATCTGTATACATGAAAACGATGTGTAAAGCTTTTTTACTGAATGTAAAAATATTATGAAGCAGCTTAATACGCTCTTCACTCATTAGCAAAATAAAACTCTTGAATTTATTCTAAGAAATCATCTCTCATTTTGATCATAGGCTTTAACGTGGGCTAAAAGCCCCTTGTGTGCATTCGGTACTTTCAGGGGGGCTGTAAAAGACCTATAAAAACAGGGGGCGTAAAAAATATCACTAAATAATTCATTTCAATTAATTTAAATTATTATTATAATTATACCGTTTTAACCATTCACTTTAATAGTTAATAACCTAATCTACACAGCTAAAAATCTTATTAAAAAATATTAAAATAATTAAAATCATAATACATTAAGAAATCATAGAACAACAGTTTCGTGTTGTACATACTCGTATATGTTATTGTTAGTTTTTTCATTCAATATCCATCTATAATATTATAATATCGCAGGGATATTATTGGGTGATTTCTTTTATTGTGACTTAAATTAATAATCGATAATTTGACACGAAAATCTAATAAGTTTTGTATTAACATTTGAAGTACATACATATAATATATTCATTGCGCGAATATCTAAAATCCGTGAATGGCCACGGAGAGTTTTTTAATTTAGTTTTGTGTTAAAATTACCATTTTCATATCAAATGTATGTTAAAATAAAAGAACAAGAAAAATAAAAATCTGACAAAAACACCGTCAAAATTTTAAGCTTTTGTATTAATTTTAAATGCATTTGTTTACTAAATAAAAAATAATAATAAAAACATTTTTAAGGAATAATGCATAAGTCAAAAATGTTAAATATCAATTTAATAATACAAATTGTGCGCATTTTTTATAAGCGCTCAAACTTTTATCTGTAGTGCTTTTAGTAAAAGATCTAAATAACCAGAGAGTTTTTAAAAACTTTGATATCATTTTTTCACTATCAAAAATCTGGTTTTCACTCTCGTTTAAGAAATTATAAGTCAAAGTAAATATACGTAAATTCTAGCTACGAAATAGATATGTAGACTCACGTTATTTCCTGATAGTTGTCGGTCGGGGGTGGCTCTAGAGATGATGCGATCACAGAAGCTTCCCTCCAAGAAGACCACGCCGCTGGGACGAGAACTGGTTTCCGACTCGTAGTAGAACAGCATATTCTGTAATCACACGAGAAGCAAAACCAAGAGTCAGAAGGAGATAAGCAACATTCAAATGTCATTTGCATGTATATTTTCCGACGCCCTTTCAGAACTGCGCCAGCCCGGGAGCAAGAAAAAAATGGCTGCTTTGTCCACTCCCTCACGTCGCCGTTCCACACAAAACCAAACATTGTATACCTAGTACGCATCTGCTTTTAAAATCTATTATACGGCTGCATTAGATGAGATCCCTAAATTTGCAGTTGTAAATAAATATTATATAATATAATACCGTATTGGGAATATTAAGGAATAAAATAATAAACTTTGTTAAAAGAGTTGGAATTTTTTATTCGTTGACCGGTTTCGGTGGAATGTCACCGAAAGCCGTCGATGAATAAATATTTGAAAATCTGTCGTTTTTACGAAGTTTATATTTTCTTTCTTTAAATACGGCAAACCACATAGTTGCAGGGTACTACGAATAGGAAAATCCTGTTTTCGCATTTCCATTTCTGGATGTTTTTATTTGGTTACATAATCCTTCACGGGCGTACATGCAATAATTCCTGAAAGTTTCACGTCGATCGCATCTTTTTCTTCGTTTCTGCGACATCAAATTTTTTCCGCCCTATATCAGGCAACATACGTGTGCTGTCCAGCATTATAGGGTCTAAGGAAGTGCAACTTGTCAGGCACGTGCGGCAGGAATGACAAGATCCTTGGTGTGAGACGATCTGCAAGTCTCTACATTCACACAGTAGTGACTCTCCCTGCCAAAGTATTCCTTAATCTGTTCATTTTTAATCTGTTCAGGTATTTCCAGGTCCGTCATTCAAGTTTCTTGCCAGTTGGAAGGTTTTCTATTAGGATAATGAAATTTTCAAAAAAATGCAATTGTTTCCAGAGTTGGAGTTTCTCAGTTTTAGGGCTGGATGTGAGAGGTTGTGTGGATCTCAAAAAGCTGCTTTCCGACTTCAGTCTAGACTCTAGAGTCTAGATGTTGGGGGAAGTTGGTTGTACAAGCAGTGGGACGTTTGGTTGATTACCTTACGTGTTTCTTCGGCGTATATGACGTTGCGCCTTATGTTTGGTGATGCAATATCAGCCTAAGGATATAGCTTTGAAATTGGTGTTGGCTTGAGGCAGTCTGTGTTGACTCTGCATACATCATTCAGGATAGTATCAACTTGATTACAATGGGCTGATCGACCCAAAACCGGTGCTGCATATTCTCTGGATGAAAAACAAAGTGCTTGAGCTGAGGTATGATAAACGGGTGGTTTGGCTCCCCAGCGAGTGTTGATCACTTTGCAGATGAGGTTGTGTCTTGTTGAAATTTTTTTTTTGGTGTTGCTGCAATGACGCCTGAAAGAGAGAGTGCTATTCAGAGTGACGATGTTCTTTGGACGGTCACTATGCTCTAGTACTCTGACTTCTCAAATGTCACGAAGCTTTCTGTTCGCTTCCATATTTCTAAGGTGGAAACAGCAGACTTTTGTAATCGAAGGGTTGAGTTTGTGATGGGACATCTCGTTGAGTCCCTGACTTAGGATATCCTCAACTTCTTCAAACGTTGCCGCTTGCACTGCCAAACCTAGATCATCTGCATAAATAAAAAACTATGTGTCTTTAGGGGTGGGCTGGTTGTTAGTATATATGTTCAAGAGTATGGGAGCAAGTACACTGCCTTGTGGTAAGCCGTTCCTTTGTGTACGCCATCGGCTGGTTTTTCCCTGAAAATTCACAGCAAACCTCCTGAGATGCAGCATAGCAAAAATCATCTACACTATCGACAAACACACTCGCACATTTGTTTTATATACGCTTTTATTTTATTTTATATAAATTATTAATTTTCGTAAAAAAATTCATAGCTATTTTGAACACATACGATTTTATTCGGCGAATTTCCCACTCGAAAATCTCAGAATTTGTAAATTTGTTATGCGGGACCGTGTAATACGTCCAGATTGATAAGGGCCGACCCTTCCAGACTGAAGCAGAAGGTCATAAATACAGATGAAGTGAAGAAAAAGGTATGCGTAATTGGAGACAGGACCGCGGTAATGGAAAATCATTCTCAGGCTCAAAAAAACTTTTATAGAAAACAGTTTTAATGTTTTCGTACCTTAAGCCTACACGCCAATTGCTATATAGCTGTCGGTTAAAGTACTCGCTCTCCCGATATTTTTTTTCTTCCCATATCCGGTTCATAATCCAAAATTTAGATGGGTCACCGCCTATCGCCAACTGTGAGTCGGGTTAAACCCCTCCTTAGGACCAAATGATTCAGGCCTCAGGAGCATCAGGGAAATCATCCGATCTCCTTAAAATAATGTGATTATAATCTTATGATGATAATAATTATTAAGAACAAATAGCCTAAAAATATGCATCGAATATTACTGCTACCGTCTTTTGAAGTCCTCGGTCTTCTGTCCTAGAGGCCATCAGAAACCATGTTTGTTCCCAGGTAGACCTTCGCACGCAGATATATCTTGAGATGAACCATGGCAACTGACAAAACTAAATAGAGGCATAACGTGATGACCATACATTCCAGATATGGAACGGAAGAAAAAAGGCTTGCATTTATTGGTTCGGTAATTAATTCAAGTTTTTGGCAGTAAATTGAATCGAATGGCAGTAACTTGAATAATCGGTAGTAGATTCAATAAATTGGCAGTATCCACTGTGTCAGTATGAATGTGGTCAGTTGTAAAATTAAAATGGCTGTAATATATTCAATGTTGCCAGTAGTTAATGTAAAATTAATATATAATTAGCACATAAAATGGAACCTAACCTAACCGAACCAATTATTAATTACCATTCATTAATTATTTCCTGCCAATTTTTCTTTCTACTACCAATTTATAATTTTCTACTGCCAATTCATTATTTTTACTGACTATTTTTATGTATTTATTAATGACCATTTCATAAATTATTATTTCATTAATTTCATAAAAAAAAAAATTATACCTATCTGGGACAAGTAATACAACTAGGGCGAAATAACTTCTCAAAAGAAATCGACAGGCGCATACAACTGGGATGGGCAGCATTTGGAAAACTAAAGTACATTTTTAAAGCGAAAATTCCGCAATGCCTTAAAACTAAGGCGTTTAACCAATGCGTCCTCCCTGTATTAACTTATGGCGCAGAGACGTGGAATCTGACAGCAAGTCTTACCCATAAAATAAAAGTCACCCAGCGTGCTATGGAGAGATCCATGCTCGGAGTGTCGCTAAAAGATAGAATCCGAAACGAGGAAATACGCAGAAGAACTCAAGTAGTGGATGCTACCCAACGAATAGGCACACTCAAGTGGCAATGGGCAGGTCATATCTGTCGAAGAGACGACGGTCGATGGGGAAGAAAAGTATTGGAATGGCGCCCAAGAACTGGCAAACGAAGCATTGGCCGACCCCCTACAAGATGGACTGACGATATAAGAAGAATAGCGGGAGTGACCTGGATGCGGAAGGCGGAGGATCGAAGAGGATGGAGACTCATGCGGGAGGCCTACGTTCAACAGTGGACGGACACAGGCTGATGATGATGATGATGATGATGATTTCATAAATAATAACTGCCTATTAAATAAATAAATACTGACAAAATAATTAGTTGCCGAAAAAAAATTAAGAGAAAAAATATTTTAGCCGTCTCTTCGAGTCTCAGGACTTCCGCTCTGGAGGTCGTCGGGAACCGTGTAAGTTCCCAGATGCAGTAATACCTTGGAACGATGGATGGCTAGTGTAGATAAGCAACTGACCGAATTGATTGAGTGCAATTTTTGGTTACCATGTGTCCCAATATGGAAAGAAAAATATTTCAGGCAAGTCTGAGCATTTTTCAAAAAATTTTAATTATTATTTTTGCGGCAATTTTAATATTTATCTCTGTACGATGTCAACCGATTTCAACTTTCAGACAAACCCATTTTCAAAACTTTGTAGAATTCTCAAAAAAAATGCACAAAAATATTCCTTTCTTCAATTATTCCAGTCGAAGTTGAAATCAGTCACCATCCTCGCTGCCTTAGAGGTTAAATACCACAAATCACTCAAAAGAAAGATATAATGGAAAATAAATTGTACAGTTAAAAACCCCTTAGATATATACTCGTATATAAAGTATCTCAGTCCTATCGGGCATGCAGATTCAGTGGCCACTAAAAAAATCCACGCATTTACCATTTTTGTTCGTATTTTCGGTGAAAGATCCATCTCCATTTTATTTTTTTAACCCGTGAATGCGATTCTAATATCTTTGACACTTCTGTGCAGTGGCCAAAATTGCTCAGAGTGGACTGCTCCTGGACGTATTCTATCACCAACCTAATTGGCAACTAATTATTTTGTCGATGAATTCAATTAATGGGATGTAATTATTTGTAAAATGGTCACAACATGGTGAAATAACAAGAACGGCGCGTATGGTGTGCTATCTACGCAACGGAGGATACGCCATTTTATTATTGAAAATATATTTCGCATGCAACGATTTATAAAAACAAACAAAACTACATACCGTAATGAAACTGTGAAGATTCGGAGAATTTATGAATGTTTGAATAGCCACCATCTAAAGGAAAAATATTATATGACCATACATTCCAGATATGGAGTATATCTGGAATGTATGGTCATATATATCAATAATATTATCATCTTATGGCTAAAACAAATGTGTCTAACAAACATACCCTTAATTTATTTGGCAACTATTTTTTTTGGCGGTATCTAATTCAATTAATGGAAAGTAATTATTTAGCAAGCGGTCAGTAATAAATACTTAAAAAAAAGTAAGTAAAATATCAATCAAATTGGCAGGAAATATTAAATAGTTTGGTTTCCATCATCCACGCCTAATCGTGCAAATTTGATTCGCACAATGTAAATAAAATGTTTTTTTTTAATTTTATGAGTAAAAGTTTTTTAAAAATTGAGATGCTTTTTATAAATGAGGAAAAGGTAACATGTTAATTAAAATCAATTAGTAAAATCAATACTTTAAACTCGGTATAATAATTAAACAGGAAAAACAACTTAATAGAATTAAAACTATGAAACTAATAAACACTTTTGATGTAAGGTTCAGTGCCGGTTTTAGGGGGTGGCGAAGTGTGTCGGTGCCCCAGGGCATGGAATAAACTTGAGGTGCTTGGCAACTAGTCTTGATTTTTTTTTAAATATAAACAAAATGGGGCGCCAGAAAAAATGCCATAGGACGCTGCAGGGTTTGAAGTCGGTACTGGCAAGGTTAATAATGTTTTTTCTTTATATTATAATAGTGGTTGTATCACATTTATTTATAAGACTTACCATACAAGCTCACTATACATATAATTTTACTGATTCTATAAATTTTAAAAAAATGGCGTTCTACCACGGAAACGGAACGAAATTTTAATTTTTATTCACAAAAAATCTATGCTTTTTTATCGGAAACCGAACGAACTATATTACATAACTCTTATAAAAGATTTATGGACCCAGAAAAATGACGGGTCAAGGGAATGGAAGGCAAAGGTTAAAAATAAACATATGTTAAAGAATTAAATAGTACATTTTGTAAAACCACTGACTTTAAATATTTATATGTCTCGTAGCCTCTTTCAATCTGTTACTGTCAAGAGACAACTATGTTCACATGTTATGTTACGGATTGCAAAAGGCTACGAGTTTGTTGAAACTGCAGTCTCATAAACATAGGTCATACTCAACGTGATCCATGTAAAAATAAGGTACATATTTATTATTATTTTTTTTTATTGGATCTCAAAATGAATGCTAAAACATATTTGAAAAGTAGATGAGGATGTTTTTGGAAGATTTAACTATAATAGTTTACATCGTTTTATTTTTCAGTCGATATACGTATTTTATTTTATATCGATTATTATAAATTTTGTATACCAGTTTTAACACCAAAATATTGTATTATTATACATTAGTGTATCCATTGTAAATCAGAAACATACGGTCACCACACATATCCGCTACTCAGTTCTCTTAGATGGCATCTTCCATGCCTTGTCCCAAGTCACATCAGCACCCAAAAGTCCACTAGGGAATATACATATATTGTTCTCAACGACATCCATGAGCCCGGGGGCTTGAAGGAATCGCAGGAATCGTAATATTTGAAATATGTCAATAAAAATAGGCTCAATCATCATCAGCCTGTGTCCGTCCACTGTTGAACGTAGGCCTCCCGCATGAGTCTCCATCCTCTTCGATCCTCCGCCTTCCGCATCCAGGTCACTCCCGCTATTCTTCTTATATCGTCAGTCCATCTTGTAGGGGGTCGGCCAATGCTTCGTTTGCCAGTTCTTGGGCGCCATTCCAATACTTTTCTTCCCCATCGACCGTCGTCTCTTCGACAGATATGACTTGCCCATTGCCACTTGAGTGTGCCTATTCGTTGGGTAGCATCCACTACTTGAGTTCTTCTGCGTATTTCCTCGTTTCGGATTCTATCTTTTAGCGACACTCCGAGCATGGATCTCTCCATAGCACGCTGGGTGACTTTTTATTTTATGGGTAAGACTTGCTGTCAGATTCCACGTCTCTGCGCCATAAGTTAATACAGGGAGGACGCATTGGTTAAACGCCTTAGTTTTAAGGCATTGCGGAATTTTCGCTTTAAAAATGTACTTTAGTTTTCCAAATGCTGCCCATCCCAGTTGTATGCGCCTGTCGATTTATTTTGAGAAGTTATTTCGCCCTAGTTGTATTACTTGTCCCAGATAGGTATAGTCGTTTACAACCTCTATTTCTGTTCCTCCAATGGAAATAGGATCAAAGGTCTGTGAAATATGACTACTAATCATGGCTTTTGTTTTATCCATGTTCATTTTCAGACCAATTTTGTTCGACGCTTCATTGAGGTCGTAGAGCATGTCTTGGAGCTAGTCAGGTGATTCGGCTATTAGCACTATGTCATCTGCAAATCGGAGGTGAGAAATGTACTCTCCGTTAATATTTATTCCACATTTTGTCCAGGATAGCAGTTTAAAAATATCTTCTAGGGCGTTTGTGAAGAGTTTTGGAGATAAAACATCTCCTTGTCTAACACCTTTGTTTATAGAAATATTGTTAGTGCTTTCATGGAGATGGACCATCATTGTTGCAGATTTGTAAAGAGATTTTATTATCTCTATATACCGATAGTCTATTTTGCAGCGTTGTAGTGAATCTAGCACTGCCCAAGTCTCGATTGAGTCAAATGCCTTTTCATAGTCTACAAAGGCGAGGCAGAGTGGCTGATTATATTCTTCGGTTTTCTGAATGATTTGTCTTAGCGTGTGGATATGATCAATTGTACTAAAGCCTTTCCTAAACCCAGCTTGCTCTCGAGGTTGAAATTCATCAAATCAACCCGTAAGCCTGCTTGTTAAAATTCTGGAGAATACTTTATACACATGGGAAAGAAGGGAAATGAGTCGGTAGTTTTTGAGCAGTGATTTATCCCCTTTTTTGTGGAACAATATCACAATACTCGTACTCCATGTCGCCGGGGTTTCTCCATGTTCTATTACCTTGTTGAATAGTTTTTTAAGCTCTTTCAACAGACGGGTTTCTCCTACTTTCAGAAGCTCAGATGTAATTCCGTCTTCTCCAGGGGCTTTGTTGTTCTTAAGTTGTTTTAGGGCCGATTTAATTTCGAATATACTTATATCTGGGATGTCTTCAGACCAGTGCTTTGTGAGAGTAGCCCTCTTGTCGTCCGCAGATCTGTCATTAGGACCTGGCATCGTAGATGAATACAATAACCCGTAGAAATGTTCTATTTCCTTCAGTATATCATTAAGACTTGTTGTTATCTTCCCATCGTGTGTCTTTAGTTTGGAAAGTTGGGCCTGTCCTATAGAGGTGTGTCTGCTAAATGCATTTGACCCTCGGCCTTGTGCAACAATCTCCATGATATACTCGGTGTTTGAACGACGAATGTCAAATCTCATGGATTTTTTCACTTTTTTGTTCAGGGTATTGTAATCTTGGATGCTTCTGCTTTTACGACGTTCGTTCATAAGAGCTATCGTTTTGTCTGAGAATTTTGACCCTTTTTTCCTTTTGCACTGCTTTATGACTTTTTTGGCAGTTTCTTTAATGCTGTTAATGATTCTGTCGTTAAGTTTGCTGACGTTGTCGGTGTCATCACTATCTTCCAGTGCTGCGAATCGATTTTGTAGTTCAAGCTGAAAAGTTTCCTCAAGCTTGCTCTGAACATTTAACGGACGTATAACTCTTTGTTTTATTAGCTTTTTCCTTTCCAGTTTGATGTCTAGGTGCACAGAACTTCGAACGAGACGGTGGTCACTTCCGGTACTAAAGCATTGCATCGCTGAGACATCAGAGACTATGTTCTTCTTATTAGCCATAATAAAATCAATTTCGTTCTTTATGTTACCATCCGGGCTTCTCCAGTTCCATTTGCGTTTTGGTTTTTTCTTGAAAAATGTGTTCATGCAAAACATTTTGTTAGCATGTAGAAAGTTTACCAGCATCTGTCCTCTGTTATTTCGGAGTCCGGTTCCATATTGTCCTATAAATTTCTCGTTTCCACAGCACTTTCCGATCTTAGCATTAAAGTCTCCCATAACTATGCAGTAATGTGTCTTATTGTATTCTAGGGCTTTTTCGATGTCTTCATATAGAGCTTCTACTTCTTCATCGGTATGGCTAGACGTTGGGGCATATACTTGCACCACTCGTAAGGAGTATCGGTTCGATAACTTAAGCGTCAGGTATGATACTCGGGGGATATACTATTAACTTCGGTGACGTTGTTGGCAATTTCCTTGTTGATAAGGAAGCCAACTCCACCTTGAGAGGTTTGATCCCCTTCTCTATAGTATAAGAGATGTCCTGAGTTGAGTTTAATCAGACCTTCTCCTTCTTGTCTAACTTCGGCCAGCCCAACGATGCTCCATTTGATTCTATCTAGTTCCTCTTCCAGTTCTACGATTTTCTCATCTAGTCTCAATGTTCTCGTGTTGTAGGTAGCGATAAATAGTCGTCTGTGGCAGCCTGCAGTAACCCAGTGATTCTTAGCACCCCCCGCTCCGCCGTTACCATGGCCGCTGCCGTGGCCAGGAATAGCGAAGCTGCTGGGAACTAGGGGCCGGATCTTTTGTTGTGTTTTCATTCGGGGTTGTTGGCTTAAAACGCCATGCTTGCCAGGCGGCTTGGCGAGTTTATGGCCGGTTTACACCGTGCCTAGTTGAAGCTGGGAGAGTTCTTTTGATAACTCTCTCAGCCCTCCTTTCTCCCGTCAGTTCATCACGTCATATCGCCAAAGGGATTGGTTACCGCAATCTTGATGTGACATGACTATGTAGGGCTCACCACGTACAGGTGGGAGTGGAGTTGGTTGTGAGAGGCTATAAACTGCTGTTTTAATAGCAGTCGGTAGGTGCGCATCACCACCCAAGAGCCCCAATAGGCTCAATACAAACACAAATGCAAGTTAAATAACTTCAAAGGTATACATATACTATACATAAAAATCCTTAAACGAGTCAAATCATTCAGAAAAAATATCGGCGGGAGCGGGATGCGAACCGCTGACCTTTGGAACCAACCATTTTGCCCAGGTAATTATACCGCTCGGCCACCGGGCCAATTTCTTCCACCTGAGATGACTCGTCTCTGATCTTCTATATAAGTTATCATCGTATGATAGATGTCGCTATAGTATATATTCAAAGTATGTATATTTTTATTTTGTATTATTCAATCAGAATGTATTTATTCACAAGCTTAATATTATTATTTCCGGCAGTCCGGTTCGAGACCCGAGTGGTACTTACGAAAATAAATAGACTGCCGTAAATTAATTTATAATGATTAGATGCTTTAAAAATCAACTACGTATATTTCTTCGTCCAAATAATCAGTGCAGTCGATTGTTATGTAAATTCTAGAAGCCAATTTTCCGCATTTCCGTCCAGCGAGATTGCAAATGGTTCAATGAAATGTATTGCGAGGACTGTGGGACATAATTTGGCTAATTGCCATAGAGGTTTAGGTGGCACCTTTACATTTCCTAATATTAATTTATATTGGTAATATAAAATAACTGTTATTAAATATCAATAAAATTGAATAAATTTACAACAACTATAATGTTGGTCATATTATCCATACACTATCATCCGCCTGTTCATATCAGAAGAAACATAATTCGCGGGAACAAAGCAATTAGCGCGCGTTTATTGAGTTCCTCACACGGCACTTCATTAACCCGTTCGCATCGGTAGCCGATATATGCCGTCTAAGATTCCCCTACCGTTGACATCGGTAGCCGTGATATATCGTTTTGCTATATTCAGTACTCATTGTGACATCTACGGTAGGAAATTGGAACTGCAGTCATTCCCTTTATCAACCTACATGTATTCTTTACAGGAATATGTAAAGCATGTAAATAAATATCGTTTGGTTTCGTCACAGGAGCGATTTTTCTGCAAACTATATGTGTCAATACCACTACATGCATGGAGTTATACGCTGTTTGTTTGTTTTGTGAAGTGCGTGAAAAAAATATAAATAAAAAAATTGTTGTCCCCGTGAATGGACTATAAATCTTTTGTGTTTAGTATGACGCGTGATAAGTGACGCAACATGTTTTGGAATATTGTGAATTGTGAACGTTTGTTAATATATAGAATAGTTTTTTATCTGATAGCTAAAGGATAGAAGAACCAATGTGATATATGAAAATAGGTCAGATAAGTACATTTATGCTTCAAATACTAGTTTTAAGCAAAAATAATGGTTTGAAAAATTCACGCCGTATTGACAGTATAATTTGTATTCCACCGAGCCGTAACGAAAGGGTTAAATAATATGATCGGCAACCATAATTACATTGAGTTGGTAACCGGGCAAACCAGGCAAAATTCTCTTCATTAGAAATATGAAAATCTATTTGTTTCCAACAATATACAGTTACAGATAACAAACACTATATTCTTAAGTTAGAAGTATTTGTTTAAACACAAATATTATTATGGCCGACATTTTTGTTTGGACATTGAAAATTAAACTGTTTTTTTAAGCAAATATTTATTTATTTACCTTGTTTTGGCATATGTCACACATGCTTGGGGGAAATCTGTCGAATGCTTTGGAGAAACGCAAGCTGTTGCCCTGGATATCTCCAAGGCGTTCGATAGAGTCTGGCATCGCGGTCTGGTGAATAAATTACCGTCTTATGGACTAACTCCCTCCCTGTGCTCCTTGATTGAAAACTTCTTGAGTGATCGAAGCATCATCACTGTCGTAGATGGCTTTCTTCTTCCTGCCATAAAATCAACTCAGGAGTTCCACAGGGCTCTGTGCTGTCGCCCACTCTTTTCCTTCTGCATGTGAATGATTTGCTTCAATGCGCAAACAGTCACCTTTGGATTGGAGCCCCAAAATACCTTCTAAACTTAATTGACTCAGTTCAAAGAAGAGCAATTCGTTTGATAAACAATGACACCCTTACGTCTAATCTACAATCAATGGAACACAGACGTAAGATTGGTTCTCTTAGTCTTTTCTACCGTTATTACCACGGTCGCTGCTCTTCGGAACTTAAAGAACTAATTCCTCCTGCACCCACTCACAGCCAACAAACTCGTCTTACACGTGCCGAACATCCATACACGGTTAATATATGTCGACCAAGAACTGGCAGCTTCTTAAGTTCCTTCCTTAATGCCACCGGTAAGCTATGGAATGCTATTCCAGCGTCTGTGTTTCCTCCTTTCTACAATCTGGATCTCTTCAAGAAACAGATTAATATACACTTGCAATCTCCCAACCCACACACAAATACGAACACAACACACGTTTCTCGCATGCAGCGTCCAGCCTCCCTGGCTGAGCGTCATAGAGTGCACTGGTCTTGACCGGGTGTGCTCTCCTGCATGCGTTTACATAAATAAAAAAAATGTAGGAGGTAGGGGGTGTGTCTATCAGGGAATGATAAGAGAGGGAGACAGATAGGTATCTAACGTGATCCATGTAAAAACAAGGTAAATAAATAAATATATAAGGGGTCCGCCATCTAACGTTTTTTTTTAGCTAGTGCTTATTTCGTGAATGATAACACTTAGCTCATGTCTGATCTGGCAAATAATTAGTTTTATCTTTCCGCTGAACGAATATGGTTGTGTATACGCTTGAACAACGCTGGGAAATATTGAGACATTACTTTGAAAATCATGCTATTGCCCGCCATCTAACATTTTTTTTTCAACTAGTGCTTATTTCGTGAATGGTAACACTTAGCTCATGTCTGATTTGACAGACAATTAGTTTTATCTTTCCGCTAAACGAATATGGATGTGTATACGCTTGAACAACGCGAGAAAATATTGCGACATTACTTTGAAAATCAGGCCATTTTTCTTCGAAAATGAGCAAGGAGTGGCCGTTACAGTCAATGGCGATCGTTATTGGGCCATTTTTGTTCACAAAAATTGAAGAAGAGGATATTGGCAACATTTGGTTTCAACAAGACGGCGCTACGTGCCACACAGCCGAAGCTACACTCGATGTTTTGCGCCCCATTTTCAAGTTATTTGGCGGACCCTTTATTATTTATAATGGATCTCGAAGTTAATACTGAAAAGATTAAAAAAAAAAATTACTCACATGATATATAACAAACCACCGCTGATGCCATTTGTTGCCATCAGCTGTTCTCTTGTGAAGATGTCCGGTCTGAAAAAAAATATAAAAATTAAGCTTAAAATCAGTACAGTATACAAAAAAATATAATTAAATTTATTTATTAATATGCATTTAATTAATAAGACATAATGTTGGTCTTTTATTTTTAATTAATAATAATAATAATTTTATTTAGTCAGCCACCAGAGCCATAATTAGAATTTTACATAGACATACAAAATAAAAATGGAAGTTAATTTTAATTTTACTTTTAATTTTAATTTTAATTTTAATTTTAATTTTAATTTTGATTTTGATTTTGATTTTGATTTTGATTTTGATTTTGATTTTGATTTTGATTTTGATTTTGATTTTGATTTTGATTTTGATTTTGATTTTGATTTTGATTTTGATTTTGATTTTGATTTTGATTTTGATTTTGATTTTGATTTTGATTTTGATTTTGATTTTGATTTTGATTTTGATTTTGATTTTGATTTTGATTTTGATTTTGATTTTGATTTTGATTTTGATTTTGATTTTGATTTTGATTTTGATTTTGATTTTGATTTTGATTTTGATTTTGATTTTGATTTTGATTTTGATTTTGATTTTGATTTTGATTTTGATTTTGATTTTGATTTTGATTTTGATTTTGATTTTGATTTTGATTTTGATTTTGATTTTGATTTTGATTTTGATTTTGATTTTGATTTTGATTTTGATTTTGATTTTGATTTTGATTTTGATTTTGATTTTGATTTTGATTTTGATTTTGATTTTGATTTTGATTTTGATTTTGATTTTGATTTTGATTTTAATTTTAATTTTGATTTTGATTTTGATTTTAATTTTAATTTTGATTTTGATTTTGATTTTAATTTTAATTTTAATTTTGATTTTGATTTTAATTTTAATTTTAATTTTAATTTTAATTTTAATTTTAATTTTAATTTTAATTTTAATTTTAATTTTAATTTTAATTTTAATTTTAATTTTAATTTTGATTTTAATTTTAATTTTAATTTTAATTTTAAAATTTAATTTTAATTTTAATTTTAATTTCAATTTCAATTTCAGTTTCAAATTTAATTTTAATTTTAATTTTATTTTTCATTTTAATTTTAATTCTAATTTTCATTCTTATTCAAATTCAAATTCTAATTCTATTTCGATTTCGATCTCGATCTCGATCTCAGAGGAGCTTAACGCTTCCTTATAATGGGCATGGAAGCCATCCACTCGCGCCTTCGTCATTAATCAGATTAAAATAGTGGTGTACACCACGCTAGCAACTCTAGTATTACGATCGATACGTATCCATAGACAGTGGTGCCTCGAGATTTTTTACAAAAAAGTTGCTATAAACATGTATCTCTAAGTCAATTATCTATAGAAACTAATTCTCGATGAAAAATTTGATTAATTTATTTAATTTTTAATGTGTGTTTCCTAGTATTTGTAATTGATTTCAAATATATTTTTAAATGCATTGTACAATATTGTTTGGCTAATAATGTTTCTTCTTCGTAGTATCAATCCGGTGGATTGGTTTGCAGTAACAGAATCTTGCATCGTGATCTCCATTCCTCTCGGTCCTCCGCAACCCTTTTCAGATCAGCATAAGCGCTACAGTTCATGTCCTCGAATATTTGCTGCAAATACTCCCATCTAGGGCGCCCTCTACAGTGTCTACCCTCAACCATCCCCTCCACAATATCGTGAAGAAGACCATCGTGGCGCATGATGTGACCAATCCATCGGGCTCGCCTCTCTGAGATGGTTCTTATTAGTTGCCTATCTTCCTTGATTTTTCTGAGAACCTCATGGTTCGTGACGTGGTCTCTCCAGGAAATTCCGAGAATTCTTCTGTACGACCACATCTCAAAGGCCTCTAGTCTTTTTTTATCACTTTCAGATAAGGTTATGTTTATTTCAACTTTTTAGTATGAAATTTGTGGTTAGGAAATTAACGAAATTTTATTTGCCCCAAAACACTCCATCGAGGTTCAAAATGTTATTTTTTTAGAAAAAAAAACATATCCCTAATAATTTGGTTTTAAGATTTCGCTCAAAGTTCCCCTAAACAATGTTTGAATAAATTATTTTATAAACGTTTTTTTCTTAAGTTTTTTTACCACAGAATCATAATATTGTTTGTTTGCTAATATTTTGTTGACTAAAGTTGGTAGCATGAGCATTTTTTTCAGGTTATTTTTTTAAATTATTTTGACGGGACTTGAGTTTAGCAAATAGTCAGAAGTCACGTGGTGCTGAATTAAGCGAAAAAGGTGGTTGCGGAATGAAATGGATCGAGTTTTTGACGAAATAATCACGAATTACAAAATTTTAATTGAAATTTACTGTTATTTTTTGCTCACAGTGCACCGTAATTCTGCGATACGGTATTCGAATCAATGGAAAGAGCTAATTACTTAGCGACGACGCCTGTTGAGATGAATATCTAGCACTCACCAGCGCGGGTCAGACTAATGAGAGGATTGAGAGTTACAGATATCTCGGTGTACACGTTACAGATAGCGGTGGTCTGCAGAAGGAGGTCACTTTCCACCTTGAAAATGCTGAAGCGTCTTTATTTAATGCGCATTAATTTGCAAATATCTATCAAAGAGCCGACCATACGAGTACAACACCTGTAGCGTTTGCATTCTTCTTTACGGCTATGAATCTCTGAAAAATTAAAATCTCAGCTAATAAGCGAATACTGTCGATACTTTACATTCACGTCGGTATTTCAACGATAAACAACTTCTTCTTCTATATAAAGGACAAATCCGACCTATCCTTGAATACGGCAGTCACCTTTGGATTGGAGCCCCAAAATACCTTCTAAACTTAATTGACTCAGTTCAAAGAAGAGCAATTCGTTTGATAAACAATGACACCCTTACGTCTAATCTACAATCAATGGAACACAGACGTAAGATTGGTTCTCTTAGTCTTTTCTACCGTTATTACCACGGTCGCTGCTCTTCGGAACTTAAAGAACTAATTCCTCCTGCACCCACTCACAGCCGACAAACTCGTCTTACACTTGCCGAACATCCATACACGGTTAATATATGTCGACCAAGAACTGGCAGCTTCCAAAGTTCCTTCCTTAATGCCACCGGTAAGCTATGGAATGCTCTTCCAGCGTCTGTGTTTCCTCCTTCCTACAATCTGGATCTCTTCAAGAAACAGATAAATATACACTTGCAATCTCCCCAACCCACACACAAACACGAACACAATACACGTTTCCCGCATGCAGCGTCCAGCCTCCCTGGCTGAGCGTCATAGAGTGCACTGGTCTTGACCGGTTGTGCTCTCCTACATGCGTTTACAAAAAAAAATGGATGTATTTTCACGTTAATTATTGCGAGCATTTCTATAAATTTTTATCGATCGGATGAATGGTGTAGTAATGCATAAAGGACAAACTAACCGTGAATCATTACTGTTTCCCGTTTACGCCCCACCGGAGGGGCATTGCGCCGCAGAGATGGGGCACCACGCTTCAGATATGGGACACATCGGCAATTATCAACTATTCCACTTATAAATTTATGATACAATATATTAATTTACGACTTTACATGCCCACGTGCATTCAGCAATTTCATCGACCGTTATTTTTGCATACTGGCAATACTGATTATCGAAGTTTGAAAGCTACTTCATTTGGCTACACGTGTGACCAAGAGCTGCTCTCTATCGCAAAACACATACCCTTAACGTTTCAATTCTCTAATAATATTATTGTTTTCTTTTAACATATTTCAATCCTTGACCATTAATTAATCAGGATTATCTTATTATTTATCTCTTATAGCCCATTACAAAATGAGTGTTCAACCAAAATCAAAAATGAAAAAACGTCAGTACGATTTCAATTACAAGACTAGAAAGGCTGTTTAAGAGATTCGTATGTGTGTTTGATATTACTAGTAAGGATCCTAAGTGTCCATACTAATATATTATCCGTTCTTAGAAAAAGTCTTATGTGTGTATTAATTTCTTCTGAAAACACGTACATAAAAATCCCAAATGAATTACTCTTATCATCATCCTCTGTTGAACGTAAGCCTCCCGCATGAGTCTCCATCCTCTTCGATCCTCCGCTTTCCGCATCCGTGTCACTTCCGCTATTCTCCTTACGTCGTCAGTCCATCTTGCAGGGGGTCGGCCAATGCTTCGTTTGCCAGTTCTTGGGCGCCATTCCAATACTTTTCTTACCCGTCGATAGTCGTATCTTCGACAAAAATGTCCTGCCCATTGCCATTTGAGTGTGCCTATTCGTTGGGTAGCATCCACCACTTGAGTTCTTGTGCGTATTTCATCTTTTCGGATTCTATCTTTTAGCGACACTCCGAGCGTGGATCTCTCCATAGCACGCTGGTTGACCTTTATTTTTTAAACGCCTTAGTTTTAAGATATTGCGGAATTTTCGCTTCAAATATGTTCTTTAGATTTCCAAAAGCTGCCCATCCCAGTTGTATATGCCTGTTGATTTCTTTTGAGAAGTTACTTCGTCCTAGTTGTATTGCTTGTCCCATATAGCTATAGTCGTCTACAACCTCTACTTGTGTTCCTCCAATGGAAATATGGTCAAGAGTCTGGGAAATATGACTATTTAGTAATATCAATAATTTAAATATATTAATAATCATTTTACTTCTCCTCAAAAATACAGTGAAAGTTTGGCAGAAATTGATTATTTAAATAACTACTTGTAAAGTTACAGGTACGACTACCAAAAAATGAAATAGACGAATAGTTAAACAACTTAAGACTATTCAATAATATTGTAGGATAACAATTGAAATGTAAATAATATTTGTTAATTCATGATTTATAATTTTTTCAGCCATCGAATTATTTTGACACCAAGGCTGGGATGATCAACCCGACGTTTAATATAAAATGAACTGCATACATGAACTACACTCTACCACGTGGTGTCCAGGTTATAAAAAAATTCTGATCTTGCAAAAGAATTTAGATACATTGGAAATGTGAAGTATATCATCGGAAATAAGAAGTTTTTTTATTGGAAGTATGCAGTATTTCATTAGAAATATATAGTAGTCCAAACGTTAGGTCGATCATTCTGTTGTTTTCTATAACGTAATGTAAAAATCAAGTGAAAAGTGTGTTGGGCAGATATCCAAGATCCAGGGTATCCATCTGGCCAGCATGGGTGCTTAAAATATGATATAATTAAAGAAATATGTAATACCATTTTATTAGATTAAGTTATCAATATCAATATCTATGCGTGCACTTAAAACTGCTGTTTCCACGTAATGTTCTTGCTTGGCGATCGGCGTGAAGTTGGCGCTTTTTTCTCGCAAATGCTTTTTCATACATAGAGAAAAAAAAGGAAAAAAATGAACGTCAGATAATGGAACGATTTGAATTTTTATATGCATTTTATAATGCGATATTTTTATTGGTCAGAATTGTGTTGGAAGGTAGGGAGGGGGTACTATAAACCCCCCCTCGGGGCAGAGAACTTTCATTTTGTGAATTTGTTGCATCGATAAAACATCTTATATGAAATAAGAATTTATTTGTTACAATAAAAAAAAAAACTCCTTTTTACAACATTTATACACAAGAAAAAACCTTCATTATTAGCTGTTACCATGAAACACTTACATTACATTATTTTCCAACTGTTGCCGCGCCCAATCCAGAATCCGGGCTGCGGGGTGGTCAGTTAATGTCGCCTCTTTAAGATATCAGTTTTTGAACAAAAATTTCACAAACTGCTGCTTTTATATTAATTTAATACATGAAAATAACTGTCCGCACAAATAAATGTAACCGAAAATTTGCTCTTTAAAATTCCACTACATTTATTACACATTACATTTACACATGCACTACCTCTCTTTGTCAGTGTTTCAAAGTACTCCGAATCTCTTTCTATTTTACCAGGGTACGTAAATGAAAAATCAAAAAACGACACTACTCGGAGGAATTCATTAAATTTGGATTTATACCTGCTCTGCACGACTCTATAGTTTGGTTCGAGACCCGAGTGGTACTTACTAAAATAAATAGACTGAATAAATAGCGACATCTATCATACGATGATAACAATGACATAAATACTAGTTTCAACGTCACTTGGTCTAGGCATAGCAATAGCCAAGTCGGCTGAGCGGTATGAATACCTGGGCATAGTTGGTTTCCAAGGTCCGCGGTTCGCATCCCGCTTCTGCCGTTATTTTTGTGCTTGAATTGACGCGTTGAAAAAATTATTTTATGTATAGTATATGTATATTTAATTAATAATAATATTGTAATATAGTCAATGATCTATAAAAGTACATTAGAATATTGAAATAATAAAATAATTTATATATATAAAAATCAATTGCTTTTCGTTAGTCTGGCTAAAGCTTGAGAACGGCTAAACGGAATTATCTTATCTCGGTCTTGAAATGTTCGTGGAGGTCTAAGGAAGGTCTAAAAGGTGAGAAAAATTTGAATAATTGCCGGGAAAACCCTAAAAACAGCCTTTCTTTTTCCCATATAAAAGTCCCATATAAACAAGATCTTTACACAATATCATCTTTCATATGCTTTATTCATTTCACGCACCGCGTGTTATTATGAAAACGCAAAGTGTGTACATACATTTACCGTGCGGTTGACATGACACGCGTTTAAATATCTCTATTTACGACCCGCACACAAAATCAACTTTGATACACACAATTCAATTTGTGCGGCGCGCTTTTTGAACGAATAACGTTGTGTGCGCAGAGTGCTTACCACTCACTTGACACAGTTTCTCGGTACTTATTATCTATATATCTATCTATATCTATATATCTATATTATTGCTATTCAATAAAGTTCATATTAAATTATAATCACTCACTGTTGTCTAAGAAATGTAGGTGTGTTCCTAACTTCGAAGAGTCAATTTGCAATTTATTACCGCTGTACAAAGTTCAAATTCAATCATATCTATGAAAATAGTCTTCGCGTGCGCGTTGGAGGATCTAATGTCGTGTTCCGAAACTCAAAAATGTGATAATATCGCGAATGCGACCAAATTGTATAGTCACAAAATGTAATAGATCATTAGTAGTACTGATTTTCAATTTGGTCGGCTTCGCGAAACTTAGTTTTAGCTAACTTCAGTTGTTAATCTATCAGATTATTTTGTTTTATAAATATTAAGTTTTGTCACAAATTAAATTTCTGAACGCAACAATAATATTTGACATTAGATTAGACAACCAACTAATATGTCAATCCATCCTGTCGCACACGGAAAAAAGTATTACGATATTGTGTTACGATATCTATGAGTGCGCGAGAACTTTCTTTACTTTGGTGATCTGTAGTATATGGCAACACCATCGGTTGGTACCTCTGCGAAATGGACGCGCAAAGCGAATGAGTGAACTGTCAACAGTGACGCGGTTCTTTTTGTTGTTGTTGATATTTTGTGATAGTGACACTTTACTGCTAAGTGAGCGAGAAATTTTCTCACTTTGATTAATTACAATTTACGATACCGAGGAGAAGACGACCTGACTTACGTCGTCGCAGTCAATCAAATGTGCGAAGAACTACCTCACGTGCTAACCGCACTGACCACAGGGAGACGAGACAGATCAAGAAAATAGTCGATATATTAAGTACATATGTAAATATGTTAACAAAGGTAACGATATGGCTGTCTTCGCTGTAACCAATCCAAATGATGAAATATCACAGTACCAGATGGGTCGCTATGTAAGTAGCAACGAAGCAATTTGGCGTATCTTTTCATTTGCGATCCATGAAAGACAACCTACTGTAGTCCATTTGGCAGTCCATTTAGAAAATGGTCAACGAGTTTATTTTAATGAATCGAACGCGGCAGACAGAGCGGCACGTCCACCGTCAACAACATTAACAAGTTTCTTCATAGTCTGTCAAACTGATGATTTTGTTCGCACTATGCTGTATGCTGACATGCCACGCTATTACACATGGAATGCATCATCGAAGTCATTTCAGCGTCGAAAACAAGGAACACCAGTTGAAGGACATCCAAATGTATTTGTTTCAGACGCTCTGGGTCGCATCTACACAGTACATCCAAATAACGATGAATGTTATTATTTGCGGTTGTTGTTGGTGACTGTTCGTGGTCCGACATCGTTTAAACAACTGAGAACAATTAATGGACAGCTGTGTGCAACTTACCGTGAGGCATGTCAACTATTACATTTACTTGAGAACGATTCGCATTGGGATGATACGTTCAAGGATTCCGTAATATCTTCATCACCGCATCAAATTCGTACATTGTTTGCGATTATCATATCGACATGTTTCCCCTCGAATCCAAAAGATTTGTGCGTTAAGTATAGAGATGACATGTCTGAGGATGTTTTGTCGTGTTTGGGAATGACAGCACCAAATGGTCATATGCACGATGCATTAAACCACGAGTTGCAAAGAGAACAACAGTACGACATTGAAGCATTGGCCGAAACAGTTCGTACAAATGTTCCACAATTAAATCAACAACAAAGAATTGCGTACAACACTTTGATAGAAGCTGTGAATAGTGGATCTGGTGGAATTTATTTCCTTGATGCTCCCGGAGGAACCGGAAAAACTTTCTTAATTTCATTGCTTTTGGCGAGGATTAGATCGCGAAATGATGTTTCTCTAGCGTTGGCTTTATCTGGAATAGCTGCGACTCTGCTAGAAGCCGGGCGATCTGCGCATTCTGCCTTAAATTTACCATTAAATGTTTAATAAGAAAATCACCGAACCAGCAATTTTCAACATCGCCAAAAATAGTGCAATGGCCAAGATCCTACAGGTATGCAAATTGATTGGTTGGGATGAATGTACAATGGCCCATAAGAGGTCACTGGAGGCACTGGACAGAACGTTGAAAGATCTTCGTGACAACCAAAATATTTTGGTGGGGCCATGATTCTGTTGTCAGGTGGTTTTCGTCAGACTCTTCCAGTTATTCCCCGATCAACTGTTGCTGATGAACTAAATGCATACCTAAAATCATCGAATTTGTGGCAGTATGTAAAGACACTCCAAGTAACAACTAACATGCGAGTATTTTTGCAACAAGATGAAACTGCAAATGTGTTTGAGAAGCAATTGTTAGACATTGGAAATAATAGAAATATAATAATAAGTTGTAGTGGACACCTCGACAAGATTCATCACATTACCCACAGATTTCTGTCACATCACAGACTCAAAAGAGGAGCTTATTCAGCGTGTTTTCCCAGATATAGGGCAAAAGTTCAATAACCATAATTAGCTGGGTGAACGAGCAATATTGGCGGCGAAAAATATAGATATTGAGGATCTCAATGCGACCATTCAGAAGTTTCTTCCAGGACAGTTGGTTTCCTGCAAATCAGTCGACACCACTATGAACCAGGATGACGTAGTCAACTATCCCACGGAGTTTTTAAATTCACTGGAATTGTCTGGATTACCACCTCACAATTTGCAGTTAAAAGTAGGATCAGTTGTCATCATGCTGCGTAACATTAATCAACCTCGACTGTGCAATGGAACAAGACTGGCTGTGAAAAAGCTGATGAATAACGTCATTGAGGCAACAATCATAAAAGAAAATACAAAGGAGAGGATGTCTTGATCCCGCGGATACCGATGATTCCAACGGATTAACCATTCGATTTTAAACGCTTACAATTTCCAGTACGTCTGGCCTTTGCGATGACCATAAATAAATGGCAAGGACAGTCGTTAGAAGTTTGCGGAATCAACTTGGAGTTTCCCTGTTTCGCGCATGGACAATTATACGTCCCGTGTTCGCGCGTCGGAAAACCATCTTCTTTGTTTATTCACGCACCACAAAACTAAACAAAAAGCTTATGAGAAAGCTTTAAATTGATTAACAGACTGTATCAACTTCATGCTTCATTAAAAAAATGCTTTTTTATTAAATACAGATTCGTTTTGTTTGTTTTAAGATTATTTTATACAAAAAATTAGGTCTTTTATTTATCGATTGAGGCAGTACGAAGTCTGCCGGGTCAGCTAGTATTCTAATAAATATTTAAAAAATCCATTTAATTAACTGATTTTAAAGAACGATTTGCTGATTTCAAAGAAATAAATTTTCCACATTGTTTCCGCTTTGTTGACACAAGCATTGCTGGTAGATATTTTAAATGAACAACTGTATCAAGAAGAACTTTTGGAAATGCAAGATGATGATTTTATTACAAATTTATTTAATATAAAAGGAATAATGGCATGGATATGCGAAGAAACTAACACAAAATATCCTATTATTACTTTGCATGCCAGAAATTTATTATTACCCTTTCATCATCTTATTTGGTGGAATGTGGTTTTAGCGCCATAAGCGATTTACTTATTAAAAAAATAAATCGATTGGATATAACTAAAAAAGGGGACCTAAGACTGAAATTAACTAAGTTAGATCCAGAAATAAAATTTATTTGTGGCAGGCGTAACTGAATTTGTGTTTTTTTATTGTTCTACGTTTTATTTTATTTTACTTAATAACATTTCAATTGTCATTTGTGTTATAATATA
Organism: Glossosoma conforme; assembly: GCA_022606575.1. Classification (NCBI taxonomy): domain Eukaryota; kingdom Metazoa; phylum Arthropoda; class Insecta; order Trichoptera; family Glossosomatidae; genus Glossosoma; species Glossosoma conforme. The sequence goes on along the minus strand of JAGTXR010000195.1, from coordinate 1,106,037 downwards.
ATATTTTCAGTTATAATATATATTTTGAAAATTTACCTACTATTTAATTAAAAAAGAGGCCGGTGGGGCATATGACTTTTGAAAAGACTACGGTGGGGCATGGCATAAAGAAGGCTGGGAAACACTGGGTTAGAAAGACATCCAGTGCACCAGTTATTCCGTGCGCCAAATGTCCCTTACACCAGACGTCCAGTGCGCCCCACGTCGTTACCGATGAGGCGCTGAACGAATTGTCTGTCAACGAAATGCGGCGGAACCAATAAGAACAGCCTGTTCTGAACAGGTTTTCATCATCATCATCGTCATTTCTATTCGTCAAGCCTTTATTATGAATTGTTATGCTATAAAAACACAAAGAATTAATTATTTGTGTTTTTATACTGATACATATGATAAATGTATTTATTTTTTTGAATTAATTTATAAATATATGATAATTCTTTTAAAACCAAATAAATTTCTTAAGGCAACTATTTTTTGTCAGTATTTGATTCCATTGATTAGAAGTAATTATTCTTAAAAAAGTCAGTTACAAATACCTGAAAAGGTAAGTAAAAAATAATCATTTGGCAGTAAAAAAATATGAATCAGCAGTAGAAAAAAAAATTGGCAGGAAATAATTGATGAATATAACATTCTTAAACGATGGTTTGACGTTAATCTACTTACATTAAACGCAGAAAAGACATATCTAATCCCATTCTCCATTAACAAAAAAATAACGACAACTCCCATACCTAAATTATTTATTCATTACCCTGGATGTAATAATACCAACTGCGAAAAAACCTGCTCATTGATCAAAGCTACTGATAAAATAAAATACCTGGGTATAATTATTGACAGTAACTTAAAATGGAAACCACACACAGCTGAATTAGTAAAACGTATACGCAAATGCATCTATATATTCATCAGACTCAGAAACATCTTAACTAAAGCAGATCTAAAAATGGTATACTACTCCATTGTCCAATCTCAACTACAATATGGTATTGTTGGTTGGGGAGGAACATACCTAAATACTACCAACCCCATTAGAACTGTACAAAAACTTATCATCAAAGTGATATTGAAAAGGCCTCCCACCTACCCAACAGAAAGCCTATAGAATAAATTCAAAGTGCCAACGGTAGATACACTATACCAAAAATACACTATTTTACAGACTATTAAAGAAAGGAGAATTGAAAACTGGTACACTTGTCATTCTGCTAGGTATATGTACAACTTATTAATACCAAAATTTAACACACAACATGCAAAAAATGGTTACAAATATAACGGAATAGTTAATTTTAACAATCTTCCTCGGGAAATAAAAGAGATCAGCGATATTAAAATATTGATTGAAAAGGTGAAACAGTACTTTAAAATAATGACGAACAGAACCGACGTCACTGCATAACAAATTGAAATGTACCAAAAATGTATTATTAAATTATATATGCATTAAATTTAATTCAACATATAGTATATTAAATCTTTAATCATATAATGTTAGTTTTATATCAAAATCATGTATGTAAATGTATAAATATGTAATACTCTGTATAATTATATAAAACTGTAAAATAACATAGATGAATTCCACGCCACACACAAGATCTTATCTTTAAGTGGTGTGGTAAGCGAATGTAAAAAAAAAAAAGAAAAAAAAAAAAAAAAAAAGATTGGAATGTAAATTACTATGTAAAAATGTATCTTTTTATATTTGATTAAATAAAAAAAAAAAAAAATATTCTAATTAATAATACGTTAGGTAAGGTGACCATTTTATGGGTTAATTATTCATTAATTTTACATAAATTTTTACCAATATTAAATATATTTCTGCCATTTTAATTTTATAAGTGACCACATTCATACTGACACAGTGAATATTTATATATAGCCAAATAATTTAACTTGAACCAAACCTTGAATTAGTTACTGAACAAAGAACTACGGGCTATTATTTCTTAATGACAGTTAACTAAAAAAATACCAATTGATATCACCTTGATAAAGCTCTTTTAGGCTGATGCCGAAAAGCCTCGAAAAACGATCTTTTGTCTCTTTTTTTTTCGCTCGCTAGATAATGTTAGTCTTAATTTCATAAAAAATTACACAGCGTTTGCATTCGCAATTTTATTTGTTACGACAGTTGCTCCATTTCATGTTGGTTCAACTGTCATCTATAATTTGTGTTTTAGCCGTGATTATCTTGGCGGCGCTACATCTCACAGTGTGCCAGCTGTCGTCAGTTAAAAAATCTCGTCCGGCCGTCGAAACGTCATGTAACGGTCGGACGATGAAATCAAGTCTTTATTAAAAATAAATGAGAATTGTGCTTCAAAAACAAGTTATTTTCTTTGTGACCTGCTCCTGCATCCTTCCTCCACGTGGCTACGTGACGAACCCGACACTTGTCGCCTATTTAAAGACAGGGGATGTAAATATATTATTATTCTGAAATCAGGGCCACGTGCTTCAAACGTAAATTTGTATAAGTGCTTAGGCCGTGAATTGACAATCACGGATAGAACGTCTAGAGCCGAAACATTTTATCATTATAATGATGTCAAATAAAAGTAAGTTTACCTTTGAGTAGTCATTCTGCGCCTTCTCAGCTAAACTCAACAGCTGGGTGTCGTTCACTCGAACAGCACGCTGCATTTTAGGATAAGCGTATTGCCTGAAAAACAGAAAAAAACAAACAATTACTGAATGAAGACATAAATCTGTGGTAAAATATACTTAAAATACTCGGCCATGGTAAGAAAACAAATTAATAATCCGTATTTCACTAAGCTACATTTTTACTACATTTGTAAAATTTAACATGAAATATTTCACTTAGTAATTTACACGTAATGAAATTCGAACATATACGCTCAGATTTATGTAAATATAATTTCAAACATTTGTATCACTAAAAAATTTCAAGCTATTAGTTGTTTAGGGCAAACATCTGAAATACTATGAATTTTAAAAAATATCAATGTTATACGCAAAAACACATAAATTATGAAATATTTTTAATAAATGTTCGAGGACATGAGTTGCAGCTCTTATGCTGAGCTAAAAATGGTTGCGGAACATCGAGAAGAGCGGAGATCGAGATGCAATATTTTGTTGCTGAAAACCAATCCATCGGATTGATACTACTACGAAGAAGAATAAAACTTATTTTAACCGATTATTGATAATAACGACAGCATAAGACAACTAACAGGTAACTTCCTGTGGTGTTTGGTGACATCCGTGCGCTTACCCACTGAACTTGTGACTGCTGAAAAACAATATTACGACCTTCCGAAAACGTGGAAAGGTAATCATACATAACTTTGCTGAAGCTATCTAGCTTTCATATCTGGTATCTGGGGTACATCAATTCATAAATTAATAAATACCTCCAGGTAGTATAAGTAATTAAAAAAAAAATACAGAAACTCTTTTGACAAGAAAAGTGTTTTTAAGAAAGTAAGAAAAAAACGTTTACTAATTTTCTTTATCGCTAGAAGAAAACTGCATTTTCAATTTAAAAAATGAAAAACTACTAAAAAATAGGTATTGGAAAAGTTTCAGATTTCCAATTATAGTTTGTTAGGCTTTCAATCAGCTTAGTACCTTAGATACATTTTGAAAATAATGATGAAAGTTTTTTTCGAGTTAAAAACTAGGACAATAAATATTTCTCGTACTCTTACGTTACTCGAAGTCTTCTTCAACCCGTCACTGTTGTGAATTGTCTCTTGACAGTGATGGGTTGAAGAAGGCTACGAGTAAGTCGAAATTGCAGTCTCCTAAACAGAGGTGACACTCAACGTGATCCATGTAAAAACAAGGTAAATAAATAAATATTTATTACAATAGATTTCAAAGTGAATGCCGAAAACATTGAAAAAAAAAATATTTTAGTTAGTTTTAGTTAATTCAATAACTTCGTAGGTTTTTACGACCAGATTTGGAGTTGTAATGGTGGTCAGAAGAAATTCGCCACGCATGGGTTAACCCAAAAGCTATATTTTTTTAGATATAAAAAATTTGTCAACATATATATTTAAATATTTAAAATAAATTATCAATAATTTATTATTGATAGTTTGATCATGAAAAAGCTCACTAAGCTCGTTATTCCAGAAGTATGACTATAATTGTATATAAACCTCATTTTTATTATTTTAAATGTATATATAATGATAAATTATCAGATCGTTAATGAACGATGCTCCAAGGTGGATCTTTGTGCGCAAAGATATCTTGAGAAACGGCAACTGACAACTGAATGGAGGCATATCTAGTGACCATATATTTCAGATATGGATCGGATATGGGGAAGAATACTGATTATTTAAATTGAAAAAATATTTTATTACTTTTTAATGTAAATATATATTTTTTTTACAATTTATTCCTACTTCTTTCACTTGTATTTGATATTATCCAATTCTAGTAAGAATTATCGATAAAGAAATACATTAGGATGAGAATGAACTCGCTGCTACAAAGGTACATTAATCTAGGTACCGACAACAACCGTTCTTTGAACGTAAACCTTTGTCGCTCGAATTATGGATAACCGGTCTTGTTTATAGCAGGAGTATGTGGGTTCAGAATATTTCATAAAATGTTTCATTTCCAGAAGTTTTTGTCTTCGCTTTTTCACACTGAAGTCAGGCGGTTATCTAGGGGTAAAGTTTTATCTAGATTCAAAGCATTTAGGAATGAGTTATTAATATTTTTTCGAAATCAAGAAATCGATGATTTTGTTAAATGTCTTCAGAATAATGATTGGTATACTAAAGTAGCATATTTAGCAGATATTTTTAATTAATTAAATAACGCTAACACAAGTTTTCAAAGAAAAAACGAAAATTATTTGTCATCCATTCACAAATTGTCAGGATTTAGGAAAAAAATAACTATTTGGAAAAATAGAATAATAGAAAAATATATACATACCTGTATATAAATGTTTCCTTCACTCAACAAAAACATTCCCGAGGAAATTATTTCCTCGATAATAGATCATTTAACTTTATAAGAAGAAAATGTTGCACATTACATTCCTTCTTGAAATATAGAAAATTATAAGTGGATACGAAATCCATTCGCTACAATTGATACACCGTATTGTGGATTTTCATACGCCGAAGAAGAAAAATTAGTATCATTGTCAACTGTCCGAGATAAATATCCAGTTCTTCACATAAAGGCACTGAAAATATTGGTACAGTTTTCAACATCAAATTTATGTGAGCTTGGTTTCTCAACAATAACTAATTTGAAAAGTAAAAAACGAGAAATACTTACAAATTAAGACGACAAATTTAGGGTAGCTATATCAAATATTCGACTAAATATTTCTGATAAGCCATCAAGCTCAGGTATCCCATTGTTTGATTTTTGATCAATAACATAAATAACATTTTATTAAGCATGGACGTCATTTTGGGTGGATAAGAGGCGAGAGGAAAATGACCCCCTTTCTGGATTTCCTTCACCTTCAAATATTATTTAAATATTTTTTTGTAAAACGCGTATAAATATAAAATTGTTTCTAAGGAAAGAATTAACTATATTTGTATATATACATTCTCTGAAGTAACCTTATATTCAATATTAAACATTTATTTTTATATAACTTAACTTAAAAAGAAAATAAGTAAAAGAAATGTGTATAATTTAGTATGTAACTATTTTTTTAAAATATGTAACAAAATTTTGTGCACATATTTTTTGCCTACTAAATTCTGGTGCACCGCCATTTTTTTCCATGATCAAAAGTGCACCGTGACTTTAAAAAGGTTGAGAACCACTGCCCTAGACAGTTTAAAGAAACACAGAGAAAAATATAGAACAGTGAAAAAAAAAATAACATAATAAGTTCAGCCGCTTAGAGCTGTTGATGGTGAGAACTGCGCAAAGACATTGATTCCCCTAACCTTCTGATCAGGGGATTAGTTTTACAGTAAAATTTCAGAGTTAGTCTGTTTTTTTTATTGGGATAACCAAAGCAATTTTCCAAGTTAATGGGACGTAGCCACTTATGAGACATCCATTATATATTTTTGTTACGAGTATTTATGTGGGAGATAATTTATGAGGCAGCTTTATGGGGGAGATATTTTAAGTGAATGTTTTTAATTTCATCTAATTCTTAAAGCTCTTAAAAGCCACAGGTTTCTTTTGTTGAAGTATGATCATTAAACACACATAAATAAAAGATTTAAAATTTAAAAATCAATTGTCATGTAATTGTATGTATACTCGTTTATAAAAAACATTGTATCAAATACATGCGAGTATATGTAGTGTATGTACTCGTAGTGTAAAATAAAGAAGCTTACAAATCCGTGTATCAATATAATGGGAAACAAAACATTAAAACAACGAAATGGGAGTCGGAATACAACAATAAAGTATAATATGAGTAACATTGTATAAAACCGTCTCATTAATTTGTAATTTTAGGCAATTGTAACTTGCTGCAAGAAGAACGATATTACAAGTAGCGCAGATCCGCTTGCCTTCAAGCCCAAAGGCCGCATCTCAATGCGGCTACAATTACTTAAAACAAATAATATAAGATCCTGACTTAAAATTAACGACAAAAATATTTAACAGAAATTAAAATTTACTAAATTTTGCTTAACTCACCTTTAAGTAAACGAGTGAATATACGTTGTAAAGTGCACATCAGAATTATTTATTCGGACACTCATCACTATAAGCGTTCATTGTTCGAACTCCACGTATTTTGTTCTCTGACTGATCGAATTTACAAGTATAATGTTGTAATTTTATTTTGTTTTGATTCACATTTTAAACACTGGATTCATTAAATCCTTAAATTTAAGTTTCCAGTTCAAAACATTAAGATCCATTTTAAATTTATATTGAAGAATTTTTAGTCGACCATTTATTAGAATAAAAATTTAAAAGTATTTAACATTTTTGATATTTAATAAATAATTAGATTGTTATAAAATATAATTTTTAGATTAATTAATATGTTTAATACTAACAATCACTAAATGTCAATATGAACAAACACTAATATTTCACCTTTCAAATTAGTAAGATCTAATATGTTTTTTATTATGATATATTTTAATAAGAGTAATTATATTTATTTAGTTTTTTCATTTTAAATGATGACTAAAATGATATGAAAGCAAAATAAATAAGTTACAAGTATTTTTTTTACGGAAGTTCAATTGAAATAAAACTGAATTTTGTATTTTGATGAATTGTTGATAGTTGATGTCGATTTATTGATGTTAAAAAACTGAACTTTAATTTGAAAGAGTTTTATGGTAGAAAATTTTCAGCTCGCGGACGTCCAGCTTGCTCGGAGGTCTGCAGGCAAGTGGGGAAAGTTCCCGCAGGAGCTTTCTAAAGGGAGGCCTTCAACGCAGCACCCTTCACCCCCTGACGCATCAGCATCCAGTTCATTCTCTCTCGTGATGTAAATTCTGAAGCGTAATTTTGATTTTAGGTTATAATTATTTGCCACAAAACGTTTTCGTGTAGTAGGCATTCGTTCGAATGAAATAATTATTTACTAAATTACGAATAATTCATTCATTCATACATTTGTCCATTTCTGCTCCCTCAACTGGAGCAAATGGACATCACGAGCTTCCACCACAAAGCTCTGTTAGCCGCCATGGTCCTCGCTTCATCACACATCAGGTCCGCCTCCCGCTGTTCCACCTAGTACATTTTATATGTAGTTACCGATGGCCTACAAGGATGGTGAGAGCCCGGGGGCTTGATGAAAAGATAGCCGTAGTTAATGCTTTACTGCGGCATTACCAGGACATGCCTCAGCCAGGTTCACCTTCGCCTCTTACTTCGACATACTATAGTATGCAAGGATCCCTCACCTCGTCATTACTCACAAAGTCAAACTATCGCAATCCCAGTATTCTCCGCGCAGTGCCGGCTCTAGACCTGGCGGCGCCCCAGGGCAAAAAAATATCACGCCCCCCCCCTATTTTTTCTTCTTAATTTGGGTAGGTTTTTTTTAAATTCTCTTTTCTGACCTTTTTATCCACAATTTTTTTCATTTACGATGAAAAATCTACATTTTCAGCTTTATAGCTTTCAATTGAATAGGTTCCTAAGCTACAAAGCCCATTTTGTGACAGAGGGGACCTCAGATATGTTTGGCTTAGTTTTTATTTTGTAAATCTACGTTCTCCGCTTACTACGGTTACAGGTAATGTTAATAAAATTCGTAGAGGCTTAAATTCTTACATATATTATTATACGTATTATACGTAATTTAAATACTGACTCGATTTGTAAATGATTTGCTAAGCGCTTGGCGGTAAAAATAGCTTTTTTAAACACACTTTTCTTATCATTGTCTATAAACCAGTAAAAAAAACAGCATATTTGCATGTTTTGCAATTCGTGATGTTATATATGATATATTCCTTGTGATGTTATGTGTAAAAATAAAAACATGCTAAATGTTGTAAGCATTTTGCTAACAACATTTAGCATAAAACAAACAGAATTCCTGAATATCTGAAAAGTTAACGTAATTAAAGCATCGTGGATATCCCCACTTTGATAGTGCAGTGCTTTAATACTTGTTAGTTTTGCTTCCCAACGCGTGTCACTAGGTTTCTTTAACATAAATATAATAACGGTTAGTAATATACCTAAATACCATCGTTTTGCCGAAGCATAGGCGTCATATAAAAAACCAAGGGATTGATGTTCAAAATGTGTTTTTGTTGACCTCTACAGTTTCTGATTTTAAATACAAATTTAGTTAACATCCTAATCAGAGTTTCTCTTAGACCCGAACCGGCAGTATCTTCAATAGGATAAAAACAAATAAATTCTAAAATAATGTAAAAAAAATAATCTAAATATGATTTTAAAATACTCCGGAATTAAATTTAATTAATATTTACAATAATTAAACCGTATTATAAAAACCGTAATTAAAACGTAAACTCTTAAAAATATATATAAAATTGAATATATAGAAAGTATAATACAATAAGTTTTTCGATCATCAATGATTCAATTAATGAAAAAGCTTAAATAAAAATTTTCTTATAATATAAATGTATGAAGAATGACATTCTTAAAACAATAAATCAAATTATTAAATAATAATAAAAAACTATACTAAATGCAATTTAAAAAACACGGAATTTTAACGAAATAAAATATTTACAATAATTAAACTGAATATACAGTCAAACATAAAAAAGTATATCAAATATATAAGTTTTATATAAATAAAAAAAACTATTTGTAGATAAAACAAAAAATACTTTTAAATATAATAAGTAAATTATATCTTATAATAAAATCGTATAAAAAAAATGGACAAATAATTAAGACTGAAGAGAAGAATAACGTCGTCCCTTATAGGAACGCCTAACGGCGTTCCTATAAGGGACGACGTTATTGACGAATAAACGAGTAATATGTGAAACAGAAAAAAATGTATTGTGAACCTGATCCTGCATCCTTCATCCAGTAAGCCGATGTCCTAAATAGAGGAGGAGAATATCAATACAAATACAATCATATAAATACGTCAAATTTGCTCGGTTGCACCGGTAGAAGAATTGGTTATCAACTGACAATACTTGGTGAAACTGCATAATTATAATTTTCAAATTAATTTTTATTAAAAATTATTGAAGATGGTCTTCAGGAAGGCCGAAACATGTAATCATTAAAATAAATTGTGAATCAAAACTAAATATTTTTAATTTTTTAATTTTTTAATTAAAATTAATTTTTAAATTATAGCATTATATAAGAAGAAAATAAAATTATTCTGTCAGATAATTATAAATTATATTAGATTTTAAAGTATTCATCAGAAACAATTATCTGCTTTTCTGAATTATTTAAATACTAACTATTCAGGATTGTCTTACTATACTGAAGTTTGTTGGTTATCTTGCTCTCAAGTACGACTAGTTTTGGATTTAAAATAAGATATATTTACATATATTTATTCTGAACATTGTTGTCTGACCCAGTGGGGCTGCAAAATAAAACCTTCATACTTCAATCGACATAGAATTAGTGCTTGGTAATTTGCAACTGTAGATAATTGACGTTCACTTTTATTTAAACTTTACAAACGTTAGTTTAATGGGATTATAAACAATGAAATAAATAATACAATTTAAAACAAACAACAACCACAAAAAAGTACTGAAGTACAAGAAAGTAGAAGAAACGATTAATGAAATGAAGGTGCTTATGATTTAGTACTAAAGAAAAATAAAACAAGCAACACAAAGTCCCAATGCTCATTAAACAGACAACTCCAACAAATTACTCCTACAAAAAAAACCTGGAGTTTGTGTCTGGACTGGGCTTCCTTTGCGTGGATATATAAACTTACGAGACGATGCGGTTGATCAGTCTTATCCCTCTCAAGAGGCATAGTCTCTGGCAGGTTAGTTTAACTCTTTTGGATAATGAACAATCAGTGCCTTCTTATACTCAAATAATTTATAAACCGATTTCCAACAAAATATCAGGATTTCTGAATATGTCGCGTACTAGCCGAAATAAAAGCATACCCGGGCACACAACCCTTCTAGTCTTAAGCTCATTGTATCCGAACTTACCCCACTTAAAGTTAGATAGGTACAGCAACAGATAATATCCATACATCGTCATCTAAAGAAACCTCAGATTTTTTTCTGAACTCTCTCCTACACGAGGTCATATTTAAATTGTTTCCAGGTGAACCACCGGCCCCGTATATACCTGAAGACAAGGTATGGCAACTGACAGAACTAAATTAAGGGAATATGTGGTGACCATATGTTATTGAAAGAAAAAAATGATTTGTACGATTTACCTTGTTTTATAGTATTACGTATTTGAAGCTTTGTTGCATAATAAGTTTTCCCGCGTTTAACCCCTTCTATGCTCCTTTGAAAATGTCATTCAAATACACGTGTCTGTTACATGTTAGTTGTACTTGGAATAAGTTTCTCATTTTTCACTATTTAGGTCAAGGATTGGAGACCTGTTTCCCACTTCGCAATTTAAAGTTACGATTACACTATAAAGTGTAAACTTTATTACACTATAATGTGTAAACTTAATGATAAAACAAGTTGCAGGTATTTTAAAATTATAATAATGAATCAAATTAATTAGCATGCAGTGCAGTTAATGTTTTAAATAATTATTTTTTGTCCTGCGTGTACTCGTCTAAGCGTACGAAAACACTCACTTAGTTCTGAATGTCGTGTCTATAGTCCATCCAAAATAGGAAGAACCCTATGACACATTTATTGCCCTGTGCTAAATATCGTCCGATATAACGTTGTAAAAACGTTCGCTACCTATACTAATTTTATCAACATAAACAAAAGCCTCTCTTCTTATATATAATAAGTTATTTAGGTAAATATATCACAATAAAAACAAAATAATAAAAAATATATGCATATTGTTACAAATTAGAAAAAATACGGCAATTTGTAACTATAATACTATAATATCTGACGCACGTAGAAGGCCATGTCACATTACTGCGAAAACCAGTGTTGGGGTATAAATAATCGTATTTTCGATTGTTTTTGTAAATACCTACTAAAATTAAATATTAGAATTATTATCAATTATGAGTGAATATTAACAGGTTTTAAGAGACATGTAAAACAAACTATAAATAATAATATTAGTAATATGAAAATTATGAAGAAAAGCAAGTGTAGAGATAAATATTAGCACATAACCTTAAAAACACATATTTTAGTCAGAATCCGATAAAGCAGTACATTCTAAATTGTCTTCGTCACTATCGGAATCAGAACTACAACTTTCACACACATTTATAATCAGGTTCTGTTCACTTAAATTGTCAAAGCGTACATCGCGATCCCAATCTGCATAATATTCTCTTTTGTTTTGTCCACCACTTTTTTCCAATCTTCTGCCGTGACATTGTCACATGCCTCGTTCAATAGAGTCAACATCTTGTTCGCTGTGAATGGTGGAGACGTGTTATTTCTAGCCGCATAACCTAAATGTAAAAAGGATATTCATTACATAAATAATGATTAAAATGGCGTGAGGTAGAAGTGATAAATTATATTAATATACCTTTTATTTGAGCCCATATCATTTCAATAGCATTATATTGGCAATGGTATGGCGGTAATCTGATTACCGTGTGGCCTTTTGTTTTGGCCAGTTCGTCCAATACATATGTTGGTGTTGGAGGTTTATACAAATTAACCAATCGGAGCAGCTCATTTTTTAACATTGCCTCATTACTTGGCACTCCTTTGTCACGAAGCCAACTTATAATTTCATTTTTATTGTTTGCCGTAGTAGGAGCTTTGTTGATTTGGACAGAATGGTACGAAGCGTTGTCCATTACTATGGCGTGAGGCTCATGTAAATTTGACAATAAGGTCATAAACCATTGTCTGAAATTATCAAAATTCATCTCTTCGTGATATTCTGTCGTTTTAACTGACTTAAACGCCAGAAGACAATTGGGCACAAAACCTTTTGACGTTCCGGCATGACAAATAATGAGGCGCTGGCCTTTTCCTTTAGGAGTTTTCGTCCTGGATTTAGCCGTGTCGTCGGTCCATATTTTACCAACAGTATGATTAGCATTGAGCCAAGTTTCGTCGAGAAAAACGACTTTCTCCCAATTCCTAATGCTCTTCATTTGCCTCAAAAAATCGCATCTTTTCAGGGAAATATCCGTGCGCTCCATTATAAACTTTCTTTTTTCACATTTTTTATATTTGAAGCCAATGTTTTTCAATACCTTACTAAGAGATGTCGCACTGCCTTGAAATAATCCGACTGACTTTAGAGAACCTACCAGTTTAAGAAGTGTTGGTATTTCGTTGCGGTCATAGTATGCACACACGTGATTCCGAATTGCTGCCAAATCAAAGCTATCGGGTTTTGTTATTGAGCATTTCTTCTGTCGTTTCTTATTTGGTGTTAATAATTTTTTCTCTTCTAATGAAGATTCACCGTATTTCTCCTCTGTGATCCGAGACACTGTAGATTTACTGATTCCTAGGGAATCCGCGACCCGATCTCGAATGTTTTCAACAGACAGCAATGGTCCACCATTTTGTTTTTCTTGATGAAAATAATCTCGCAAGCGTACGACAAATTCACGTGATTCACTCCTGAGAACAGTTTTTTCTGTCTCTTCGGCATTGTAAAAACACAAAAATATGATTCAATTAAACAACTTTAACAATACTAACAATAAATATAATAATTACAACAACAAAAAACACGAATCGATCGAAGAACAACACGCTACTGAAAGTCAAACATTTGTACTGATCCGCCATGAAGCCGCCATGCGGAAATAGAGATGTTTATATACGATTCACTTCGAATTCAAATTCGATTTTTTTTCGAAGAAGAAGAGAAAAAAAATCGACCTAATCGAAATAAATATTTTTGCCCCATCCCTTTTACAAGGGGCAATAAATGTGTCATAGGGTTCTTCGTATATTGGATGGACTATAGTCATTTGTTCTCAATTATCCTCTACCTCGAAAACATCATATCTCTACGGCGCATTATATCACTGAAAAGCTTCATTGAAAGCTCGAATATTCTAAAATAATCTCCAAGACGATTAATCATATGACGACTTCACTCTCCATTATGTCAATTTTGAAAATGCACGTTAAATAAAAATAAAAATCTCTACGTCCAACATATTTATTTTCAATGAATTATTTCCATGCGACAAGCGTGTCGCTTTCACGCGATCTGAATATTATTACACATCTATTATTATTTATTTCACACGTGTGGGGGACTCTTTTCTTGGTTAAATGTTGTTGAGTTATAATCGTTGTTCCGCGAAGGGTTTGTCACATTGGAAGCGGTGGAAAATTATAAAAAATGTTCAAGTTTAGGCACAGACTTTGAAATTGCCGCTTCGGTGGGCGGAGCACCGACCTTGACACTTGTCCGCCTACCGCAGGAGGCCGCCCAGCCCACCCCGACCCTGTAGGCTTTTCCTATCAATGTAGCTGGTTCTAGCTGATTAAATATAAGGTAATTTGGATAGAAACTACCATTTTTGCGTCACTTTGACGTCAGTTTGTCAACGGTCGCCGTTGAGTTAGCAGGTTAGCGTGCTTCGTATCATTTTAAAGCTCTATTAGTACTCTTTCTATTTTGACCTTTTTTTTTAAATTACCTCTGTAAAAAAAATGCAGAAGCCTGAAATTGAAGAAACACATTTGCGCCATATCATGCTGTTTTTGTTCAATAAGCGACTGAAGTCCAAAGAAGCCACGCAGACCATTTGCGATGATGTTTATGGGGACATCGTGAAGCTTTGAAAGTGCTCTAGATGGTTTAAAAAAATTAAAGTGGTGATAGGAAGTTAACGGACGAACCAAAAAGTTGAAGACCTCAAAAAATCGATGATGAGACCCTGAATTCGTTGGTAGAATCCGATCCACGCAAAACAATTGAGGAATTCCACATGAACTTGGTTCCTCGAAGACAACAGTATACGATCATTTGAAAAGGCTCGGGGAAAAAAACAGGCAAGAAATTTGGCTGCCGCACTTCCAACGGCCTTGGATCAACGAGTAACCATTTGTACATCTCTATTGTCCAGACACAAAACGGATCCATTTCTCAGAAGAATGATTACAGGAGATGAGAAGTGGGTTCCGTACAGCAACTCGAGAAGAAGAAAACAATGGTTATCGGCAAAGCAGGTACCTTTACCTACTGCTCGGCCAACATTGACCCGAAAGAACTCCTTTGTGTTTGGTGGGATGTTAAAGGAATAATTCACTATGAATTATTAAAACCTGATGAAAATGTTACTGCAGCGGTTTATTGTGTCCAATTAGGGCGTTTAAAAGAGCAATTGGTAAAAAAACGATCGGTTTTGGTCAACAATCAAAGGCGAATTCTTCACAACGACAGTGCGAAACCGCATGCAGCAAGGATCACCCAGGATAAAATCAGAGAGCTGGATTTTAAACTTTTACCACACCCACCATATTCACCTGATATAACCCCATCTACCACTTATTTAGAACCCTGGAACATTCAATTCGCGATAAAAAAAATGTTAATGTGGAGCAGTTGAAAAATCACTTGAATTAATTTTTTAACGGTAAACCACCTAATTTTTTCGACAAAGGTATAAAAATATTGCCCGTTTTGTGGAAAAAGATAGTTGAAAATGATGGCAATTATTAAATAATAAAATGTAAAATATTAAACCATTACGAGGCGTTAAACGTGTTAATGGGTGGCTTGACCCTACCGGGGGCATGTATAGAACATATATTTAATCAAACAAATTTAGAAAAATCAAGCATGGTCAGGATTTGAACCGATAGCAACTGAATGACAAATGTTTTAACCACTGGACTATGCCACCCGGCTTTTATATAAACACTTTTTTTTCCTAGATTATAGTTTCTTTTTGCAGGTTTTTTCAAAATAATTCGATCCACTTAAATTCTGAACATATCATTAATGAAAAGAGTTGAGTTAATGCAGTATTCTCGATTTTCACCATCGTGTATTAAAGTCGATTACTTATATACCCCAGTTCATTTGACTGTCTTTGTTAAATAAAAGCATGCAGAAGCAGACTGCATCAAGAACAGCCTGGAACAAACCAAGTACCTATTGCATCAAACCTAGCAGTAGGACGCATGGTTTTTACAAAATTAAAAAAGTATTAATAATACCCTTAGAAAAAATCCCATAACTTTATAATTCACAAAGTATAAAACATGAAATGTATTTTTTGCATTATTATGTATTTTAATGTATTTTTTTGAACAGGGATCGCAAATTTTTATACCTAAGATGTGTTAACTTTGTTAAATCATACTTAATAAAGAATAATATTCTCAAATTACTTCAATTGCTTTGAGATTATGAATGATTGAAAATCTTAACGTATGTATTTTATCAAAATGGGTTATTAGTGGGTATCAAATCGAAAATGTATGCTATTGTATGAAAAAGAAAATATAACTTTTAAATTTAAATAAAAGTTATCGCTATCTACATATTAGGTTATCATCAAAAAAAGATAATATGAATGAACAAAATTTGGTGATGATCCAAGCTAACATACACATGTATCCATCTGTGGTGAAGAAATAAAATCAAATTGTGCGTAGCATATTATTTTTATATGTGAAGGGCGAGTATGAAAATGACATAAAAACGTGAATGACTCGTTAAGTGTTTAAATTAGAAAAAAAATTACGTCAACCTTATTTATAACCTTTATAATTAGGAAAAAATATATATCTTAGTAACCAAATAGTTAAGTAATGATATGGAAAAAAGGATGTTAAAATAAAGAATAACAGTTTCACTTATTAACATTAATTTATTTTAATTAATTTTTAATAGTAAATATAGTTATATTGATAATATTATACACAATACACATAACTTTATTAATACAGATTTGTAAAGTCGACAATAATTATAGCAGCATTATAATGTCATAAACGAAAGTGAAATACATTACAATACAATATATTTTAAATAAAAATAATCCCCAATGTGTAAAATAATTGAAACTTTAATATTTTTAAGGTAGTTGTAATATTTTTGAGGCCTTTAAAATTAATTGCTTCAGTTGTTTATTAAAATATTCGACTTTATAGAGATTCACGAGTTTGTAGTAAATTTTTCAGTTCGTTGTATATCTTGGCATCATACATACAAAGATAGTTTGACAAAAATCAGTAAATGACTGTTTTGACACTTTTTGCATTATTTTTTCGGTGATGCTACTTAATAGGCTCTAATTATTACTTAGCCCAAGTACATTCCTGAAATAATTCCCAAAGAGTGATGTATTTACCAAAACCTTAAAAACTGCCCTGTACGTATATGTATATAATAATGTTCCCGAAGCCCAATATTTAAAAAATAAACATCATAACAGTACCGGCTTTAGACTCTGCGGGGCCCTAGGGCATTTTTACTAGCGTCTCATATTGTTTATATTTTTATAAATCTAAGAAAGATTGGTTGGCCTCGGCGCCCTTAGCTTATTAGACGCCTTGGGGCACTGACCCACTTTGCCACCCCCTTAAACCGGCACTGCATCATCAATAGAACATAAAAATGCTTGAACAATATTCTCATTGGCCTAACCACTAATATTGCAATTTAAGGCTAAAATGTTTGAACAAAAAAATGTTACAAAAATAAAATAATACATTTAAAAAAAAAGGCTTTATGTGTGGAATGTTTGATACAATTGAATATAAATCATTAAAAATCACATAAGAGTTTCTAAATTTATATATGAAATATTATTTACAATAAAAAATATATACTTTTATACACTTTTCAAATATTATTTGCCATTGCAACATTTGTTTTTAATTTGAAACAGTTAAACATTAAAAACCATAATATATATAATATAGAATCAGTCTGAAAACCAAAAAAAGTATACAAATAAATATATATCAAAATAAAAATAAAAGATTATTTAGAAAGATTCTGCATTTTTTTTTATTATAGGACAAGTTCTATATTAAAAAATGTGGAATAATTTCTAAATAATCTTTAATTTTGATATTATGAAATTTCACCCAGAATTATCAATTGAAAAAAACGAAAATTAATACATACATATTTTTTAGTGCATTTTTTTAGTAATAAAATATCCTTAAGGAATATAATATTTATAATGTTAACAAAAATCATCAAATATTTGTAGATCACTATGTTCACTATAATAATAGATGCTAATAATGATCACTACATTTGGATTGAGCCACCTCGTAAGACCAAATGATCCAGGCCTCGAGAGCGTTGGGCTAACCATCTGATATCCTCAAAAAATATGATTAACAAATCTCCCAAAATATGCCTCGGACACTACTGCAGCCGTCTGTACAAGTTCTTAAGCTTCTGCCCTGGAGGTCATAGGGAACCATATATGTTCCATGCCACAACCAGGTGGACCTACAGATGCAAAGATGTCTTGGGACAAGGCTTGGACAATGACAATTGAGGAAACTGAGTAGCAGAAGTGGTGAAACATATGAGAAGAAAACTGTTTTATAGGACACAATTCAAAACTCGAAGTTTACAGTTGTTTCGCATTTTAAATGGGTATATTCTAATATCTTACCTAGACTGAGTAAAACTGTTTAGATTTATTATACGAATAAAATTTAAAATGTATAAAAAGCAATAATGGCGCATTTCTATTGAACTAACTAAATTTTCAGAATACCATTAAAAAATATATATAGTAATGTAGTCACATCTGTTGACAGAGTACCCTGTCTTTGTTCATAAACCTAACATTATTAAGTGTTTATTAATGCATAACATAATGTGGTTTATTTATCAATAATTATACTTTTCGTTTTATGTTAAAAGTCATCTTAAATATTATAAAATATGTATTTACAAGCTCAGTGCTAATCAAACATAATGATACAAGAAACCAATGACAGAGTAGATTCCTTTCAATAATGCGAAAATCAATTTTGTATTACTGTCTAAAACATTATTTTAATTATTTAAAGATTTCTAAGACAATATTTAAGAAAACTAAAAGTGAGATATCATTTAAAAAAATCCAAACACATTTCCCCTTCAATATACAGGGGTATCTCGATGTACGAGTGCCCAACATTTTGTTCAGTTTCTTGAGATAAGATAGCGATTTTTCGCTTTGAAATATGAGCAAAGTTTGAGATACGAGCAATCGGCTTAGCGGGTCGGCCGGTTGCACACGAACCGCGCGTCACGCTTTTTTTGTTGCAATGTTAGAAGAAATCATGATATTATATAATATAATACAAGTATTTTTGTCAAAAATGAAAATCAAATGGAAACTTTAAAATGTACGCGCTTTGGGTTGGACGCGTATTCACGTCAGCACTAATATTGGAACGCTTTTGTTGGACGTATATTCGTGTTGACGCTTGGCAAGTGGTAAACAAAATCATCTTATGGTTAGTAAAACAAAATATTTTTGATTTCTTCAAAATTAATTGCTGTTTGGTACACAAAATGAATTTTTTGGTCAGTAATTATCATTTTAGCATGGAAAAATCACAGCAAAAACAAAACACTTTAATATATTATTTTTTATACATTAAAGACAGAAGGAAAAATAAATATCTCTAGAGGCATGTGTGAGTGATGAGCGCATCAGTGTATCCATATGATTTGTAGACATAACCTAAAGATTTTTTCAGTGATCGTAGAGTCCAGAGATCCATAGGTCTCGTATAGAAATAACTTAGGCTAGGTTAGCGAGATATCCAGTGCACCAGTTGTCCCGTGCACCAAATGTCCCAGGCACCAGACGTCCAGTGCGCCTGTATGGGGAACTGTATGGGGACCAAATGCAGCGGAACCATGATTTGCGTATGTATGCATGAATATTTTTTTTCCCGAATTTAAATAACTAATGAAATTAAAATACAAACTGAAGTGCGACAATTTGATTATAATAAACTTAGTTACAAGTAAAAAAAATACACCTGCTTACTTAATAATTACCAACACTGAAGATTTTCTGTAGGAATATAATTTTAAAAACAAAAATGATAATGAATTTTGTTAGAATGCGTAATTAACTTTACAAAATATAAGTATCTCAATTTCTAATTTCAATATGGAAAAAACATTTCATTACTCATAAGAAGATGTCTTCCATTTATTGATAAATTGATCAAATATGTCCCCTTCAGTGCTGAACACTTAAATGTAGCAAGAATGACGGCCGTGCCTAGCTTTAATCATATACATATGTAATACGTACATTTAGAAACATATGCAGTGTTTCTGATGTATTTAGAAAACATTTAGAAGCAGAATTGAGAGTATTTCAACGCAAGATTTGAATATAAAATAATAATACTCTCCGAGTCTAATCAATTTTGCCAATACACTAATATTTTCACTTGGACAGTAGATAATTTTTTGTACCATCTCTAATTTCTCGACCCAATCCACCAGGATTTTTATTTAAAAAAATCATTGAAAATAAAAAATTAAAAAATTAAATATGAAACCATGTAGTGTATTTGTTTTCTCAATTCATTTTGAAGGACTATTTTTTTCCTAAAGAAGTCCTAAGAAAATTTAATTCTGTAACAGCGTAAACTAAGGTGTATGTATAGGTAAACAATATTTATACAGGGAGCAGCAAAAAAAGCTGACGGTTTTCGTCGTCGTTTTGATTTATAACCGTCAGCTTTTTTTGTCGCTCCATGTATTACTACACAAAATACAAGGGCTTGACATAGGAAGAGATAATATTAGAAATACATGTAGAAACATAATGGCGAGAAGTATGAAAGATGTCACGTACGCTCGAATTTTACAAATGCAATGTTTGTGAACCGATAAACAACTAAATAATGGACAGAATTTTTTTTAATTTCTGTCTGTAGGTAAAGTAATCAACTTAATGAAAAAACAATGATAAATATTTATTTACTTTTTTTTACATGGATCACGTAAGATATGGTCTCTGTTTAGGAAACTGCAGTTTCGACTAACTCGTAGCCTTCCTCAATCCATCACTGTCAAGACTTCTAATCTAACATTGAAAAATATAAAATAGAAACAATAGTTTGAATAAATTTATGACATTTGAATTTATTGAAGTTGCTACGAGGTAGACTCTCGGTTGTCACTTTTAGATATGGTTATAAACTACAAGTCCGACTCGTTATCCATCCGAATGGGTTAAATAAATTTCTACCAAAACATTACATCAACCAGGTAGCTGAAAATAAAGTCAATGTGTCACATGATTATGTCACCTTGAATGGGATAAAGTTGGAATAATTATTTACTGTACTCGGCAGAATATTTGTATAATTAAGCAAAATTATACTTATATATTCTTAAAAAATCCATATTAGAAATGAAATTAAATAAATACATGTAATTCTACACATTTAAAATATATTTTATCACATCAAGTTTATACTTCACACCCCACAAGACAAAGGAGTCTCAATTTTTTACCAAACATTTTGTTCTAGGAATATTTAGTGTTACAAAGTGGTGTACTTATTTTTTTGTTTATTTTAAATATAGCTCGAATATATTATTCTAAGTTGTCTATGATGAATAAATGATTTTTAAAATTAAATGTAATCAGTGATTATGATAATTTGTTATTACAAATTAGAAATATAATTCTTACAGTGAATTATTGTTTTATGAATTAACATCTAAATTAAACAAAAAATCACATATTAAACATAAATTTCTATAATACTCATGTCACAACAAATTCAAGTGTCGCTTTAACTAAGATTTTCTTTTATATTATTCTAATTTGTTATGAATCAGCCCAAATATTAATAGAGAATTACACTTGTTACACAAGTAATGAACATATGATTGCAACCATTTAACATTATAAAATAAAATATTACATTTTCGATACTTTCAGTTGATAAAATGTTTATATATTTTTTTATGAATCAATTTAAATATATTTTTTGTTAATAATAAATTTACAAAAATGCAAACAGAGATTCATAAAATACATAAATTTAAAATATCTAATAATATTGTTAATCATAACAAAGATCCATTTACATAACAGTAAAAAATAATACAAATCTGTATAAGACATAAATGAAAACCATTGCACACTATGCCTATCTAACTTGGTACAGGGTGGCGCTCGGCAGATTTTAACGTATTTTACAAATGAATCCATGCGTCTGCCGCGCGCCACCCTGTAGTATAACCTATCGGAGACCATAACACAAAACAGGAACAGCCACGAGGTGGTGTGGTGGGCAAATAACTACATATTACTTCTGGTCCTCGCGTCTTAAATAATCCTCCTTACGTTTTAATTGGAATGCACCATAATATTTGTGATATTTGTTAAACGTCGAATCAGGTGTTTACATTTGTCATTGTTGACTAACATTACTTCATTAGCGTAACCTTAAATCACACAATTACCATAAGTAGCAGAATAAATACTTAACCCACTCAAAAAACTAACAATGCTTTCATTAAACTACATTGCAACATCTTCTTGATAACCATACTAAAAAACCTTAAATAATATCATAATATTTAATTAGTCTAGCTTTTGACATTATGAAATTTAATCAGTTTGTTTACTTTATTTTATAGATAGTATAATAACTTTGCAAAATTAAAAGGGATCGTAAAAAAATATTATGTGTGATTCAGTGATCAGCTGGATCAAATTCAAAGCAATCAAGTACCAAAGTTAAGAAATCTTTTAAGATATTCGTTGGTGTTCCTTGACTTGAGAATTCTGATCACTTTTTTCAAAAAGAAAACATTTTTTTCTTCATTTATTCTCTATTGATTGTTGAATTTGAGCCCGGTATTATGAATATATATATTTTTTTTTTTTTTTTTATTATGGATTATACAATATTTACTTGCAGAACAATACCCCACAGCATAATGGATGCATTAGACGTTAAAAAAAAAATAGTGGCGTTCAATGCTACAGAATGATTATTTATTTACAAACTTTACGAATTGTGCATTAGAGATGCCGTCATTACCGGCTTAGTATCAAGTTTGATATAATGTAATAAGCCTCACTTAATTGATGATTATCATAATTTAAGCTGAAAGATTTATGTTATTTACAATTACTTTTGATTAGAGATAATTCGATTTTGAAATAAATAATATTTTTAATCGTATTATTAAAAAAATGTTTTACAAATACATGCGGTTGAAAATAATGGCAAATTACAACACGTCATAACATATATTTTCAATGGAAGCATTTAATAAAGTCTGTTACAATGAGGGCCGCTGCAGTAGAGTGGATGAAGTCAACGAGGAGGTTTACAATGACAATGACATGAATTGTTCTAGATCTGCCTCGCGGGAGAGGCAGTGGGCGGGGAGTGCTGTCACTCCCCGGGAGGTTATTCCCCCGTGTCCACCCACTTGGCTTCCTCAGCTATCCTGTCCAGACAGTCGCTGAGGTATTGGAACTGAAAAAAACAACAAAAATCAAGATTATAACCCATTCCCTTAAGGTACTACAAAAATTCTCACCCGGTGCTTCGGCTTGGCTTCGGCTTGCCATACATAAAATATGTAATAGGTCACTGTCAATTACAATAAAAAAGAGATTCAATTGAAAATTAATTCAAATTCGGAACAAATTTAGCTTATCTTAGTTTTACTATGTTTTGTTTAGCATTCAACTGTCTTGTAACAAAGAGGTAATTCCAACATTTAAAGCAGTAGTTAATAATGTTACGGTCACACTGCTATTTCTCTTGACACCTATGTACTCTTGCAGACACAATCTTGTAGCAAATGGCATGATGTGACACATGAGACTGAAGCTCATCTGCCTTTAAAGTCATATGTACGTGATACTCATAATAACCTGTATGGGTAACATCGATATATGGTTTAGATGCGGGATTCCCTTATTTCTAAAGTGTAATCTGAAGATTATGAGCTCATTTATAGCATTTTTCTTCCGTTGTGTCATCAAGACATCATAGCCACTGTATCTTCTGTTCTAACCCATGATGTAACCAGAATAGTATTCGAGCGAGCAACAAGGTTAGTGAATTTTCGTTAACTGCACGATTGTAATCAGAGAAATGGGATGTGCAGTTAACGGTCACACAATTGACGGTTAAAATTTATCATCTCTTATATTATATCCTTAGAGCCTTAAAGTAATATTCTTTGACTCAAGAATTTTTGCTATTTTATTGAAAGCTAGCCTTGCTTGATGTATGCGACTGTTGACTTCTCTTTTTGTTCTGCCATATATGTATCTTGGTCCACTTTTATCCTCTTTTCCAAGATCATACGAAGGGATAAGATTGTTTCTCTGGTTCCCATTCTTTTTTTGAATCCAAATTGATCCCTAGTGAGTCTTTTCGATTTTTGGCTCAATTCTATGTAGGATTATGTTGGTCAGTATTTTGGATGCATGGGATAGAATACTGAGTGTTCGGTGTTGTTCACATTTCGTTGTTCCGGCCTTCTTCGGCAGAGTTACAATTAGACACTTTTTGAAGTCTTCTGGCGTTATACCTGTATTATAAAGAATCTGAGTCATTGTGAACAGAGCATCTAGAGTTGGATTCTCTCACTGACAGTTGCCTGGGTGACTGCGTTATTCAGTGCTTCTCAGTATTGTGTCTTTTTTCTTAATTTACAAGCGATAAGCGATAATTTTTTCTACCAGTCGATTGAAAGAGTGCTAACTCAGCCGTGACAGTGTTCCTGCTATTTGGCCTTTGACTTTTGGCCTGTTTTGGCACTTTTTTAACTTCGTGTTTGGGATCGTGATTAAGGTTGCACTCATTGGATCGGGCAAGCTGAAACTGCCGTATTAGTGACGTTCTCAGTTCACATATTGTTAACGTCGGTCTGACAGGCCGTTTGTTTTGTTTTGATCGTTTGACGGGCGAGCTATCATTAGTATTTATTTGTATTTATATTCTGGCCAGTCTTTTGCCGGATTCAGTCGTTATCTAAACTGTTATTATTCGGGCTGGCTTCGCTCCTGTGTCCGGCTACTGATTATTTATAGATTTATTTATTTATATTTATATATGTTTATTATATTACTTTTATACATCTCGCTCGTCGTGGGCCACACGGCATTGCGTTAGGGATCCTTTCAGTGAGTGTACGGAGTGCACTGCGGGGTGGTGCAGCCACACTCGCGTATTCCATGTCACCACTTTTTGACCTTCCCTCCATAATCCTCATCTCGGACTTGCCGACACGACAGCCCTTGAAGCTTCTCCACCGAACTTTGCCATCTATATAGCGGCGGCTGTCCCGGGTCGGACCGCACGCGATCAATTGATTTGATCTGCAAGTTCGTTCTCCCAGATGGGTTCCCGCTCGCCTTCTTGGTGCAGGACCAGTTAGGGCGAAGCAACGGTCCGGGCGGTACTCACCACGATAGTCACATCTGTCCCGCCCCGTGTGGCCCGAGTTTCTGACGTTCTCTTCCGACCCCGCAGACCCAGTTCTTCAGGGCGGGAGGGAGTCCTAGTGTCCTTCCTGTCCTTCCAGACTCTCTAGGCGATGCCGGGCACGAAGCGAACACTGCCAAGGTCTCCGGCGGGCCGCATAAGGACCGCCACTCGCTCGCCCGCTCAAACCACGATGACGTCAGTCTCGGCTTCGACCTCTTCAGCTCTCGCCACATCTGGACCTGATCCCTCGGAACATCGACCACCCGAAACTTCTCAGCCATCCGAACAAGATGACGAGGTGGGAGAAGTACCTACTGCCGGCAACTTCCCACCCGCTGCTGCCTCTTCACCTGATCGAGGAACCTCTGAATCGGGTAAGTATGCCTCCAACATTGCCACAATCACCACTAATCTAAGTCTTCCTTCATTTTCAGGTGACGTCCGAACCACTTCTAATCAAGACATGACGGAAATCGAGAGTCTCTGCGCTGATGCCACTAACGTCCTCTCGGCATCCAAGTGCAGCATCGGAACTAAGCTAGCTCACCAGAGCATAATCGCCAGTCTGCTCAGAAGAGTTACCCGATTGGCCCTTGAAAAGGCTCATCTGTCTACAAAGGTAGAACTGATTGAGGCGGAGATGAGCGGCCAAAGGCCAGTCGCATGTCCCGATTCTGGACCGCGCTCCTAAAGCGGCGTCGTTTCCGGATCTTCCTCCTCCGCCTGCAAGGGTGTTCTACCGCCCACGATCACAGGTACCGGTGCACCGTCCAGACCAGCAAGACCGACTGTCCTGATTTTTCCCAAAAATGAGTCCCATAAGGACTCTTCGGCGACTATGGCTGCCGTCAAAGCCATAATCAAGCCTTCGGACTTAAATATCCGAGTTACCGGTATCTGCTCCATTAGGAACAAGGGGATACTGATTCATACTGCCACGGCCTCTGACTTGGAGCGCCTAGCTGCGGCCCCCGCCTTGAAGTCCGCCGACTTTGAGTCTAGGGTGGCCTCGAAAAGATTGCCTAGGGTTATCGTTTACGGCGTACCCTGCGAGCTGAGCGACAGCGAATTCCTCAGCAAGGCGCACGTCTACCTCAAAAACTGCCCGACGAGTGATGAAAATTTTGTGCAAAGCACAAAGTTCAGCCACTACTCCGGCCCTCGTACCGGCTCTACTTGCCACAGAGTGCACTACATGCAACCTGCTGTACGTCACTGCTTAATCGGCGAAGGCCGTTTAACCGCTGACTGGGCTCACTGCGCAGTCAAAGACTTTCTCGGCTTGACTAGATGCCATAGATGTGCGTCATATGGTCACCACGAGAAGAGCTGCAAAGACCCGCCCATGTGCTCGCATTGCGCTATAAAAGGACACTCCATAGACACTTGTCCATCCATCAACGACAAGGCTGCACAAAGATGTGCTACGTGCACATCTCTCAAGAAGACCGCAAACCATCCTACTGGTGATAGCCCCTGTCCGGCACTCTTGGCCTTCAGGAAGCGTATACTCTCCAACACCGACTATGGGTGCTAGTAAATGAATCCTGGCGCAGGTCAACCTTGGTAGAGGTCGCGCTGCTACCGCTGAGTTCCTCCAATGGGCTGTCAGCCACCAAGTCAACGTCGTCTTACTACAAGAGCCCTATACCTTCGGAGAAAAAACCGCGGATCTGGGCTTAAATGTGAGAGTCTTGGAACGTTCTGCGCCTGAATGCCCTCCGCTTTCAGCGATAGCAATACTTAATCGGGAACCCAACGTTTATTTCACATCTGTCTAACAGAACCTGCTCAGTCGCAGAGATCTGCTGGCAAGACGAAACGCTTTTCCTGATTTCATGTTATTTTTAATTTTCAGAGCCAGTCGACCTCCACCTTGATCACCTGAGAATGGTACTCAGACGTTTGGGGACATCTAAGGTGATCATCGGTGCGGACGCTAATGCCGAATCACCTTTGTGGAGTCCTCGGGCGCACTCACTAGCTCACCGTATCAAGGGTCAGGCCGTCGAAGACTTAATTGCCGAATACGACCTTTCTATTTTTAATGACCAATTTTGTATTCCAACTTTCAGTTCAACGATGGGCGTAAGTTACATTAATATATCTTTAGGCTCACCCAGTGTTTCTCAGAGTATTTTCAACTGGCACGTTCACGACGCCATCACTAGCAGCGACCATAACACTATTACTTTTAGTTACATTTCTAATGAAGTCAGTTGCTCATCATTCAACTCGCCGATACCCAAAAGATTCCGTAATGGTCTGGTGCTTGGCCTCGGTTTAATGCACTCTTTGAGCAAAGTTTAGATCGTTTGATTAGTGACTCTACTCGCACCCCTAACGAGCTTGCCTTGGATCTAACTCAGAGCGTTATCCATTGTGCTGAGGCCTCTCTGGGACGTTGTACTCCGAGGCCTCCACCAGCTAGCTCCTTGTGGCACAAAAACTACGCTCGCAGAACCTATCAAGAGAAAGTTCTTTGAGCACGTCAAGTCTTCCCTGGCTAGCGCCAAGGTAAGCTGTCAGAAGGCTGCAGGCCTCGCCAGAGCCAGTTGGGGAGTATCTTTCCGTACGGCTAAGCTGTACTACAACTCCATTTATTTGAGCTCCGTCTGCTACGGAGCTAGTTGCTGGGTGAACTCTTGTAACCGGCGTCAACTTATGCGTACCACTCTACTTCGTGGGCAGAGGTTCCCTCTCATGGCTATGGCCAAAGCCTATAAAACATGTTCGACAGAGGCCCTCCCGGTTCTACTAGGGATTGCCCCTCTGGATCTGGAGGTGCAGCGACAGGCTGCTTTATACAACCTACGTCACGGTTGTGCGTCTAAGATCGGATATACCGTACTACAGCCTAGCGCTTCTTGCATACCCATAAAAAAGCTTTGTGCTGATGCCCTTACGGCTGCATGGCAAAAACGTTGGTTATCTTCCGACAAAGGTAGGACTACCTTTCTGTTCTTTCCGGACATTTACTTTAGACTAACTGCTAATTGGATAAGCCCTGATCACTGGTCTACTCAACTAATCACCGGGCACGGCGCTTTTAATAACAGATTATACTCATTTAGTTTAGTTTCAAACCCTAGTTGCCCCTGTGGCGCCCCCTTCCAGACCTCAGAGCACATTCTCTGGGACTGTCAGTTCCTCTCGTTAGAAAGAGGAGTCCTTTTCGGTGCAGTTCGAGGGAATCGCCTCGGCCCTATCGGGCATGCAGACTTTGTGGCCACTAAAAAAAATTTCCACGCATTTACAATCTTTGCTAGTATTTTCGGTGAGAGAATCTATCTTCCATCTCCATCTCTTTACAACCCATGAATGCGATTTTAATCTCTTTCACGGGTTCTTTCTTTTAGCACTTCTGTGCAGTGGCCACAATTGTTCAGAGGGGACTCCCACTGGACTTATCAGTTGCTAACTGATCAAATCTGAATGAGAGCGTCATCAAGGAGACTTAACTGTCCTCCGGTGTGATGCGGGTGTGAGGCGGGTAAAGTCCAGAGCATCTAGAGTTCCGGTTCCTGCCGACTTTATTAGTTCAGCTGGTAGGTCATCAATCCCTGGCGTTTTTCCATCTTTGAGTTTTTTTAATGCGAAGTCAAATTCCTCTCGGATAATTGGGTCTCCCAAATCATCGGCGTCCACATCAGTTTCGTTTTCTATCACACTCTCAAAGCTGGTATCATTACTCCCATTGTACAGTGTTTCCAGGTACTGTTTCCATCTCTCCCCTATTTATGTATCTTCAAACAGTATTTTCCCGTTCTCTGCTTCTATCGCTTTGCCTTTTCCAATTTTCATGCCAAAGAAATCTTTTACTGACGCATATGCAGTTTCAATATTTCCTTTTTTCATGTTGTCATTGATTTCTTTGCATTTTCTCTGTAAGAATGCTTCCTTAGCGATTCGTGACTCTCTGTTTATTCTGTTTCTCAGTGCTCTATATTCATTTTGGGCCTTGTAATTGGGGCTATTTTTAAGTAGTCTCCTTTTTTTTATCATATTAACGATTTCCTGTTATCCATTCTTTCCTTGCCTTAGGCCTATCTTTGCCAATGACTACTTCTGCTACATTTTTAATTTTTGTTTTTATTTCCTCCCAGATTTCATTTACATTTTTCAAATTGTTTGTGGCGCAGTCTTGTGTTTTTTCGTGTATTCTTCTTTGACCTCTTTGTTTTTTAAAGCTTTAGTGATCCACCAGTTGACCATATATATTTTTTTGTCGTTGTTACACCATTTTTTCATTATTGTTATTTATAAGTGACTAACAATATTGGTTGTATTGCGTTGCATCAAAATAATGTTTATGTGATTCTTCTATGCCAGTAATGGTTAACTGAAATTTCGTGATAGGCCACGTAAAGTAATGCACTGTGGAATTGTTTTAAGAAAGATAGGTAATCAGAAGGAAAAAAGGTTTACGTATGGCGTGTAGATATTCAGACAGCGCGCCGGGCGTTCTGCGCGCTGGCAGTGCAGCCGCAGGCAGCCGCTGTACGCGTCCGCCTCCCAGCGCCGCAGCGAGGCCAGCGGGAACTCCAGCGCCACGGACTCCAGCGAGCCGTCCGCACGGCAGGCGTGCAGCGCCAGCGACGAGTAGCCTACACACACCACACTATTTCAGGACGACTGCTTCAGATGAACAATTTTCAATTTAAAACTCTCCGAGACTTTCCAAACTCGGAACAAATATAACAGAAAAGTAACGAGGTATGTCTTCAGAAAACCGAAATGACAATATCGTTCACCGCGTATCATTCACCTCGGTCATGCAGGATGACCGCATCAATCTGAGAAGCCTCTTATGAGGTAGAGGTAAGCATCGAATGGGATGATTTAATGTTTTACAAACTCTAAACCCTCGATGTGAGGCCGTGTTGATCATCTCTTACCGACGGTGGGCATGACCTTGCCCTCCTTGCGGGAGTCCGTGTGGCACGGCGGCAGGTGCGCGCGGCCGTGGCCGGGCAGGCCGCGCCAGGGCCAGGTACTCGGCCCCGCTCGCCAGGTCCTGCAGCGCCTTCAGTTGGTACAGCCGCTCGCCGGCCACGCACGTGCCTCGGTTCACCTCGTCTACCGCCTGCAATAACAAAACAAGCTTCACTTATATATATATTAGCTTATAGAAATAATATGCTACGCACAATTTAATTTTATTTCTTTACCACAGACAGATACGTGTGTATGTTAGCTTAGATCATCACCAAATTTTATTTGTTTATATTATATTTCTATAATAATAACCTAATACCTAGATGGCGATAATATTTTAGTTAAATTAAAGTCTTCTTTTTCATACATTAGCGTACATTTTCGATTTGATATCTATTGAAAATGACATACTTTAAGATTTTCAATCATCCATAATCTCAAAAGGGATGGAAATATTTTGAGAATATTATTGTTTTTTTAAGTATGAATTTAAGTTTTTAAAAAGTTAACTGCTTAGGAATAAAAATCATGGGAACCTCTGTTCAAAAATATATATAAAAATGGTGCATGTAAGTTTAAAAAACATTACCTAAAAATTTCATGATTTCTTTTAATAATCTCAATATTTTGCAAATTTTTCAAAACTCATGCTTCCCCAGGCTAGGTTTGATGCAAAACCTTGCAGCTCATTAAGGGTTAATTAAAGCGATCAATATTATCTATTCTATGGCCTCGGTGATCGATATATTCAAGTAAAAGCCAATGCTGGCAAAAAGCTGAATATATTATATTATTATTATTATATTAGTATTTGTATAGCGCTCTTTTATGACCGAATGATCATTCCAAAAGCGCTTCTTTGCCTCTCTGAGTAAAAAGGTGGGTCTTGAGTCTGCTTCTGAAGGATGCCTCCGCTTTAAGCTCTCTTATGCTTTCCGGTAGTGAGTTCCAGGCCATCGGTGCAGCGTAGCTGAGAGCCCGATTGCCAAAGACATGTTCACTCAGTAATCACATCTATTGCTGCCGGCCTGCAGTAGTTTGCACATCACAAGTCCAACAATGACAGTTCACACGTAAACAACACAATAAAAGTACTTTAAACGTCAGAT
The DNA here is from genome assembly GCA_022606575.1 of Glossosoma conforme. Lineage (NCBI taxonomy): Eukaryota > Metazoa > Arthropoda > Insecta > Trichoptera > Glossosomatidae > Glossosoma > Glossosoma conforme. The sequence continues at coordinate 1,075,016 of JAGTXR010000195.1, read as the reverse complement.
TCGAAGACAGATATCAATTACAAAAATGACAGTTAAGTAGTTTCAAAGTGATCACACAGATGGTGTTTTGTCTATGCACTTTGGTCACGTGACGCGTCAGAAAATGGCGGACACTGCTAAACGTCAGACTTTGTTGAAAGACAATACACAGAGGTTAAGAACAACTGGAAAAAGATATAGAGCAAGATAGCGGACAGGATTCACGAGTCCATCTGTTATCAAAGTTCAAAACACGGGTGCTGTCCGCAGCCTTCCCTCCCAAATGTCACATTCAAGTGATTCCACTACTCAGCGGACACTTCGACAGAAAACGCAACTGTCACAAAACACAAAACCACAAAACGCAGCACACAGAGTTCCGAACGGAGATTGAGAGCACTACAAGTTGAGAGCACATGTTTCAGACACCATCTGGATAGACTCCTTCACTTTTGAATCTAGAGAATGAAGAAAATTATGACAAAAACCCAAAGTTCACTCGAGAGGCGACCGTCGCCGTTGGGCGCCAGGCCGCCATCGATTATAGCCTTTCTGTCTTTCCCGTGTGATACAAATATCAAATTGTACAAATAGCAATGCGGGCACATTTGAAAAGCTTTCATTTGTACATTTCAAATAAAATCAGTTAGAATGTAAAATTTACATTTTTAATAAAATTTGAATTAATTGTTGTATTGTGTATTAAATTGGCACGGGTTGACTGACCTGCCAGAAGACGAAGCCGGCGGCCTGCGCGTCGCTGCGCAGCATGTCGGCCTCCACCGCCAGGTTGAAGAGCCACTTGCGCACCGTTAGGCAGCTGCTGGAGGCCGTGGAGTAGTTCTGGATGTACAGCGCGTGCGGGCACTCGTCGGGCTGCAGCTTACGCTCTGAAATCATAACAAAATCTACATTTAAGTATATCTAAATAGGTACTTGGTTTGTTCCAGGTTAATCTTGAGAAATCAATTTATTAAGCTATATAAAGGAATCCAGTTTTTTTTATTCAGTCTGCTTCAAGGATTCATTTATTAAACAAAGATAGTGTATAAACAAACTGAGGTGTTTTTCTCCCCAGTTTTATTGTAACCGACTTTAATAAATGATGGTGAAAATCGAGAATACTGCATTAACTATAACTCAACTCTTTTAATTAATATTACTTAAATATACATATACTATACATAAAATTCTTTTTTCAACGCGTCAATCCAAGCACAAAAATAACGGCAGAAGCGGGATGCGAACCGCGGACCTTGGAAACCAACTATGCCCAGGTATTCATACCGCTCGGCGAACTGCGCCATTACTATGCCCAGACTGACTTGCGGTGAAACCAGTATTTACATCACTGTTATCATCGTACGACAGATGTCGCCATAGTATATATTCAAAGTATGTATATTTTTTATTATTATTCTATCAGTCTTCATTTATTCACAAGCTTAATATTATTACTTTCTTAATATTATTAGTATTCTATGTATAGTATATGTATATTTAAGTAATAATAATATTGTAATATAGTCAATGATCTATAAAAGTAGATTAGAATATTGAAATAATAAAATAATATTCTAATAAAAATTAAAAAAATTAATACTTTTACTTAATGATTTGTTCTGAAGTGCACGGTCTTATTTTAAAAAAATCTGCAAAAAGGTGTCAATAATCTAGGAGAAAATAAACTATTTTTATATAAGCCGGACGGTATAGTCCAGTGGTTAAAGCGTTTGTTTGTCATTCAGACGCTGTCGGTTCATGTCGGACCGAGCTTGACTTTTCAAACTTTAATTGATCAAATTTAAGCACTATACATACGACTTCCCGCACATGAAAGGATAACATAATATGGATATTTTTAATTATTTATTAGAATATTATTTTATTATTTCAATATTCTAATCTACTTTTATAGATCATTGACTATTTTACAATATTTTAATATTGCAAAATAGTCAATGATCTATAAAAGTAGATTAGAATATTGAAATAATAAAATAATATTCTAATAAATAATTAAAAATATCCATATGATAATGTCACCTTGAGACAATATCAAGAAGGTAAAATTATTCATCAGTAAAACAGGTAAATAATTAATTGCAATGTGCGCGTCGTACTTACAAGAAGTTATTCTCATCCATTTGATCTATAGTTTCGGTTCGAGACCCGAGTGGTACTTACTAAAATAAATAGACTGCCGGAAATAATAATATTAAGCTTGTGAATAAATACATTCTGATTGAATAATAAAAAATAAAAATATACATACTTTGAATATATACTATAGAGACATCTATCATACGATGATAACTTATATAGAAGATCAGAGACGAGTCATCTCAGGTGGAAGAAATTGGCCCGGTGGCCGAGCGGTATAATTACCTGGGCAAAATGGTTGGTTCCAAAGGTCCGCGGTTCGCATCCCGCTACCGCCGATATTTTTTCTGAATGATTTGACTCGTTTAAGGATTTTTATGTATAGTATATTTAATTGCTGATAACGTAATATAAGGCAAAATCATCTAGCATTAGTTAGTCAAATAAAATACTCACCAAAATTGTATTCTATAATTTCAAAGAGGTAGAAGTATTTGCAGACGGCCTTGGACAGCCCGATCTTCTCCACCACGGCGCGGTACACGGCCTCGGCGTTAGTGGCCTTGAGCACGGAGACCGTCACCACCTCACGGTCGGGCAGCAGCACCTTCAGGTCCACGGGCGAGGCCGTAAGCGAGTCCTCTGCGTCTGTCAGGAACTCCTGGATGGGGTCCGACTCGGCGATCACTCGCACGGCGCACACCTGACATATGGAAGACAACATAATGTACTCAACACAATCTAAAAAATATATTTCTATGAGGTTTGTGGTGTCGATGGCTGGGATATGTTGTGAATTATCAATATTATTTTGAAGATGAGAGGAGCTTTGTATATAGTAATGATGTCAGTCGAAACGTATCAAATAATTCCATAAAGTATTTAGATTTTGAACACAGAATATTTTCAAAGGGAGAAACTGATTTTTTAATAGCCCTTTTATGTTGATAAGATTGAATGGTCAAACAAATTTTGATTGTTATGGAATTAAGGAAAAAATATCTTACAATAAATTTGAAAGAAAACATACAAATCAAAGAGTAAACAATCATTCCAGTCTTTCACGAATTATAATGGTGTAACTGACAGGAATTTCTTTTATATGTGTTGATTTTATTATTTTATACATCAGAGGTTTCCAAACAAGGGTCCAGGTATACTTTTACATGAATATATTTGAATTAACTTAAATGTATAAATTTGTGGAAATGAATTGAAAAAAAAAGGTTTTGTTAAATTTTTGTTTAGTTACAGAATAAGTCGTTTCTATTACCTTTTCTAAATACTGCTCCAGTCCTCTCCGCCTCGCGTCCAGTTGCTGTTCACTTAGAACAAAGGGCCATTTCCCGGGCAATTTGGGAAAGTTAAAACCTGAAAATTAATGATTTACAATATTTCAATTAATCCCTAATTAAGTTTTTTTTGTTAAAAGCCAATTACCCCTCCTTAGTAAAACAGCATAACTATAATGACAATTTAAGTAAGGTTTACTTCACAGGCAATCCACACAATACATGCGAATATAAAAAAAAAGGTACAAATAGAAAAAAGATGGTAGGGCAGCTGTTTACAAATAAAAATTCAAGTATGTGTGAGAAAAATGCATATTTTGAAGACGCAGCAGCAAAAAGGTTGGAAGCTGCAGCCTTGTACGCAGACCCTTTCTCTACGTTTGGCCATATGCACCACACAGACACCCAGCAGGCTGTGTGTGTGTGTGTCTGTGCAGAATCGACTGTTTAGCAGTGTATATAATATTTCTACTTCTTCTTCTTCGTGTCAGCGACGTCAAATTATTTTTTTCCAATATCTGGCAACATCGATAGCTCGTGTGTTGCCCAGCATTAGGTCTTGAGATGTGCAACTTGTTGGGCACATGGAGCAGCATCTTAGGTGTGAGGCGGTCTGCAGGTCTCCACAGTCGCACAATAGTGTCTCTCCCTGCCGAAGCATTCCCCACCGCTCGAGGTTGTCCTTTGTTCTACCAACTCCGGTTCTTAATCTGTTCAGGGATTTCCAGGTCCGCCAGTCAAGGCTCTTGCCAGTTGGGAGGCCTTCCTTTTTAGTAATGAAATCCTCTGGTGCGATTTGTTGCCAGAGTTGGAGTCTCTCATTTTCAGGGCCGGATGTGAGAGGTTGTGTGGATTTCAGAAAGCTGCTTCGAGACTTCAATCTTGGTGTTGGGGGTATCTGATTATACAAGCAGTGGGACGGTTGGTTGATTGCCTTACGCATTTCTTCGCCGCATATGACTTTGCGTCTTATGTTTGGTGGTGCGATACCAGCCAAGGGGTATAGTTTAGAAATGGGTGTTGGTTTGAGGCAGCCTGTGACGACTCTGCATGCATCATTCAGGGCAGTATCCACTTGATTACAGTGGGCTGATCGACCCCACACTGGTGCCGCATATTCTCCGGCTGAGAAACGAAGTGCTAAAGCTGAGGTACGAAGAAGGGGAAGAAAATATTTCTACTTTATCAGTGCTTTCAAACAAATTGCTCACCGCTGAACTCCTTCCTGAGCTGCGCGTGCAGGTTGGCGAACTCTCGGTAGCGCCGCGAGCAGAGGTGGCGCCCGGCCATGTAGATGTTGAAGGCCACGTACTTCTGGCCGGCGCGCTCCACGGCCTGGTAGTCCGGCACCGAGATGGGCAGCGAGCGCTTCTCGCTGTAGTCCACGTAGTTGAACCCCGGCCCCTCGTCACACGGCTCCAGGCGCTCAGCCTCCTGCACAGGAAACACCCAAATCAGACCACGTAAACAAACTACTAACTACTAACTGCTGCAGGGTGGAAGAATGTCGCAATGTAGACCAGTGTTCCCCCAACCTTTTACCTACCACTTGCCAACTAATAAAAAAATGGAAAAAAATATGGACCACTCATATTAAAATTAATAAAAATATTTCTAGTTATTAAATAGAAAAGGACAATTACATTAAAAATAAAAAATATAAAAAAAAAATGTTTTTTTTTTAATATTCTTTATAACTTTTATCACGACGGATGGATATATGTAACTTTGACGTGTCGCATCATCAATCTAATCATAATTATTTAACAATTACTAAAGAAACATTTAAGTTTCTTTTTTAATATTTTTGTATGTCAAATTTGGCATACAGCTTGCGGCTCAGCGGAATGTCTTTGCAGCTCACCGCTGGGCCACGAATCACTGGATGAGAAACTCTGATACAGACTATATGAGACTGCATTTTTATGTAAGACATTGGCACCGTCGTTTAACTTAAAAGAATGGTGACATACGTTCTGTGGTATTACGGACAAATGAACTACAAAGCACCAGGAGTAATTATTCCCCAGTCATTTTTCCATGATATATAACGGTTGGGAATGCTTCGGAAGAGAGAGTCACTGCTGTGCGACTGTGGAGACCTGCAGACCACCTCACATCTATGATACTGCTCGTGTACCCAACTAGTTGCACATCCGAAGACCTAATGCTGGGCGACACACGGGCTAACAACGTTGATAGATATTGGGCAGAAATAATTTGACGTCACTGACACGAAGAAGAAGATGACATATAAAGGGCTCACCTGCTGAGTGACCGAGATGACTGTGAGGGTGAGGCAGTCTCCGCCAGACTTGATCAGGTCCACCACCTGCTTGTGCGTCGCTCCTTCCACATTCACTCCATTCCTGAAAACAAACAATAACAAAATTGTAAGAATGTCAAGGCTATCAATTAATGCAGGTTACCACAATACATATTCCTGAAAACAAACAATAACAAAATTGTAAGAATGTCAAGGCATTAATGCAGGTTACCATAATACATTTACAGGGAGTCTTTATTTAAATGTACAGTTTAGTATTATTATGGTATTGTGGCTTTTGGGTTACGACCGAATTGCAGTCGAAATATTAGATCGAAACAATTTACCACACACGGCTAAACCCAAAAGCCACAATACCAAATCTGGCCATGAAAATATATTTAGTATTATTATGTTTAATATTTTTTTAATAATTATTTTGTTTGATATTTTCGATTCATTCAAAATTAACTTGTTAGAATTCCTAATTTCAATTTTGTGTATGATTTTTTTGGCCTGTATTTCTTTGTTCAGTAAATAATTCAAGATTATGGCAGTAAGTTAAATGAATCGACAGTAGACTAAGTTGGCAGTGTCCAATGCTTCGTTATCAATGTGGTCAGTTATAAAATTAAAATAGCAGTAATATATTCATTATTGGTAAAAATGTATGTAAAATTAATGAATGATTAACTCATAAAATGAAAACCTAACCTAACATATACAAGAAACAACCTCATCCGCAAACTGACCAACACTCACTAGGAAGCCCAACCACCCCTTCGTCGTACCTCAGCTTTAGCACTTTGTTTCTCAGCCGGAGAATATGCGGCACCAGTGTGGGGTCGATCAGCCCACTGTAATCAAGTGGATACTGTCCTGAATGATGCATACAGAGTCGTCACAGGCTGCCTCAAACCAACACCCATTTCTAAACTATACCCCTTAGCTGGTATCGCACCACCAAACATAAGACGCAAAGTTATATGCGCCGAAGAAATGCGTAAGGCAATCAACCAACCGTCCCACTGCTTGTATAATCAGATACTCCTAACACCAAGATTGAACTCGCGAAGCAGCTTTCTGAGATCCACACAACCTATCACATCCGGCCCTGAAAATGAGAGACTCCAGCTCTGGCAACAAATCGCATCAGAAGATTTCATTACTCCAAAGGAAGGCCTCCCAACTGGCAAGAACCTTGACTGGCGGACTTGGAAACCCCTGAACAGATTAAGAACCGGAGTTGGTAGATCAAAAGACAACCTCGAGCGGTGGGGAATGCTTCAGCAGGGAGACACTATTGTGCGACTGTGGAGACCTGCAGACCGCCTCACATCTAAGATCCTGCTTTATGTGCCCAACAAGCTGCACATCTCAGGACCTAATGCTGGGCAACACACGAGCTATCGATGTTGCTAGATACTGGAAAAAAATTGACGTCGCTGACACGAAGAAGAAGAAGAAGACCTAACATATTATTAATTAACACTCATTTATTATGTCTTGCCAATTTTTCTACTGTTGATGATTATTTTTTACTTACCTTTTTAGGTATTTCTTACTGACCATTTAAATAATTAGTGCCCAATACTTGAATTAAATACTGCCAAAAAAAATAGTTGCCGCTTTTTTTTCAACTTCAAATAGGATGTCTTTAAGAGTAACTCAAAATAAATAAAATACTATTTTTAAAATATATATTTTTATAACAGTTTATACTATGTTTCATGATTGCGATCTTATAAGATTAGTGGATATTAAACATTTAGTGGAGTCTACTACATTTAATTATCGCGATCTTATTAGATTACTAACAGTGGATTATACTATGTTTCATGATTGCGATCTTATAAGATTAGTGGAATTGTTCAAAACATATTAAACATGATTATTTGATATAGACATCCAAAAGTCTATAAAATATTAAAGAATATAAAACTCTATCTAAGCTCAAATATCGTCGATGATAGTAGTTTTACTGATTCTGTCATGACATGTTCCATTACCAATCTTCACAGTATGGTGTGAAAATATATTTGTAGAAATAGCCCAGCGGCGTCCACCGATTGGATGTGATATTTGAAGTCCTTTATACAGCGATACCTCGACATACGAGTGCCTCAACATACGAGGTTTTTTTAGATACGAGCCGTCGGGCGAGCATGATTTTTTGCTTTGAAATACGAGCAAAATTTGAGATATGAGCAATCGGCTTAGAGGGTCGGCCGGTTGCACACGAACCGCGCGTCAATAAAACAAGAATGAAAACTCTATGGAGTAGAATTTGCTTATAAAAATGCGATTAAGACATATAATTCAATAATAACTTGACTTTTTAACATTCGATATGTATACTGTATTGTATGCGTTTTTCTCGAAACGACTTTTTTTCAATTGGCGTGCAGAATTACGTAAAAACTAATCATTCGGTTATTACCAAATATTTATTTTAAAACCCTATATTAAATAACCTTTTAGACAAACGTAAGTTTTGGGGAAAAAAAGACATTTTGAAATATATTTTTTTTAAGAAAAAAAGTTGAAAAAAGTAAAAAATAAAACTTTTTTGTTTCAAATGTCTCTAAACCATAATTTTTTAAATATTTGTTATTTAATCTTAGGTTTAACTAATAACTACATTACTATATATTGCAATTAAACTATACATATCGATTCCAGGTTAATTTTCCGACACCTATCGTGCACGCCAACTTTACACCCAAATTTCAGAACATCTGTATATCAGCTTTTAACTATGACCGAGGAAAACTGCATGAAATGCTTGATTATGTAGTTCATAATATACGTAAAAAGACCTCAAAGGCCCAATCACTTTTCATTATTCCTAGTTTTCGAAAAATATCACAAAAAAGGTTAAAAAAGTAGCCTCCTAAAGTGGTTTCCTCCCTTAAGTAGTTGTCCTTAATATACATATCAGGAAATCTCACATTTTTAAAAGTGAACTCATTTAACAGAGAACAAAATAAAAACGCAAAAATTAAGTGAATCGAAAATTCTAGGAAATTTGCCGTATTTTTAATTTTATGTTTCGCGATCTTATTTTTATGTACCGCCCACCAGTGGGCGAGACGGGCTTCCGTGGTGGGCGGTGGGCGATTTTAGTAGATTTTCAAATCTCCTACATTCTTTCTAGATTTTTTTCCACCCATATACTGAATTGAAATATAACGAGGACGGTAGGGAAATTTTACCATGAAAAATATGCAAAAGTGGGCGCGCTAGGCATAAAAAGGTTGACGACCACTGCTCTAAGCCGATTGCTCGTCTCTCGAATTTTGCTCTTATTTCAAACCAACAAATCGCTCGTTTGACGGCTCGTATTTCAAAAAACTCGTATGTCGGGGCACCCGTATGTCAAGGTACCACTGTAATATTTTATTTATATTTGATACTACCTATGTATTTATCGTAAATACGCATATCAGCCACGGAAACGCAGAAAACAAACCAAAAACTTATAACGGAATTTACTGTGAAGAAAAATAATTTACCTTCGGATCAACAAAATAAATCAAAGGTAATAAAACAAGAAGTGTAAGAATGTTTGAGTGCAGTGTGCACACTTTCAGATTGTCTGAAAGACGAGAAGTGATATTTTTGATCTAATGTTGGGAACCGATGATATATACCTGTATAGTACGAGTATATATAGGATTTTGATTTAATATTTTTATACATACCTGTATAAAAAACTGACACACCATCTTGAAGATTTCCTCGATCTGAACGTCGGTAAAAAGATTTCCGGACTGCACACAAAATGGTAGGTACTTAACATTACAAATAAAAAATCCTCGCGCAGTATGTGCAAACTAATTATGTGAGGCGGAATTTTCAGAATATTATTGAAATCGACAACAACAATAAAAAAAACATTTTGTATATTCATGAACTCATTGCACATCTCTGTGCAGACACCCGGAAGACAAACGTTCGCAATATGTTATAAGACAGAGTACACGTGAACATTGATGAAATTTAAAAACATTTGCTATTACGAGGTAAGTTACTCGTATTTTGGTTTGCTCAATGAGCATTAGATGTCATACATAGATCTATACATAGAACGTACTCGACGGAGCTGCGGGAGACTGAGCTAACTTGATTCCAAGCATGAGGCGAATATTAGGGCGGCTGATAGTGCTTTGTGGTAATGGTTTGTGAATGGCATATGTTCCAGTTAAGGGATTGGACATAGTTTGATGATGATGATAGATTAGGTAGATAGAAGATAAAGATCACGCAGATCAATATTGAGTCGTATACTTGTGAATATTAAAAACAAAAACAAATAACATATTTTGTCAGTTAAGAAAAATTTTAGATTTGAAAGCAGCTATCTTTAACTTCGGTGTTTTATTAATTGTAGTTAATTTTCAACAACTCCGTGTACTTATGGATTGAACATTTTGATTGATTAATAATTTCTTTAAAATAATACCATTATTTGAACAAAACCAAATTAAAATATGATTCATTCACATTTAATTATTTAACAATAGTAAATAAAATATTCAAAAAATAAACAAGACACATTTTAAAGACAAATTACACAATAGGTTTTTATATATTTAAAGTTTTAATAATAAAAACATATTAAATTGATAAACAACAAACTGGAGATACGTGAACACTATCGAATATAGGTTAAGATGCACGAGAAAATTGGAAGGTAAATGAAGTTAGGTATAATGTCGCAGGTGTTTAATGCCGGTAACTGTGGTAATGGTGGTGGTACATCAAGGGCGAGTGCTCGGCGGTCATGTGCGAGCAAGAGCAGCAAGGTCATACATGGTAATTGTACTGCAGATGTTCAGATTAGGCATTGCAAAATGCCGGTATTATCGAATCCGCGATTTTGGATTGAGTCTATTTCTATAACATCGACGGATTTTGAAAAATAATAAGTCTCAACACTTAAGTATTTAAAGGAAGTGTCTTTCTTTAAAGGAAACATTACACAAAGCAATATCACACAATAGAAGAATGAAGTTTTAATAATTTTAAAATTCACTACGCAATTTAAGTAAAATCTGAAAATAATCGTAGCAAATACTCGTTATTGTAATTGATATATAATTACTGAACAACAGTGTGTCCCAACAAGTGTTGAATATTAGTGAAGTGCTTCCCAAAGGAGAGCCGCGGAAATTTGGGGGGATGTTTAATTTCTTGCGGGGCCGCGAAAATATTCAGTTAGAAGTACAAATATTCATTTTTTAATATATTTCTACATAACAGGCTTAGGGAATGTACATATTTAAGCAAGTTCCTACAAAAAAAAAATTGACGGCGGGGAAATAATTCTTTAAATTTTAGGGGGCCGTTCCATGAAAGTACATAATTGAAAAACACTGTAGTACTAGAGGGCTTTTTCTGAGAAAATCCAGTATTGGTGAATATGCCATTTTAAGCATACTAACCAATCGTACTATTCGAACAAGCAATACATTTAAGGTACATATATGTTTATTGACATGTCGACCGAAAGAACTGTTTTTATTTTTTAAATCTCTCATGGATATATTAAGTTTATCTAAAATGTATTAAACAAATTGTAAATTAAATATATCGCGAAACAGAGAGAATAAAGATGTACGAGTACATACCTACAATTTATATTCCAAATTTCGTTATTTCACATGCTCATCACGACGGATTAACTATATTTTTTACTAAATTTGAAATACCTACATTTTCTATAAAATATTTAAAAATCGGTATTGTCATACTTTCCTGGTATTGCAAAACCTGGTTCAGATTCAGATCAGCCAATTATCAAAAGGGACAAGACGGGAAATGCTAAACAGGTTATTTCATGGACCTTCATATTACAACTAACTTTTATATTACACGTTTTCATCTATAACAAGTTTTTTTACCCGAAGCCCTTCAACCTTCTGGAATTCGCGACCGGCGCGCGATAACCAGGTACGTATAATCATGTTTACTAATAATTTGCACATCAATAAGATGAGAATTACAATTACATTTAAATTTGTTATCTTATGAAGATTGAATGTTCTTGTGTAAAGTTCAAACATATACAAGTACTTCATCCTATTTACTCGTAGTTCATTTCAATGAGAAGGGTGCATAATTCGCCTGCCGGTGTTACAAGGAGGCAGAAAATGAAACAAAAACATTTAATTATTAAAAACGAAAAACTCGAATAATAAGTTACATTTCCGACAATTAAGTAACATTATATGTATGAATTATTTTATTTACGCCAACGTATTAACATAAAATTTCACTTAAATACGCATCATATTATATTTCTTATTACAATCTATACACACAAATTAGTTTTGGACTAAGCGTTTCATAATTGACAGTTTTCGAAAACAGATCTGTTTTTGAAACGATCGTTAACTCAATGTACATAACATAATCGATAAAGATTACAGTCGATTGACTATCGGATGTTTATTGGTAAGATGCTCAAGTTTGAAATGTAATATTGCGTGTAGGTAGAGATGATTGCTTATTTACTTGGGACTCTGAGATGAATAGTTTGATAAATCTGCGGTTTCAAGTTCTGCAATATCTCGAAAGATAATATTATCGCATTTAGTGATTACCCCGAAGGGTTTACGTTTCGTATACATATTGGGGACTTCAGATGGTTGAAATTGCTTTTATATCTTTATTTTTTTGCCTATATCGTTTTAATTACCTAGTATGTGTGAGATAGACACTTTTCTATTGAGACTGGTATTTTACGAGTGTGAAAGAATCGCCTATAAAACGCTTAGAATTAGTCCTAATAATTATACCATTGTTGGATGAATTACTGTGCAATTAAAGGACATTTTAAAGTAAAATAATAGTCTTCAGTGAACAGTAAAGTAATAAACAATATTAAATTGAACATGTCCTTCTTCTTAGGTGGTACTGGGGGATACTTAGTGAGCAATACACAGTTAGATAAGCGGTAATGGACCCGGCAGGGTTTGTAATGAGTGGTCCGAATAGAAGTGTGCTTATTGAAATGAAAGTTCTGACTTAATCGGTAACTTATTTTTGCCAAAAGGCCTTTTCGTCTAAGACGGCAATGAAAAATCAGTATCAACTTAAAAAAAATACTAGGTTTATTTTCGAGGGTCCCCGGGGACAATGGTGGACCTTTTATATGTAAACTAATACAGGAGAATACCTACAGATGGTGATATTGATGCTGAAGTCTCATCTGTAGATTCTATGACGCTTATCATGTTACATATGGTTAAGCGCTACATGTGGAGTGTTGATCTGCCAACGTCATAAACTGCAGCCCGACATTCACAGACCATCATTTTTATTATAGGAATTCACTATTAGTGAGTGGTCCTAACGGGACGACTTTCGTCTACCACCAATTTTGATTAATAGGCTATGACTGGCATTTTACGGGCGAGGGATCAAATTAGCACCCACCGGGGGTATTTTAGAGCTCGGAAATCGATTAAAAACTTTTTTTTTCAATATCCGTCGGGGATCAAACCCACGACCTTCGGCTTGCCAAGCAAACGCTTTAACCACTGAGTTTTACCCGCCGGCATGAACTTTACCCGCCAGCCAGGAATATTTTGGAAGCTCCTTAACTACAAGCGTCAGACTCTCACAATCCCAGAAGTCCATCGACAACAATACACGTAATATAATCGGCGGAGGTTCGGGATGCTGAGCAGCAAATATTAAAGAAAAAGGAATATAAATATTACCCCACAAAGACAACAGTTATACGCATTTCGTAGACTCTGTGCAGATTGCGCTATACTAATTTTGAACATACGAATTTACTTATACAAAATAATACTGCCTAAATTAGTGTTGTCCAACCAGCGGGCCGCGAAGACTTCCAGCGGGCCGCAAACTTCCGCCGCCTTTCGTGGGGCGCACGGGACAACTGGTGCATTGGATATTTTGCTAACCTAAGTTATTACGTTAATGGATCTCTACACTCTACCATCACTGGACAAATTCTTAGTTTAGGTTAGGTAAGCGAGACATCACGTGCACCAGTTATCCCGTGCACCAGACGTCCAGTGCGCCTCACGTAGTTACCGATGAGTCGCTGAACGAATTGTCTGTGAACGATAGGTCGTGATACCGCCGCAAACAGTAAGCCCAATTCGCCTCACAAAAATATTTTTGTTCACTTGCACGTTTACGTGTTATTTTAGTTTGTTAAATAATAATAATTAATTAATTTTTTAATTTTTATTAGAATATTATTTTATTATTTCAATATTCTAATCTACTTTTATAGATCATTGCCTATATTACAATATTATTATTACTTAAAATATACATATACTATACATAAAATTCTTTTTTCAACGCGTCAATCCAAGCACAAAAATAACGGCAGAAGCGGGATGCGAACCGCGGACCTTGGAAACCAACTATGCCCAGGTATTCATACCGCTCGGCGAACTACGCCATTGCTATGCCCAGACTGACTTGCGGTGAAACTAGTATTTATATCATTGTTATCATCGTACGATAGATGTCGCTATAGTATATATTCAAAGTATGTATATTTTTATTATTATTCTATCAGTCTTCGGTATGAATACCTGGGCATAGTTGGTTTCCAAGGTCCGCGGTTCGCATCCCGCTTCTGCCGTTATTTTTGTGCTTGGATTGACGCGTTGAAAAAAGAATTTTATGTATAGTATATGTATATTTTAAGTAATAATAATAATAATTAGTTGAATGATGCACCAAACAGGATTACAATGTCCATCCGTCACAATAAAAAATGTATATTTGTATTACTTTTTTCAATACAATTGTCTCATTCTAATAAGATTTTTTATTTATCTAACTGGATGGCAACATCTTTTTTTAAATTTAAATATTAGTAGTCCGCGATTTTTTTTTCTTTTTTAACCGGTCCGCAGGTGTAAAGGGATTAGGGAACACTGCTGTAAGTTATTGAAAACACAGATACAAATGTCAATAATTCGTGGCCCATCTATATAATGAATGATGCGGACGATTCTCGCTGGAACCTTGCTAGTTGCTAGATACTTTCACCCGGAAGACTCGGCATTGCAGCCGCTGTGCACTTCCTTACTCAAAATTTACTGCAAAATAATCCGTAAACTCCAGATGAAACTCGCATCATCCTTATTATTACAAGAATTCAATATAAATGACGACTTTCAAAATTAGTGGTAGACGTACCACCAATTTTAAATAATAGGCTGTGACTAGCATTTTACGGGTGAGGGATCAATTCACACAAACCGGGGGTATTTATAGCTTAGAAATCGTTTTTTAATCTACATCGGGGATCGAACTCACAACCTTCAGTTAGGCAAGCATACGCTTTAACCACTAAGCTATGGCCACCGGCAAAAACGGCATTATTTAAAACTGTGATAGCTAACTTGTGTCCGGCGTCGCTCGACATTATTTTTGGACTGGCACAAAACACCTTACATTGAATACTTGTCGCCCACAAACAGGGAAGCACAATAAACTGATGAACAATCAGGGACACGACGATCATTACGTGAATCATTAATTACGTACTTGTATAATTTTGCTTATAACTAGCGAATCAAAAGAAATAATTGAAAAAGTGAATCAATTAAATTAAGAAATAACTTAAGTCCAGCCTGAATTTACACAATTGTAATGTCAAATTCTCTTGTTAGGAAGAGGGATCATTTTCAATGCAATTCGAGAAAAGCGCCTCGGTCATATCAGAAATGAATATTTTGTGACTACACTCTAAAAAATACGGCACATTTACCAATTTCACTCCTATTTCCGATAAGAGAATCTATCTTCCATATTCTCTTAGCCCGGACTTTTTTTTTAAATTCATTTCAATATTTATTTTTTTGCATTGTTTTTTTACCCCATCACTCAAGCTGCATAGTTTATCTGTGGCGAGGAAACTGCGAATCTAATCTCTTTTTTGGGTTATTTCTCATTACCATTTAGTGAAGTGGCCACAATTGTTCAGAGGGAACTGCCATTGGACTTATCAGTTGCTAACTGATCATAATCGGAATGAGTGCATCATCAAGGACACTTCATTGTTCTCTGGGTGTAAAGTGGCTAAACTCAAGTCCAGTTTGAATAATTTTCAAATATTCTTTCACTTTATTCCATGATTTTTTATAGACTTAATACCAAACTATTAAACATAGACACAAATTAATTTTTAACAAACACCATGATATGGTAAAATTAATATTGGCAACAAATTTATTTGGCAGTATTTAATTCAACTAATGAGTAATTATTTAGAAAAATGGTCAGTAATAAATACCTAAAAAGGTCAGTAAAAAATTATCATTTGGCAGAAGAAAAATATCAATCGTCAGGTGAAAAAAAAAAATGGCAGGAAATAATTAATGAATGGCAATTAATAATAGGTTAGGTTTCCATTTTATGGGTTAATAATGCATTCATTTTACATTAATCTTTACTAATATTGAATATATTACTGCCATTCATCCTGACAGTGGATACTGCCAATTTATTTAGTCCACTGCCAATTAATTTTATTTACTGCCAGTTGATTTAATTACTGCCAAAACCTTGAATTAGTTACTGAACAAATAAAAATATGCCATTAGTATTTGTGAATAATATGATTGATTAAGCTTAAAAAATAAAAGTGCATATGATTTATGACAAGTGCAATCTATAAAAATAATTGTAAGGATATAATATGAATTAATTTATAAATTCTTTACTCAATTTGGTAGTGAAATGCAGCAGTGATCAAGGTAGATGTAATCAACAAAACTCTTGTTTACTGTTCTGAGTCTAACCTTTTGGATGCCATGACCCTGAATAGATCTATGCAACGCCTCATTGATTATCGAAGATTTGAACACCTAAATCAGCTATACTCAACCTGCGGCCCGCGGGCCGCACGCAGCCCGCCAGGCTTTTTTGTGCGGCCCTCAACACATTTATTATCAGAAATATGATTTACAAAATCTGGCATTCTATATTTCGTATATCTTGAGATTAATTTCGATTTTGACGTACTGTTTGGAAACCCGACGAGGATGGTCGTTGTCGTGTCAACATCAGATCTGGGATAAGTGTTGCTACTGCACACGCTAGATTTATTCCAAAAAAAAAAAAATTTGACAGACAAATATGCGCGCAAATAATTTTGCTTGTGGCAACACATAAATTTTTGACAGCTCCAAAGTTGAATGCGTCACAGTCACAGTGTTGCGGCTTTATTTCAAGTAAACATTACGCGGAACACGGATACGATAGCTTTTTTGCTGTCTTATAAAATATTATTTTGTTATAATTTAACTACCCATAATGGCGGGAGTATCTTCGAAATGCAATCGAAAAATGTTCGACGAAAAAAGAGTGTTTCAAGACAAAAGGGAAGAAGAATATTTCGTTGTGTCAAATAAACATGGTTCGACCACATGCTTGATATGTCGTGAGTGTTATATTGAAAAAATATAACATTCTTCGTCATTATACTACGAAGCACAAAACATTTAGTGATACCTTTCCTCGTGGCTCTTTAATAAGACTTGAAAAGTTAACATTCGTCAAGAAGTCCTTACAACATCAACAAAATATTATACCAATGGCGGTATCACATGACGCAGCAGTGACAAGAGCGTCGTATGAAATTTGTTACATACTTGGTAAATATATGAAACCATTTACCGACGCAGAGGTTGTGAAAGAATGTTTCCTCAGTGCTTCCAACGTATTATTTGATAAATTTAGCAATTAAAATCAAATAATATCTCAGATCAAAAGTATGCAGCTCTCTGATTCTACCTTTGCTAGACGCATTGAAGGTATTGCAAAACACATATTTAATCGCATCATAGAAGATCTGAAAAAATGCAAATATTTTAGTTTGGCTTTTGATTCTAGCACTGATATTTCAGCAACATCACAATGTTCCGTTTTTGTTTGATATTGTACAGGACACAATTCAGTTCATGAAGATTCTTTGAAATTTCTTCCTGTGAAAAATCACACCAGAGGCACAGACTATCTCAATACTATCAGTACATTTCAAAACAATGATGTTGATATTAAAAAAATGATTTGTGTATGCATGGATGGATGCCCTTCAATGATCGGATCCGAAAAATGATTTGTTGCTTTATTGAAAGAGAAATATAAATTAACAAATATCTTATCTTTCCACTGTATCATACACCAAGAGAACTTATCAGCACGTATCTCCATTGCCGAAATAGAGGCCGTGATGAAGACTGCAATAAGTATAGTTAATTATATTAGAGCCCAAGAACTGAACCACAGGAAGTTTAAAAGTCTTTTGGAAGAATTGAACAGTAACTATAGTGACATTCTTTTACATACCTCGGTGAGATGGCTAAGCCGAGGTAAAGTTCTGGAACGGTTTTATTCTTTGAGGCATGATATTATTTTGTTTTTACAACAAAATCATAAAATTTACAGCGAACTTAATAATGTCGGATCGTGGTGTCTTTTAGCTTTTCTGTGTGATATCACAGAAAAACTTAATGAACTCAATCGTGGCCTACAGGGCGAAAATAAAATCATTTTGCAGATGGCGAATAAAGTGTTTGCTTTTGAAGAGAAATTGAACATCTACCACGAAGAAATAGAGAACCAAGTATTGCATAACTTTCCAACTCTTATAAAAGCTAAACAAGATGGTATATATGTTTCTGAAGAAAACTATAAGATATTTTTAAATTATTTAGCTGCCTTAGCTAAGGAATTAAAGAGCAGATTTCAGGACTTACGTAGTATCAAGAATTGTTAGTTACTTATAAAAAATCCCTGGCACCTAGAAACAGCAACTTTAACACATTTAGCTGCATTGGGATACGATTATGCAGTGCTTTTTGATGAATTTATCGAATTTAAGAACGATACTAATCTGAAAGCTATTTTTGAAGAAAAAAGATGGGAAGGAGTACATCCATTTTTGGAAATTAGTTCCTGAAAAATACAAGACTGTAAAAAATTGTGCCTGCCTGCTCCTCACATTGTTTGCATCAACATATCTTTGTGAGTCATCATATTCCAAAATGAAATATGCAAAAAACGTATACAGGAATCGACTTACTGATTCTCACCTTGATGATGTATTGAGGGTAGCATGCAGCAATTATAAACCCGATTTGTCTAAAATTGTTGATAATTTATCCCAATGTCAAAAATCACACTAATTTCAAAATAAACACTTGGATACATGTTACTTTTGATTTTTATTTTTTTCACTATTGTAATTTTTAACGAACCGTATGCTGATAAGTGATATGTACTATTATTATTCTGTTTTGGTTATATTTTTATAAATCTCAAATGGTTTTCCAAAAAAACGGGGGTGGTGGGTTTCATGATATTTTTTGTCATACCAGTTTAGTGTTGCGGCCCGCGTAGCTTTACAAATATGTGTATGTGGCCCGAAGAAAAAAAAGGTTGAGTATCATTGCCCTAAATGGTGTCAAATTTAAACCATTTTTTTTCTTGCGCAGATGATAGATGTCACTATAGACCCAAGCTATAACATTAAACGAAAATATACAGTTTTATAACACACCGGTGTGCTCACGGCACTGGCGGCCTTCCCGCAGCGAACCAATATTTGGGCTCATGGCATCAATATGGCTAATGTTTGAATCCTTTGTACACAGTATATTTTTCTTTGATAAATTGAATGTTCAATATGATGATAATTATAGGTTGTAGACTTCTAGGTGCATTATTAATATTATAAAATGATAAAAATAACACACTTTGAAATGTTTTTAAACAATGTGTATACAATATAAACATAGTAATCCTGTTATAATAAATAATAATTCCATTTTAATTCAGTGGACAATCAATGCGTACCATCAAAACAGAAAATATTACTTTGAATACTAAATCACTGTAGTAAGAAGCAAAAATAGATTCACAAGTTTAGGGCGAAACGAGAGACAAGATGGCTTATTGCATGGTGTCGGATTCACAGTGTGTGATTCACACCACTCATGAGAATAAAGATAGTCAGAAGAAAGGTTCTAGCTGGAAGTTACAAACTGCACATACTCGTAATTGGAACCAGCCTATCATACACTTTATGCAGTTTGTGGAATGTTGATTCGCCATTGTTTTAGACTGCATCCCCACATTCAACGACCACAAAAAAACAGCAATTTATTCCGTTTTTCCAAGTGCTATAATATATATATATATATAATTGATTTATAGCCAGTAAATGATGACAGCATTTCTTTTACTGGAAAGGGATCAGTCTCACACCAACCGAGGCTATTTAATAAAAAGGAAATAGTAACATAAGTGAATAGATGGAAACTTTTAGTGAGACATGTTTAACGATTTTATGAAAATAAGAGATTGTGATCTAGATTATGCTCAGGTGTGTATTATATAAAGTGAGTATTTATATTTCACGAGAACACCTGACTGATTGTATGAGGCATCCGCGTCCACTTATTCCCAGAACACTTAATGCAGGCACGTGTACTTGAAATAGATAATATCTTAACAAATGTATAGTAAAATAATATATAAAAATTATTAATTAAATATACATATACTATACATAAAATTCTTTTTTCAACGCGTCAATCCAAGCACAAAAATAACGGCAGAAGCGGGATGCGAACCGCGGACCTTGGAAACCAACTATGCCCAGGTATTCATACCGCTCGGCAAACTGCGCCATTGCTATGCCTAGACTGACTCGCGTTGAAACTAGTATTTATATCATTGTTATCATCGCACGATAGATGTCGCTATAGTATATATTCAAAGTATGTATATTTTTATTATTATTCAATCAGTCTAGGCATAGCAATGGCGCAGTTTGCCGAGCGGTATGAATACCTGGGCATAGTTGGTTTCCAAGGTCCGCGGTTCGCATCCCGCTTCTGCCGTTATTTTTGTGCTTGGATTGACGCGTTGAAAAAAGAATTTTATGAATAGTATATGTATATTTAATTAATAATAATATTGTAATATAGTCAATGATCTATAAAAGTAGATTAGAGTATTGAAATAATAAAATAATATTCTAATAAAAATTAAAAAATTCATATAATAATGTCTCCTTGAGACAATATCAAGAAGGTAAAATTATTCATCAGTAACACAGGTAAATGATTGGTTATAAAGTCCGAGTCGGAACTATAAGTAGTCGTTTCTCATCCATTCAGTCTATAGTTTGGTTCGAGACCCGAGTGGTACTTACTAAAATAAATAGACTGTCGGAAAGTAATAATATTAAGCTTGTGAATAAATGAAGACTGATTGAATAATAATAAAAATATACATACTTTGAATATATACTATAGCGACATCTATCGTACGATGATAACAATGATATAAATACTAGTTTCAATGCGAGTCAGTCTAGGCATAGCAATGGCGCAGTTTGCCGAGCGGTATGAATACATGGGCATAGTTGGTTTCCAAGATCCGCGGTTCGCATCCCGCTTCTGCCGTTATTTTTGTGCTTGGATTGACGCGTTGAAAAAAGAATTTTATGTATAGTATATGTATATTTAATTAATAATAATATTGTAATATAGTCAATGATCTATAAAAGTAGATTAGAGTATTGAAATAATAAAATAATATTCTAATAAAAATTAAAAAATTCATATAATATATAAAAACATATCATTATAAATAATTTATATGCACGATCTCCGTAGACATTTTCTTTTAATTTTACTTTTTAATTTTTTTTATAAAAACCTTTTTTTACCGAGTTGTATTGTATATATATTGAAGGATAATTCCTGCTCGGGGATTGATATTAATGCACAGGTAAATATTGTCATTGAAATCACATGCATCTGCAAAATTTCAGCTTTATGACGGCAAATAGGTTAACATCCAATACAAAGATTTGGATAAAAGCAAAACCGTTGGCGAAGTTAATTTAAATTAGTTAAAATTGCTGACTAAAAGACACTCCGGCCACCAATTATTCATTCCTGGGCGATATTTTCTTTACATTCAAAGTCGAATGGAAGGTTCATCGACGAAAAGGTCAGATTTTGGAGGCGCCTGCTTGAATGTTCAATGACATGGAGCATCGGACGTCCTATGTTAAATTAAATGCTGTGCTTTGGTATCTCGTCAGAGCCATTTAGAAACAAAGAAAAAATATAATAGATATAAGGTGTAACATAATAAAATATAATATATTTTTATAAATATAATGGTTAATTTAGTCTTGACCAAATACCCAAACCATTGGAACTGAACTCTATTATGATATATGGTTATAGCGGAAAGGAAACAGACTTTAGACTTCACACATCAGGGAAGAAATGTTTGGGAAAAGGATATATTTTGTGTATTGTATGCAAGAATTATCTTCCGTTTTTATGCTATTGTTGCAAATTTCATTTGCACAACATATAAGTGTGATGTGAAATATTCTCAATTTATTTATAGTTTTGGTTTCGCTAAATAATATAGCCTTCTAGATGTTCTTCCTCAGTACTCCACATTTATTATTAAAAGAATGTAAAGACAAAAGAGTAAGAAAAATAGAGAGGTGTTTTCAATGACTTAAAAAATCAAGAAAACCAGTGTTGTAGTTAGTAAAGCTATGAAATCATATAACAGAGCTCCACAATATAGCTATAATAATTGAAATTATAAAAAAATGCTGAGAATTTAAGAATGACATGAAACGTATAAAGTTTTTTTATAATTCAAGACACTTTATTTGTGACTTATGTCACCATAGTGAATAACAACATCAAGATACAATACATAATAAGGTGGGCTCACTATACAAACAATGAATGATGAGCAGTCCTGTAATCATAAGTGATGAGGGCGAGCTGTTAAGATTCACTCACACTTCCAGGATGCGGTCGCCCTTGCGGATGCCGGCCAGCTCGGCGGCTCCTCGCTCCAGGACCGCGCTGACGTGCTGCAGAGGCGCGTAGAGCTCCCCGTTGATAGAGCGCAGCTGGCCGCCCTCGGACACTTGGCCGCGCACGTTGAAGCCGAAGCCGGTGTCTGTCTTACGGATGGTGACACTCCGCGGGCCGCCGACGCGCGAGGTGTCCAGGGCGGGCCTAGCCGCGGGCGCCGTGTTGTGGTCCGCCTCGGCGTCCGCCATGTTACATTTCTGTCATTCTCAGATGCCCGACCTGCAGCGCCGATAGCGGATAACTAACGAAGCGCATTAATAATAAAAAGCTAACGAGTGAAATGCTTTCATAAAATAGAGAAATTGAAAAGGTACCTATTTTAGTACCCTGCCTAAAAGCTGCAATATACCATACAACCGGTAACAATATACTTTGGTATATCAAGCTTTGTAAAATCAGGTAAATCATAAATTTAGTGCATTAAGGTTAACATTTTTTTTTACATTTCTTTTCGTCATTATCTTTACCTATATATATACACAACTTTTTATAAATGTAAATCCATTATATTTTTACAATTATATTTTTTACCGATTCATATATTAAATAATTTCCATGTGAAAAGCCTAGAAAATTAATAAATTTTCGAGATATTAAATCTATACACATGAACTAAAATTATTTGTTATGATTGCTATAAAGTATAAGGGCAATATTTTGCAGGCACAATGAGTCAGTGAACATGCTCGTGTCTTAAATTTTCTTTTAAGAAATTTTTATACATATTCGCATATGCGGGAGACTGTCTGGACTGAGCTCTTAGGCAAATGTGATGTGTGGACTGGTAGGGCCAGCAGTTTAAGAGGCACCAGGTGGTATAGGCATGGCATTTTAAATCTGTGTACTGTGGTCAACCGCCCAACCTTGATTTTGAGTATGCATCTAGGCAACCACAAAATGGGGCCACGTACGTAGATATTTCTAGTTTCGACGAGGGTGGTGTATCCTATTTTATAAAAAGCTTAAATACACGCGATCTATAGGTCCAGTCAATGTTCCTACATTATTCTATATACAGGGTTGTGTCGATTTCCTCAAAATACCCCTTTGTTATATACATTAAAATCAAATATTTTTCCAAGCCAATAGAAGATATCCAAGGTGATTCATATTTGCAAGAATGACATAAGTCATCAGTTTGAAACTATAGACCTGTGGCTGTACTTTCGGATCCAGCTAAGGTTTTCGAAATTATGATTCATAAAGTTATTGCTTCGAGAACTAAATCACTTTGATTGATCATTTCATGGTTTTAGGCCGGGTCGCTCGGTTAACACGAATCTTATGGTGTTTAATAGCTGCGTGTCAAGAGCTTTAGAAGTTGACTGTTCCTGTAACGACTTTTCAAAGGCATTTGATAAGATGGATCATAAAATTCTGCTTAAAAAATTAAGTAGATTAGGTTTTCCTCATAGTTTCTTAACTTTGCTCAGGAGTTATTTTAGAGACAGACAGCAGTTTGTTACTTATGGCATTTATCGATCATACAGTTTTTATACATATTCGAGAGCCCGCAAGGATCCAACTTGGGGCCACTGCTGTTTTCTTTGTTCATTAATGATATAGCTGATATTATTAATCACCTATGTTTTTGTTGTTTGCTGATGACTTGAAACTATTCATGAATACCTTGGATAATTGTATGCTTCTGCATTCGGATATAGATAATACATTAAAATGGGGTAAGCGTAATAAACTGATGTTTAATATAGCTAAGTGCAACATTCTGTCCTATACTCGAAATTTGAAAACTGTATATCATATGTACTCTATGAATAACATAGGAATATCACGAGTGTCCTCCATCAGAGACCTTCGTATAGAGTTTGAGAGCAGACTGACGTTCCATGTGTACGTTGAAGCTGTGTGTGGTAAGGCACTTAAGATGCTTGGTTTTGTTTTACGAAGTGGCAGGGTTTCCTCGAGCATACATGTGATGGAAGTGTTCTTTAACTCATTGGTCTGTAGCATACTCGAGAGCAGGTCTATCATTTGGGCACCCCATGAGTTGAAATATAACCTCATGTTAGGAGGGTACGGAAGAAATTTCTGAGGTCTCTCTACATGAGGGTGTATGGATACTATCTGTGGCTGTATCCAACTAACTTCATACAGGGTATGTTGGGGAACATTGAGTTAAAGACAAGAAGGGATGTTTGCTTACGCATGCAATTCTTCCGGCTATTGAGTGTTCGAGAATCCTGAAATTTTGTTGAAAATCAGTGCGAATAAGGAGACACAAAGAGTAACTCTAATCTGCCAGAGACTATGCCTCTTGGGAGAGGGATCAGACTGTTCAACCAAATCGCCTCAGATGTTGATATATTTCACATAAGGGAGGCCCAATTCAGGCATGAACTCCACGAGTTTCTTTGTAGGAATCATTTATTGGCGTTGTCTATTTGATGAGCATTGGGGACTTTTGTTGCTTGTCTTTATTGCTTTGTTCTTAGTCCTTAATCATAAGTACCTATATTTGTATACATATATTGTACTTTTTATTTATTATCAATTTTGATACTTCAGTAACAAATTGAATTTTTTTAAATTGTAATGTTTCTGTAAGTGAAAAAAATAAATAAATTGAATAAATTAAAGAAGCTATTAGGAGTATGGGTACAGTAATCCATCTGGCCAAGGAGTCGTGCCCATAAAACCGTCTCCTCATTGTCAGATCGCATTGCGAGCAACGGAGGGTTTCAGTATTCTGAAATAAATCCATTAATTGCCATTACTTGATTATTCTTTAGGTGTCATCTTCATGGTGTCATGTTCTTAAGTAGACCTTCAGGTGCAGAACGAGGAATGAACAGAGGCAGCTAAAAGAACTAATTTGACCATATGTTCCAGACATGAAACGGATATGGGAATTGGGTCTTCATTTTGTTTAGATGAGAAAATGTTTTCATTTAAAAATATTTCTTTGCAGGACTCAGTGTTGGTCAGTAATTTTAATAATGCATTTTGTTTTTCACCCAGGTAAACAGTGCAAAGAAGACAAATTATAATTTCGTGTGGCGCTCAAGAACTGGCAAGCGAAGCATTGGCCGGCCCCCTGCAAGATGGCCTGACGACATAAGAAAAATAGCGGGAGTGGCCTGGATGCGGAAGGTAGAGGAACGAAGAGGATGGAGACTCATGCGGGAGGCTTACGTTCAACAGTGGACGGACACAGGCTGATGATGATGATATTGTGTATCTATTAATGTTATGAGTGAGTAAAATGGGAATATTTTTAAAATAAAAGGTCAAGTAAGGAATATATTACGCTTTATTTCACACATAAGAAAAACTTGGCATACAGTTAAATCTATTTACAAAGAAAAAGAAACAATGTCATTGTTACCTAACTAACCTAAGTGAACAATTTTAAAAATTACGACTGGATTTCATTCCAAAATTCTTTCCACTATTTTAAATCATAATAATATATAAAAATAAATCACCATCTTGTTTGTTGCAGAATAAAAATAAGTGTTTTAAAGAAAACAATCACAAAATGCATTAGAAAAAAATATGATGATTAAATTTATTAATTAAATTTTTTAAAAATAAATAAAATAAACTGATGACTCTATGGTATGCTTTATAATGATTTAATGAGTTGAGTTGAACATTTAACATCCAAATGAGTTTCCCAAATACTCAACATCAACACTTAAAAATATTTAATTGTGCAATTTTAGTAATTAAGATAGTAATTCATATTTTACATTCCACCAATTTGAAATAATTGCAATGGAAAATGACAATTATCTGCATAACATGCTGTCCAATTTCAATGTTTTGCAATTATGAATTAGTAAAGATCAATATAAGAATAAGTGTAAAATAAACATCATCAGGAGTGAATTGATATGGCTGAATCAATTATTATATATTTATAGACAATAGTTATATTAAGGTACGTCATATGGAAGTATATTGACACAGAATAATGCGGAGAATTATAAATATTGTTCACAATTTTATACAGTTATTTTAAAGTATGGATTATCATAAAAGTTGTCTAAAATTGAAGAGAACATTGAAATAATAAATATATGATACATCTATTCAATTTTGATGGAGGGAAGAATGTTTTTTTTACTAAATTTATCATTAATGTAAGTAATTTATATGGGTTATTCGCTGCACTCCAGCAATACTCTGAAGATAGCATAAAATATATATAAATCACCATAAATTCCTTCAGATTGTTTTTATAAGATATTTACAAGCATGACTCATCCCCTAAATCATAATTTATCTTGATAATTCGACCCATCTTTCAAATTAAAAAAAAGCAGACAAATTATTGACACATTATTTTATATAATCCAAATTTGAATTACTATAAAGCATTAAAAAATACTGCAATGAGCCGTGTTTGAAAATATTACCAATATATCAAGGTTGTTTTGAAAAACTGAGAGAAGGAGATGAGAGCTTTAGCCCATTGCAAGACATTATGATGTAATTGATAATGATGGTTGATAACCATCCTGATATCTGAACAAAGTTAACTTGGCGGAATAATTATCCACTTATAGTGTTAGTAGTAAAAAATATCTCAATTAATCAACATATTAGTAAAATGCATTCAGATAATTTACTCCAATTACATTAATCAATTATGATTTAGTGACAATCCAGTATAATAATATTCAATCCTAAATAACTTTTTAAAATCTATTAAAATAATTTAATGTAGTTTGAACTTTTTGTATTTTTTTTAGTAGTAAACATTTCTGAAGGTTTTTAATTGGCAAATATAATTTAAAAAAACAGTAAAAAACAATACTTTAATTCTTCTAAAGCGGCCCCATTTACAGAACAGAGTTCTAATTTAAAAGACTACTATTAATGTAAAATAGAAAAACTAATGTTTTAAAAATGATATTATTTTAAATTTAATTTTCTATTAGAATGTCCTACTTTGTAAAAAGATATGAATTGACCAACAATTTATAACAAGATGAAAGAAATATTTAAATAATTTTATGTTCTAATTGAAACAAATATCTAAATAGTCTGAAGAATTATTACATTTCAATATAAATTAACTTTACATAATATTTTACCAAATAAAATATTTTCTTAAGTTTTGAATCAATGAGAATATTCAATATCGCTATTTAATAATCATATAAATATATCTGAATAGTGAAATATAATCAGTCTTTGTTGGCCAATTTTTGAAAATTTCAATTAATTTAGAACAATTCATTTCCTAATAGAAAAAAATATCAAAATATATATAATTTATTAGCGAATATGATTTCGGTTAGATTGATTAAAAGAGAAGGGCGTTTCCCAAAAACCTGAAGCTTCGTCAGCTCCACAAGCAAGACACTCAAGTTAGTATGAAGTACTCGGTTCTTCTGCAAGAATACTAAACTGTTGTATTAAACTGTCGCCATGATTTGTAAACACGGTTGTAAAGAAGTACAAGTTGTTTTAAGAACCTGCCAAAATAATATCCATTACACATTAAATAAATCAACACAAGTCAGAGATTTTGAAGCCAAAGCCTGGCGGCATTAATTAATTAGTCATATATTATCATAATATTATAATCATATCAGGCATTTCTATGAAAGTTACAATACAACACTTATAAAAATATATCAGTTTGTTCAAAAGTGACAATCCATTACTGTGGCATTAAATTCCATGGTCTCGTGTTTGAGCATCCATCATCCATCACCCATCATCCATAGCCTCGCTCAGAGGTTAAATATAAAGGAACACAAACACAAGCACTGCCATCTCGGAGAAAGATCGCCAAAGTCTCGTGACATCAACTTGAGACGAAAGAAATATTCCACTTTTAACATCAATGACTTGTTATTATTTACCAAATGAATAGTTGCCAATAACACCTCAAGAGATTGAAGGATTGTCTGAGAATAGATTTTAGCTATAAACAGGGTAAGCATACTCAATTGTTTCATCACAGTCTACACAAACAAACACCACAGTAATCAATTAAAAATTGTTTTAGTTCAAGTGAATTAAATCGGAAGAAATGACAAAATAATTTGGATTAATATTATGATATAAACACGATTCAGTCGTTCAGGTGGCTTTGCTATAAACATGGCGCTCTCATTGAGACACGCTCCACAATAACCGACTATTGATGCACACTCTTGTAAGAAATGTCTCTAGGCATATTGTATCTTTACCGCACCACATGTTTTAGTTACTTACTAATATACAAATCGTCTCTCCTCAGTCCTCCCTAGCACTACGATGAAGTGACAGCTCCATCTGACGTCCCCAGAACTGAATCACACACTTGTCACTGCCTCCGTAAGCTAACACCGCACTCCATTAGAAAATTCCTTAAAAAGTTAGGGCACACTTATAATTTTATCAACGTCAGTATAAAAGTTTACCCTCATTTATCATTTTAGTACACCGAAGAAGCTTTTTTATTGGTTATTGAAATAAATAGAAAATATATTTTATATGCATTTAAAATCGCTGACTATTTTTAGTAATTTTTTCATAGTATTACTAATTTAAGACCAGTTTTATGAAAATAATATTACAATTTCCTATGGTTAGTTGATTTAAAAAACAAAAAACATTACAAATGGTTAAATAGGGCAAGCTAAACATAAAATAATACATTGGTGAGATTATAATTTGTTGTAGATGTGTTATTTTAAATGTACAGAACAGATATCAATTACATAGACATTTATTTCATGAACACTTCCAGGACACTGATCAATGGACAGATATAATTGTAACATTCATTAACTACTACATATCCATGCACGCACACTTATCGGCTTCAATAATAGACAGTAAAATAAAACACATATTAATGACCGTCAATCTATAAGAACATTTTTACTTTCATCAAGAAAAACTACCATCGAACAGAAATATTTAAAATTGCCATTCATACAGTACATATACATTAACTATTGTGATAAGTAATTATTTTACTAATGACTCGCATATAATTCTGATGTTTTGTATTTCATTATAGGCATTCGGTGTGTATACACAATAATTGTTGACATCACCTAAGGAGGGCCACACAATGATGTCTTACAACGTCAAGCTCGGGTTAGAGTAATGTGACAACCACTTAGGGATATTATTAGGGAGCACACAAACTGCAAGGGACGACTGTCAGTTCAGATAATGCTTGATGTTGCATGTCGGAGGGAACGGCAGGACAAGCGGGCAGGCGAGAGGCGTGAAGTGTCAGTTGTTTAGAATCATGAGTCTGTGCGGATGTTTTTTTCAATTATACGGCAATAAAAATATTAAAGCATCTTTTCTTTGCCATGCCAGCTTTTAATTTCGTGCACGAAGGTGTAAGGCTTGGCAGCGAATCACCGTGACAGGAACTCGGGAATGAACTCTACAGTTAATGAATCTTTCGCATAACGCTACAGTCGAGGAATGAAAGTGCCGCACCCTTAATGTTCTCCGACGATAATGGCTATCCAGTTCCTGCACGTGAGCGGATACAGGACAACACCGTGTTGACGGATGAACAGATATTATCTGCGGACGATGAGTGCCGATCGCAGTTGAATGCACGGTTCTTTGATTCGATCGCGGCGGGAAAAAAAAATATTTATAAAGAGGACGGGCATTTCATCAAAAGCTCTAAAAGCATCGACATTGATGATATTGTAGTATCGCTGATACGGGTTTACGGGTCGACGGAGTGAATGATGAAGGAATGGTGGCACACGAGTGTTGTTGTCGCTCAGTCCGAGTCCTCGTCGTGGTCGGCCGGCGAGGTCGGCGGCCGGCAGGTGGCCGTGGGCGAGCGCGTACTCCACGAGCGCCAGGTGGCAGAACACGTACTGGTCGGGCATTTGGATGGAGTGCGCGCGCTGCGAGCGGATGCGCTCCACCGTGCCACGCACGTCCACCAGCCCCGTGTCCTCCAGGCGCGAGATGCAGATGTCCAGCGTGCAGAAGGTGCCCGTGCGGCCGATGCCGGCGGAGCAGTGCACCACGATGGGCGGGCAGCGTGGCCGGCCCAGCGGTCGCCCAGTGCCTGCAGGCCGCGCGCCTGGCGCCCCCGCGCCCCGGCCAGGAAGCGCAGCACGGCCCCGGCGCTGCCCGGCACGCCGTAGTCCGGCCAGCGCACAAACTGCCAGTGAGACACCGATCGAGACTCGTCCGTCTGAAAATATTTATATTGCAAATTACTCCAAAAATAGATTTCCAAAAATCAGATAAAAAGAGATTTTCAGATCAGATAATGTTGAGGCCGGATACTTGTCCCATAAACGTGGCATTGATGGCCGGAAACTACAAGCTTCCAGTGAAAAGTAAAAAAAAAACAAATTTATATTTTTTTGGTAGAATTACCTCAAAAGATGTGTTGTAGAAGAGAATGTGTCAAATATTGTAAAACAAATAATGTCAATTTAAAGACGAGAGGGCATATATACTGTTGTAATGTTTTAAATTTGATAAATGTATAATAGAACCTCGATTATCCAAATCGGTTAAAATAAACAAAAACAGGAAACTGAATGACGAGACAATATTTTTAATACAAGATGAAATGGAGATTCCACATCCAACGCGAGCTTGAACAACTCAAAAGACGACATGTGCTATCAGGGAACTTTAAGGAGATAAAATATTCTCCCGACATATCTTCAACCAAAGCATTCAGGTCTCAATGCAGAGGATTCTGCCTGGTTCCAAGCTTTGAATGATGATGAAATAATTAATAGAATATCTGCCTCAAAAGAACACAATCGAGATGACTGAGAAGAGATTTTCGAGGGGGAGATATTGGTCCTACAAATTCTGAAGACGAATATGTTCGGATGTCCTAATGAAGTGGTTTGAGAATTAAAAAGAGTGGAATTAAGAAGAACTTATATCTTTGTGATTCGGCAGTATCAAAAAGAAAATCTACTTTTAGGAAGTTTTTTTTTTTTAATAAAATAATTTAATCTAATAGCTTTTTATAAATTTAAGTTCATAAAAAATATTCATACTGAATATACTTGTTTTTTTCCTGTCAATTATATTTTAGTTTGATTATCCCGATTTACCCTTATCCAGCCTACCTTCATTCCCAATAAGTTCAGACAATTTAGGTTCTACTGTTGATATCAGCTCGATATAGCCCTTACAGGCTGATGCCAAAAACCTCGATTACGATCTTTCATCTCTTTTTTTGTCCATATTGCTTGTTTGACAGGTGTAGTTCTAAATATCACCACTGGATAAATTTCGAAGCTCAGAGGCCAGCCGGCAGTCTGTGTCTGCTCGGGGCGTTAACAACACGTCATCGTCTGCCTCGAGCATACCGATAGTTTGTCAATCTTTTAATTAAATATATGTTAATGTATTTCTGAAAAAGTCTTTGTGTTGCTCATCTGCTCCTTATTCCTCCACCACGCGTTTTGATAACAATCCCTGTGAAGTGTCTTTTTTTCCTTCAAAGTCCTTTTTTTTTTCTCTGAGCGAAAGGGGATGTAGCAATCTATATTAATTGTTTTAAAATTCACTTTTATAATACATATTTAGTTCATCGGCAGAAATTCTGATAGAGAATGTGAGGATTCTTACATCCAAGTTGGTGAGCACCAGCTCCGACACGACGTAGTCCTGGTTGGCCTCCACGGTCTCCGTGACGATGCTGAAGGCGCCGTGGCAGGCCTGCTGGGCAGCGCCCGGCGGCCAGTACTGGCCGCACTTGGGCCGGCCCTGCTCCACCGTGCTGGTGGTCATGACGATCACCAGCGAGTGCTGCTCCCAGACCATGCGCCAGAAATCACCAAAGGTGTTGGGCAGCGGACCTGAAAACATCAACAAATGAAATGATAAAAAAACTATGTACATATGTATGAAAGAAGACCCCTGCAATGGCGGTCGAAATATAGGACGAGAGAATATGCTACACACGGCTAAACCGAAAAGCCACAATATTATAAACATATGGTGTTACATTGATTGACTGAATAAGAGCAAAAGATAGAGATTCCCATAAAGATCCTCCTGTCAGTTTTACTTGCAAACGAATGGCATTCTTCCCTCCTCTCGACCCATCTTATATCCATATAATACAGACATATACGGAAACACTTTTATTACCTCAGTTCAGCACATCTTCCAATTTAACAGAATCCTCCAGGATATAAGAACA
Organism: Glossosoma conforme; assembly: GCA_022606575.1. Classification (NCBI taxonomy): domain Eukaryota; kingdom Metazoa; phylum Arthropoda; class Insecta; order Trichoptera; family Glossosomatidae; genus Glossosoma; species Glossosoma conforme. The sequence goes on along the minus strand of JAGTXR010000195.1, from coordinate 1,042,304 downwards.
CAGGTTGTCTTCAACTTACGACCGAGAAACGTTTCTGGGCTTTGGTTGTAAGTCGAATTTCATACAAAATATGTAAGTACACATGTTTTGATTTTATATTTTTATGCACGTTTTCCATTTTCCATATTTATATATTTTTTTATGTGAACACATACAGGAGAATACCGACAGATGGTGATACTAATTCTGAAGTCTCATCTGTGGAATTATATGACGCTTACCATGGTGTATATGGCTAAACGCTGCATGTGGAGTGTTGATCTGCCAACGTCATAGCCCAAGATTCACGCATCATCCTTTATTATTACAGGAATTTATTATGAATGCATAATAATGGATGTGACCTTTCTTTTATTTTAAAAATAATTGTGAATAATTAAATTCTAAAACAAGTTTTTTTTTTTGGTCATAAGTGCAAGAAGATATTGAACGAAAATGGAAACTTGTATGATGTTAGAAGATCATTCTAATGGCTGCAAAGGTATTCTCAACTTGTGTAATTCGGTCTACTGGATGGTATAGTGAAGCACCTTGTGTGGATATGAAGGCGTTCTTCTGCTTGTAGCCGTCCACGTAGTTGGCGTTGATGTAGTCGCTGCAGGGGTCGTTGTCGTCCGTCTGCGAGAGCAACACCCGGGAGTGGTCATAGCACAGCACGTCGTTGTAGCGGTTCTTCGGGAGGTTGTTGGTCAGCCTGTGATCACAATACAGATGGGTTGAAGTACTTGACAATCTTTACTCTCTTCAATAAGAGAGATAGAAAATGATTTATCCTTTAAAAGTCACAAAACAATATTTTCAAAATATTTAAAAAAGACAATCTTCAACTGTTCCATTTTGAATTTAAAATACACAATTTTCGGGAAGAATAAAAAGAAGACTGAGGAAATATATGCGTGGGTTTCATCTTTCATCTTATCTCTCATTATTTGATTAGGATTCCTTCAACTCTTCATCAATGCTTTCTTAAAAAATATATTCCAACGGTTTTCCAACGTTTTCCAAACCTCAATACTCCCTTAACTGGTTAATTTAGTTGTTAGAAAAGTGTTCATCATTATAAGCATTTCTTATCTCCTACCTAGCTTAAGTACACGACCATCGCTAAATGCCACCATAAGATGTCAAAGCTGTACTTCTCGCTTCATCCCATGTCAGCTGTGCCTCTTGGACCTTGGCCTAATGTTACTAAACTAAAGTTGACTAAAAGAGATTTATGAGCTTTTCAAGAGAGACTGGGTATACGGCAAGATGGAGAACACTGACTTGGTGTGAGTGAAGACGCCATCTGGGGGCCGGGCCTTGATCTCGTGGTACTCCTGTATGAGGCCGCGCCGGCCCAGCGCCCGCAGCGCGCCAGCAGCGCGGCCGGGGAGCCCGCGCCCTCCGTGCCTGCAGCGCCTGCAGCGCCCGCCGCGCCCCCGGCCGCCAGGCTGTCGTCGTCCGAGAAGCCGGAGCTGGCCGAGCCGCACTGCGACGAGGTGTCTGAGCACCAGGCCGTGTCCACCCGAGCTACAACATGAGAACAATCTTCATGAAACAAACAGCTTCTCCTGTTGATTCTACAACACCCCAGCAACTTTGAAATACTCCCTAAAATAAATAACCTGTTAGTAATAAATATAATAGGGTGCATCATTTGACATTACTTCATTAACTTATTATTTTAAAAAATACAAAATTATATTCATATTTTTTATATTGCAACTTTGAAGCAGACATTTTGACCACACCTCTACCTTATTGCAAGTAAAACTTTTTCCTTATTAGCCATTTACTTACATAGATCCTACCTATTCATCTCCACTTGTACACCCACTAGTGAAACATTCTTCTTTATCAGTAAATATTCATTTACACGTCAGTACGTTAGTGCACATGGAAACTGAAGAAGCTTTCATAGATCGCGAAACTGCAGTCTTCCCATCAAGTGAAACAGTGCTCAATGTGATCCATATTAAAACGAAGTAGGATTTTTTTAAATCTTTTTAATATTTGAAATACTCTTTCAGAATCTGTTGTTTATTTCATAAATGATCTGAATCACTTCAAGAAGCACATTACAAACGACATGCAACTCATGCAAACTTCTTTATCCCTTTATTATTCAAGGAAAGATGTCCTGTTTAATGGCATGATATTAGTGAACTCACGTGAAATGTTCAATTCTTCTTCATCACCGGAGCTGCCCCCGGGCGGCTTGAGCTTGTCCCCCGCGGTGCCGTTGCTCTTCCTGCTGCCGAGCTGCATCTTGGCGTCTCCGTTGGCTCTCCCGGCACAAGTCAGCTCGGCCGTCATTGTGCGGCTGCCCATGTCACCAGACACAGTGATGCCATTGCAGTTGGTCAACGATTTAAAACAGTGCAGCAGCCTGGAAATAAAGACATACATAACAACTAATGAAAATGAATGTCGCGTATAAGATTTGGTTACCATTTTCTCAATTTTTAGATTTTTTCTAATATCATTTTGAAAATTTAATTTAAATATAACGTTAGCAGATAACCTACACAGGTTTATGCCACTAGCTTAACACGTTCATCGCCAACATCTTTTTTTGTAAAGTGACGGAAAATATTTTTGTAGTATTAGTGTTAGGGCCGCGTCGGACATTCTGAATAGCAGTTTGTATGGAGCGCGTAGCTGACAGCGCAAAACGAAAAGTCAAATTTATGAACACGATTGTAATGAATCAGTGTCGGCCACCGGTGGTTGACATGGTGATGAACGTGTTAATTACCTTAAGAGTTACTGACTTTATATGTATTTTATACAAAAAATATAAAGGTCATTTGAATCTAATTGCTTGTAATTTTGTATTTTCCATTGTCCTTAACAAATAAATAACAAAAAAATTTAATATTTAATAGTCTTTTTATTTAATTTAACCCTTCCGTTATGGCTCGGCTCGCTCCGTGGAATATAAATTATACTGTCAATAGGGCGTGAATTTTTCAAACGATTTTTATTTCTTAAAACTAATATTTGGAGCATAAATGTACTTATCGGACCTATTTTCATATATCACATTGGTTCTTCTATCCTTTAGCTATCAGATGATGCATAAAAAACTATTATATTTAACAAATGTTCATTATGTAACTCTATACATATGGTGGAATTGACACATGTGGTTTACAGAAAAATCGCTCGATCGACGAAACCTAACGATATTTATTTACATGCTTTACAGATTCCTGTAAAGAATACATGTAGTTTGATAAAGGGAATGACTGCAGTTCCAAGTTCCTACCATAGATGTCACAATGTGTACTGAAAGTAGCAAAACGATATATCACGGCTGCCGATATCAACGGCATGGGAATCTTAGACGGCATATATATTTTTTTTTTTTTTTTTATTTAATCAAATATAATAGGATACATTTAAGATTTTTTTTGATAGTATTACATTAATTTTTTTTTTTTTTTTTTGGAAATTCGCTTTCCACGCCACTTAAAGGTAGATCTTGTGTTTGGCGTGGGATTTATCTTTTGATTTAAGTGTTGTTTAATTTATATTATTATTTTTTTACATTTTTTACATAATAACATATTTTTTTTTTTTTTAGAATATAAAATAATATCATTCATATTTATAAATTTTTTATAATCGAAGTGACAATTTCAGCATCATTTACATATATATTTCGATTCTTTAATAGCCTCGACCCATGTAAGTCTCAATTTCCACCAGACACATTGTAATGAACTTAATATAATCAATACCTTTTTAACAATATAAATATTTTATACAATTTATATAAATTCTATACTTATTATGCTTGGATCATATACATACAATTACTACTTAGTACCTAGCTTGAATCATATACAGAGAGGTTTACATTAGTATCATTTTAATAATAGTAACATTATAATGTAATAAAAAAATTATATATATATCATTTATTTCTCATTTTTTGTACAATTACGTCAGATCTGATTTTTTATTTTTGAAGAACCGTTTTACCCTTTTATTCATTATTTTCATGTCACTGATCGCTTTTATTTCACGGGAGGAAGATTGTTGAAATTCACTATTCCGTTGTATTTGTAACCATTCTTTGCATGTTGTGTGTTAAATTTTGGTATTAGTAGATTATGTATATACCTAGCAGAGTGATGAGTGTTCCAGTTTTCAATTCTCCTTTCTTTTATTGTCTGTAGAACAGTGTATTTTTGGTATAATGAATCTACCGTTGGCACTTTAAATTCATTGAATAGGCTTTCTGTTGGGTATGTGGGAGGTTTTTTAATATGATTTTGATGATAAGTTTTTGTACAGTTCTAATGGGGTTGGTGATATTTAGGTATGTTCCTCCCCAGCCGACAATGCCATATTGCAGTTGAGATTGGACAATGGAGTAGTAAACCATTTTTAAATCTGCTCTAGATAGGATGTTTCTGAGTCTAATGAATATGTAGATGCATTTGCGTATACGTTTCACTAGTTCGGCTGTGTGCATGTTCCATTTTAAGTTACTGTCAATTAATATACCCAGGTATTTTATTTTTTTCTGTGGATTTGATCATTGAGCAGATTTTTCACAGTTAGAATTATTACATCCTTTTTATATTTTACATTTTTATTTTATTTTTGTTTATGGAGAATGGGATTAGATATGTCTTTTCTGCATTTAATGTAAGTAGATTAATGTCAAACCACTTTTGAGACAGTTAATGTCATCGTTGGCTAATTTTATTGCTTCCTTCCAGTTATTACTCTCAATTATTATTGCTGTGTCGTCAGCATATGATATTATTTTACCGTTAATATTCGACATATCGACAACCAATGCGAAAGGATTGTATAAATAAAAAATAAAATAAAATGAAATTGCGTTGCGAGAAGTGGTTTGGTCTTAGAGGTCGTTTTACTTAAACTATAAGCTACTTACTATTCATGGTGTTCAGAAATTAAGGTGTACTGTTGGCTACAGACAGCTGCGGCAGTGAACACGCGTTCGCGCAACTTCTACTACAAGTTCGTGGTCACTCACCATGAGGCATGGTCGACCTGCAGGGGCCCGCCCAGGCGGCGCGCAGGGCAGCACGTGCACAGACAGCTGCGGCACGCTCACAGTGAACATGTGCTCGCGCAGCTTCTACTACTAGTTCACGGTCACTCACCAGGAGGCATGGTCGACCTGCAGGGGCCCGCCCAGGCGGCGCGGCAAAGCGGCGCGCGGCACGTGCACAGACAGCTGCGGCACGCTCACAGTGAACACGCGCTCGCGCAACTTCTCCCGCACGAACAGCCGCAGGATCTTGAAGGGCGCCTTGAACCAGAGCGGCGCCGTCACGATCAGCACCTTCTTGAGCTTGGCCGGGTAGCCACCCTGCAACAACAAGTAATCCGGTCAGTAATATTCAAACCGCTTATACTTCTAAGCGCTGGAGCATCTTTTAATTCCTTGCGAAATACCAAAACAAAGTCCCCAATATACAGCGCCTTTATGGTTTCGACGGCTGTGAACCTTGGCTCGTTAGTGACTAAGATTAGTGGTAAGATTCACAGAAGCTAATACATCCGTATTGTGGGTTTTATATATTTCGGACGCCGCAGAAGAGCATAAACTACAGTGGCCTTTACATCGAGCTCCCAGGCTGCCACAGTCCTGGAAGGCCGTCGGGAGTCCATCGGGAATAGAATGTACTCGGCGGAGCTCCAGGAGGCAGAGCTGATATGAGATATGGCGAGGACTATGGCCGTTGACAGGGCTTTGTGGCAGCAGCACGTGACGACCGTATGCTCCAGTCAGATAAGCGGACATGGTTTGAGGATATTATTCTTATATAAGTAGACAACGGATTACTCCTTACTGATCTACTAAACTAATGACTGAGCACGGCGCTTTTAACGTCGGATTAAACTCAGAAGAATCTATCTTCCATCTCCATCTCGTTTTAATCCGTGAATGCGATTATAATCATTTTCGCGGATTCTTTCTCTTTGGCAATTGAGTGCAATAGCCAGAATGGTTTAGAGAGGACTCCCACTGGACTTATCAGTTGCAAGCTGATCGTTATCAATCGACCGAATGTGAGGCGGTGTGAGGCAGGTGAAGTCCAATCCATATAACGGATTACACAAGCAAAATGCGTCAAATCTACTTTTCTTAGTTTCGAATAAAAGTTTTACTCAGTGAAGTTTCATTAATCCTTATGATTATGACCGCAATTCTGTATTGATTATGGGCTGGTGGCATCATTGGACCGTACTTCTTCAAAGATGATGCGAATTGCAACGTAACTGTGAATGGTGAGCGCAACCGTGAGATGATATCCAACTTTTTTTGCCCAAAATGGAAGAGCTTGACATGCATGACATGTAGTTTTAACAAGACGGTGCCACATGCCACACAGCACGCGAAACAATAAACCAATTGAGTGGCAAGTTCAGTGAACACTTTATTTCACGTTTGGGACCGGTCAATTGGCCGCCTAGATCGTGCGATTTAACGCCTTTAGATTATTTTTTGTGGGGCTATGTTAAGGCTCATATCTATACTGACAAGCCCGCTTCGATTGACGCATTGGAAGACAGCATTAAAGCATTTATTCGTGAGATACCGGCCGAAATGTTGGAAAGTGTATGCCAAAATTGGACTAAGCGGATGGATCATTTAAGGCGCAGCCGCGGTCAATATTTGAATGAAATAATATTCAAACATTAAATTATATGGACTGTACTATCGATTCAAATAAAGATTTCATGCATTTTCCTTAATTTTATGTCTTTTTTTAGAAAAATTTCCTATAGCTATTAAAAAATCACCTTTATATTATACTAGCGTGTACCCGGCATGCGTTGCAATGCCACTTAAAAAAAATAAACCGCAAGTTTTTATGGAAGCGCCTCGTCGGGAGCCTCTCGTCTTCCGATTGGATACGTTGGACTTGAGGCGTGACCGGAGCCAATTAGAAACAATCAACTTAGGTTATGTTGTTCTTACCTAAATTTGACAGTGGCGCCCGTATGTGTTTTTATTTATTGGAGTGCTTTTGGATACACAATGTTTTTTTGTTTTTCAGCCATCATTTACAGCTGCATCGCGTAAATGAATATACCCTTCTTGTATCACCCGATACCAACGTTAATAAAGGTTCGAGTGGTGAATGTAATTCTGGCAATTTCAATTTTCCACTCGTGCAACACATTCCTAGTGTTTCATTTTTAAATTTAAAGGCACTACAATACACGCATTATTTATCAATTTTTCCAATAACAATACTTGGGTGCAGACTGTATTCATAATTAGGATCGTAATGGAAAGCACTATGATTTAAATCAGCATGCAGAGTACGTCTGGTATGATCTACGCGTACTCGACTCGATCTGTTTCCAATCCTGCTTCCCGTTGCTCATCTGTTTCAGATGAACGGGTTTGAGCAGTGTGTACTCTAACTGTTTCCAATCCTGCTTCCCGTTGCTCTTCTGTTTCAGATGAACGGGTTTAAGCAGTGTGTACTCTAACTGTTTCCAATCTTGCTTCCCGTTGCTCATCTGTCCAGATGAACGGGTTTGAGCAGCGTGTACTCGATCTGTTTCCAATCTTGCTCTCCTTTGCTCGACTGTTTCTGAAGCTCGAGATGCCCTTTTCATTCGTGCTTGAGTTGTACTCTTGACCTATTGCTTTTCGTTTGGGTGGCATAATTGATATCACAGTGAATGTTACGTTTTGAAATTCACTTTTGAAAAATAAAAATAAATTGATTGATATAATACTAACATTAAGGTTATCAACTAAAAATACTTGGTGAACTAATTATAGTTTTAGAATTAATTTTAATTAAAAAAATATAATACCTAGTATTTCATAATATCTTTTAAATTGAAAGCAAAAAAAATTATTATTGTATAATGTCTTAATACATTAAAACTAATCACATATCAATAAATTTAAAAAAATTTAAAACCTGTAAATATGTGTGTACTAATATAGGATATTGTCCATACCTATATAAGCCACGGCCTGTTTTTATTATTTTATTATTGAAGATGGTCTTCAGGAAGGCCGAAACATGTTAGCATTAAAATAAATTGTGAATCAAAACTAAATATTTTTTATTTATTATTTTTTTACTTAAAATTAATTATAAAATTATAATATAATACTATCCGAAGCCGACCAGCAATTGGAATTCCAAAATTAACTCTTTCTACTGTATATCACACACAATTATTACGTTATATTTATTTTAATTCGATAAACAAAAAGTCGTCAAAAATTCAAATATTGAAATAGTTTATTCGAAAATCGAATTTTGTTTCTAAATATTCAGTACCTTACGTTAGTACCTACTTATAATAACTTCAGGTGAGTGAATTGTTGTTTACGGCGTTGCCAAGGAAACACAATGTTCTAAATTGGCCGTTCTGTATTACAATAGTCTTGTATGAAAACATGTTTTACGTAAATATTCAATTAATTTTTGTAATTAAATCAAATTTTGAGTATCCTATCTTTTTCTTTTTAGTATCAGCAATAATTCGACAAAGTATTATCGATATCGGGTTAATGGTGTCGGAATGCATCAAATACATACAGACAGACAGACAGACATTGATTTTTATATATATAGATAAAGCTTATTAATTAATCGGCATAACGCATGCAAAACATAATTCAAATCGCATCCTCTGTACACGGGAATATTGCTGATTTAATTATTATTATTTAAATAGACCGCAAATGTCAGCTGTTTACAGAGGCTACGAGTACCAGGTAAGTACTGCCTAAGTTGCGACCACATGTTAAAAGATATGTTTGGATATTATTTTTCAAAAAATATGTCAATCTCGAGTGCATGAATGTTGACAACATCGATGCAAATAAATTAATTTTCATGCAAAATGATAATGAAGTCAATACAATTAAATCGGTAATAATATTGGATAAGATGACTAATTATTTTTATTGCTTTGAAATTGATTAAAAGATTATGCTCATCGTTTATGCCGGTCATGCAAAACACACTTCGGAAAAGCATTTTGTTCAATGTTTTCAGCATTCACTTTGAGATCGATTATAAATAATAATACCTAAATCATTCTCTTCTTCATCCTTTTAGCAATATCTGTCTCCCTTTCTTATCATTCCCTGATAAGACACACCCCCTACCCCATCTCCTACATAAATGGGTTCGACCATTTACTAAGTATTATGCAGCTCAGTTGTCTCTTGACAGTGATGAATTGAGGAAGGCTACGAGTTAGTCGAAACCGCAGTCTCCTAAACAAAGGCCATATACAACGAGATCCATGTAAAAACAATGTAAATACTCGTAAATAAATATTTATCAATTAAAATTAGTGCAAGTATTTTTATGTATAATACTATCCATGTCCGGAAAATTTTAATATGACCCTCGAAGAAACCCAATAATTTGATAAAATAATAATAACGTGGTCCGCAAGATACTAATGGGCGATGTGATCTATCGTCAGCTTTTGAGTACCGCTACAATACTTATTTCATGTTGACGGAGAATATGCGGCACCAGTATGGGGTCGATCAGCCCATTGTAATCAAGTGGATACTGCCCTGAATGATGCATGCAGTCGTCACAGGCTGCCTCAAACCAACACCCATTTCAAAACTATACCCCTTGGCTGGTATCGCACCACCAAACATAAGACGCAAAGTCATATGCGCCGAAGAAATGCGTAAGGCAATCAACCAACCGTCCCACTGCTTGTATAATCAGATAACCCCAACACCCTGACTGAATTCACGAAGCAGCTTTCCGAGATCCACACAACCTCTCACATCCGACCCTGAAATAGAGAGACTCCAGCTCTGGCAACAAGTCGCATCATTACTTCATTACTCCAAAGGAAGGCCTCCCAACTGGCAAAAACCTTGACTGGCAAACCAGAAAATCCTTGAACAGATTAAGAACCGGAGTTGGTAGAACAAAGGACAACCTCGATCGGTGGGGAATGCTTCGGCAGGGTGAGTCACTATAATGCGACTGTGGAGACCTGCAGACCGCCTCACACCTAAGATCCTGCTACATGTGCCCAACAAGCTGCACACCTAAAGACCTAATACTAGGCAATTGCCAGATACTGGGCAGAAATAATTTGACGTCGCTGACACGAAGAAGGAGATGTTACCTGAAATGTATTTTCATCAAAACATTCTATAAGTATTCTACTGTTTGTTATAAAAGGCAAATGATCATACAAATAAGTTGTATATTTACATGATATATTCCATTGAATTAAAGCGCAGTAAATATAACGCTAAAGCAAATAGACGTTCGTATATGAGGATGTCAAATTCGTTTATGTCTTAATAATATTATTTGAATAGTCATAGTCACATACAGCTGCGACATAGGCGTAACCTTTATCATATGAGGAAAAGGGGGGTGCAAAAATAACGGGTTTAATTCAATACGAGCGCATGATAATGTAACGATCGGCTCACCGCTAAATGACCATTGGTTCCCATAAAAGATTGCAGAAATTTTGAGTAATTTATAAAATATGCAATTAAAATAAAATTATATGGAAGTATATATTACTGAAAAACACATAGCGTTCATGTTTATTTATTAGTACAAAAATAATATTTTTTTACAAAAATATTTTTAAAATATTATTTAGATTTTTTTTCACGTTTTTTTATTCCAGGACGAAATATTTCAACATCGAATTGACTTCACAATGGCTACCCGACGTACCCGCAACATGTCTATAATCTTTTATTTTTATATTACGGAATTTTCAACGAATATGCACACTCAAGCGGCAATGGACAGGACATATCTGTCGAAGAGACGACGGTCGATGGGGAAGAAGTATTGGAGTGGCGCCCAAGAACTGGCAAACGAAGCATTGGCCGACCGCCTGCAAGATGAGCTGACGACATACGAAGAACAGCGGGAGTAGCCTGGATGCGGATGGCAGAGGATCGAAGAGGAGACTCGTGCGGGAGGCTTACGTTCAACAGTGGACGGAGACAGACTGATGATGATGATTATTATTATTACGGAATAATCGATTAAAAAAAATATATATATTGCTTTTCTTTTTTTAACAAGAAGTCACAATTTTAAAGTTATTTTAAGTAATATTAACAAAAAAATGAAATAAATGCGCAAATTCGTTCAAGGAACAAAAAAAACAAGGCTGCTATACATTATTGTATTTTAAAAGCTATGGATTCATTAATGCCTGCAATATGGGTAAGGAAATAACTAGACAAATAATTTATTGAAGCATCATAATTATCTTTAAATACAAAAAAGTAGAAAAAAAACGTTCCAGTGGACAGGTCAAGAAAAAATCTATGAATGGGATGATAATTACGTGTACCACACCCTCCCATAATAACAAACGTATCGATCATGCATATTCTCTTACAAGGCAGTAAACAGTCACTTCTCATCTATACTGAACCTTATCATTATTTTTTTATTATATTTAAATTAGTAAGATAAATAATGTTTGTAAATATAATTACTATTAATGTATAAATAATTTACTGGGTCCGAGATGAATCGATCTTGAAGATGTATTATAAGTCAAATTTAGAAATCGTTACGTTTGGGTTGAGCCGTGTGCCGTGAATTGTTATATGCGAGGATAACGCAACGGTGATCATAGATAACCTTAAAGGAATATTGACATAACCCACATGTCCAGCTAAAAAATAATAAAATACGTAAACAGATAAATTTATAGAGCAATAAGTATGACCTCAGTACATGTCAACTGATCAGATCACGTGTTCTCAACCTAACCAACGATACGTGGTAACTCATCTAAATTTTGATTCGCGTTTAATTTTGCTTATCTTTGGTGATCAATGCATTATTGACGTTGGTCTTAAATACAATACTTGCAAAGTGTTTGCCGTCACTTCAAAATAAAAGATATTTTAAAAATTGAAACGGATGCCGGAGTGAATAATGTTGTTTATGAATTTGATCTCGCGGGTAAGTGTAGAATGCGACTCAGTGATGATGTCGAGAAATGGAAACTCACATCGTTCTCTGTTGAGCAAAGCTCATCGTCATGGAGGTGGAAGTCCGCGGAGATGAGGAGCGCCTGCACGGCGAGGAAAGCTCCGCAACCTCCAGACCCTCCGCCAGCACACAAGGCCGTGGTATTGAACAGCAGCACAGCCGCCATGACTAGCGAGTACCCCTCGAGGAGACCAGCAGACGCGCAAGCGAGCACTCCATGTCTTCATAGCTGAAGGGAACGTGCTTGACTGTGCGGTGTAAGCGCGTTGGTTGCCGTGAGGCTGATCGTGACGTAATTGTAATGTTTCCAAATTCACCTGTTTACATATTTCAGGCCGTATTTCATACCGAACATCGACTGAAATAGCAAAACATATTTGTGGTAACAGCAATACAGGTGAGTTTACATTAGTCACATTTCTGCACAATTTTTAATCTATTGTCATGTGAAAGTGTCACAAATAACATTATATATATATAATCGTGTCGGAAACAACAGGGTCAGATCCTGTCTGCCCAGAAGTGGGCGACGTCGATGGCGTTACTTCTGGCCATCATCAGGTCTTCCTGGGTGCAGCCACTCGGGCACAGCGCACACTCCAGAAGGTGTGACAGGGTCTGCTCCCCTCAGTTGCACTTCAATTATTACTTTATTAGTCCAGTGCGAGAGTGTCAAGTTATGAGTTATCTAACAAAATATTGTCTGCTTAAGTAATATAAATTTATTAAAGGTTTCACATATTTTTTATGTAAATAGTTAGTATTTTTAATTTTTTCAATGTTTTCAGCATTCATTTTAAGATCCATTATAAATAATAAGTCAAGAAACAACTGAGTTGCATAATTCGTAAGTAGTCGAACACATTTAATAAGGATAGGGAGTAGGGGGTGTGTCTATCAGGGAATGATAAGAGAGGGAGACAGATAGTGTTGCAAGGATGAGGCCTAAACAAAGGCCATACCCAACGTGATCCATGTAAAACAAGGTAAATAAATAAATATTTATTAATATTTTTAAATTTAACATTTTAGGACTTAACGCTTCCAAACATCGATTATGTCTAGTGACACAAAATTGACTGATTATAATATAAACATTATATAATTAACGTTTTTGATGGTACCTATCGGCCATTGCCCCACCAAACATACGGCGAGAAGTTACTACCGAGAAGGAGCTCACAAAGCAACCCACGACGCACTCCACCCTATGTTTGGGTATCAAAAGATAACCACACGGCTCAAATCAAGAAGAAGTTTCCTACAGTCGACAACGGAAATGGTGATACCTGAGGCCACCCTGTGGCTGAAAATGTGGAGAAGCGCAACTGAGGGGAATACTTGGATTGCCCCGAAAGAGGACCTAGCCCCTGGACATGACCAAGGGTGGAATATATGGAGGTCCCTTAACAGACTTCGGACCGGAGTATGCAAGACGAGGACACAAAAGAAAGCCTGGCAGTTTTACAGCGGACCGACTGAATGTGACTGCGGCGTGGAGCAGACCCTGTCACACCTTCTGGAGTGTGCGCTGTGCCCGAATAGCTGCACCCAGGAAGACCTGATGATGGCCAGAAGTAACGCCATCGACATCGCTCACTTCTGGGCAGACAGGATCTGACCCTGTTGTTTCCGACACGATTATATATATATATATATATATATATATATATATATATATATATATATATGGTATCTATTATAAGTCAAAAAAATATTAAGTATACAGTACGAAAATAAACTCTAACTACGTAGATTATGTTTTTGTTTGAGATACTATAATATATTTCTAAAATAATAATAATGAAAGACTACGCTGTCAAAACACGAGGAGTAATTGAGTAATTAAAACAACAATACCTTTTCTATATTCGGGATAAGAATAATGTTATTCCATGAAGAAAAAATAATCAGTTAAGAGTATTGCAATTCGTTACTCGGATATAGAAAAAATATTAGTTCTCGTTGATGCTCGGAATTACGGTGCCTAATTAATGTTCCTGCTGGACCATTCAATGAGTATCGCGAGTTTGTTTGATGGCGATTAACCAGGGAAATAAACGGAGATCTAATTCCTCCTTACATACATTAATATCATTAAAGATTTATTGAACGATGTAACTAAACACTTGGAAACAAATTTGGTGGATGATCCTAGTGCGATCAAGTACCCGCTGTTACCGTGCACCTTGAAAATTTTATTCATTGTAAGCTAACAAATAACTGTTTTCCTTTATGTCTGAACTTTTTAAACTCAGCTCTTAAAAGACCTCCTTTAAGTTTATGATTAACAAATTACCCAAAATATACCTCGGATATCACAGCAGCCGTCTCTACTAGTACACGGGCTGACATGTCATGGGACAATGGTATTTGAGAGATAAGAGTGCTAGCAATTTTTGGTGACCGTACGAAAATTATTCCCAAATCCATTCCATCTTCCAAATATGGAACGGATATGGGAATAATGTATTTTTTTCCGAAAATCACTCGTGGGCCGCACAAGACACTGTGTCACACATATGCTTACATTATTTCAACGCTTTAGTTCTTTAGTATAATACGTTGTATCCATTGAACACAATGGAAAGTATGGAATTAATAATGGGATGTCACATTCACAGTCGATCATCATCCATTAGCATTCAAGAAGTCACCCACGGGCCCCAGCCCGCAAAGACAGCAGGAGTCTCGAGCAGCGCCCACGAGGGTCGGCGAACTGAAGACCATCGCGCCGGAAGTAGAAGCCTACTGACTACTCTGCGGTCATAGCTGAAGTAACGAGAGCGGTGGTACTGGCGCGCTGATTGCGCAATGCAGCCTGGGAATCAGACACCTGTCACTTAATCCGAAGCATGTCGTCAATAATATAATCCTGGAATTTATGCTACAATTTTACTATCGTTAAAAGTAGTCCGTTAAAGTGATTCTCCTCGCTCCCCAGGAAGCCCTGCAAGGAGCTGAGGGGGTACTACTCTGACCCTCGTGAGAGTAGCAGAGTCGTTATTTTATTGTCATGGTTACCTTTAACTATAAATACCTTAAACTATATATATATATATATAGTTTGGTGGTATATATATAAAGGTAACCATGACAATAAAATAACGATGACAAAAATATAAAAATAATATATATATTTTTTAATTATTTTATGTTCAAAATACTTTTCTGAAACTAAAAATATACTGTCGAAGTTTTTTTTTAACAGATACATACTCCAAAAATTTAAGTTAAAAAATATTTATACATTTAACATATGAAAAGAATCTTAAAGAGTTACACACTAAGAACGGATTATCTGCTACCAAAGTAGGGTTTTATAAATATGTACATTATCTTACCATAACAAATAAATTTAAGAATTAATCAATAATATTCTCAAATAGACTTCAGGCATTACGTATTTTGAAGGATGTAATAACATGAAAGGATTCCTCTTTCGAATAAGTTAATACCAAAAGTAGGGATAAAGAAATCATTTCGGCAGCGCACAGGTTACATTTTTTTTTCTCTTCGCAAATGTATTGCTTTAGGTTAGTTTTATAAATAAATTTAAAAAAAAAAATGGGAATAGAAACCATAAATTTGGTAAGATAATCTAGTTTTTTACTAATAAAATTTATTCGTTATATACGTCTCTATTATGTGATATTAAATAAATGTATGGTCATGAGATGTTTTCGATAATAATTTCTCAGAAAGAAGACACTTAAATAGAAATATATATTTATGTCTTTGAATGTCAAGTAGAAAATGGCTCGACTCGGGTGGGGTGGGTATATTTCCAGCACGGTGATTGCATTCGACTGCACCAGGACTCAGTTCGACGAATCTCATGAGGGAGGCTGCGCTTACCCACAACTTTGCTGTTTAACGACTCGAGCAAAGCAGAAATAATAAATACGCTATTCGTGGAGAGTGGTCGCTATTTTTTTGTTCATTAACCTTTTTTAACATTCCATTTCCCGTGGTGTAGGAATTTTTTCAACCAGTGAACTTGAATAGACGGCATCGTTGTAGCCAATGCATACTTTGTGTTTTATTAATCAACGTTATTAATTTAAGGATTCCTGATGAATAACCCGACGCTCCGGGGTGCGGCCCAAAATAGTTTAACCAATTACCAAAAAAATGCGTACACATAACACTGTACATATTAATTATTTATATATTTAGCATTCATACAAACGTAACTTTTTATTAAAATATATGTTCTTTATTTAAGGTAAAATTATAAAAGTTAACTAAGATAATTACTCAATCTTAAATTACCAGACATAATAGTCTCATAACTTATTATATAATGTTCTAGATAATATGATATGAATTTTTGTAATTTAATATATTTTATTTATAAATGACTTTAAGTACACCTTCCTTGAAATGGCAAAAAGGTAGAAAGAAAATAAACATAACAAGAGACATGACAGACACTTAAATTAAAACACATTAAACACGACCTAACCTAAAAGCAGGTAATCCGTAGTGTGCGACTTAATATTTATTTTAATATATTTTATGAATAAAGTATTGAAAACCATTCGCCTGATTAGGATTTCCAGGAGTTTCTATCAAATCGATGAGTCATGCGTGTTCGTAATATTATATTAATTGGGATTTCGTATTTTCTGGGACTCGCAGCTGTATTCAATTAAAACAAAGTGCCATCAATACGGTCCATATATATTATTTCATGAATTAACCCAATACGTAATAATTCTAAGAATATAATTAACAACATTTACATTGTCAATCATTGATTGATCTTGAGCGAGGTAATTTAGCGCCGAATGTGGTCCACATTTCCGATAACCCGAGACTGTTTACTAAGACAATTTTCAGATATAAATAAAACATTTTTCGAATTTATTCCACAATATTTATTTTTTGAAGAAAAAAAATGTAGAATAAATTCTTTTTTTTTTATTTATATCTGATATTATGGATTTTCGAAAATCGGAATGGAAAAAATCGAAATAATTAAGACAATTTTAATTAAGCGTTAGTTTGAACTGGTGTTAAGACATGTGTTTTTACGATATTGCAAATTTTAATATGTCGTACTGAATTTCGCTTAATTCATAATAAACGGTATCAACAAGGGTCAATGCAGTGGGACAGAAGAGGACAGACGAATCCTGATAGGTACTAATTGAAACGTTTAATTCCTTTGTATATACATAGATTCGTGGAACGTAAAACTTAAAATGCTCTTATAATCTCTAATTTCAAATAGAGTCGAGCAATTTTAAATCCCTCCCCCATACCCCAAAACAATAGTATTTGTATTCACATAACAAAACAAACAATTCCTATGAAATAAATTGTCGGAACCGATCAACCATTTCTCACACACGTCTGTAAGATTTATTTACACGGTAGTTTGGAGGATCCATTTATCTTATAAACTAAATGATTGTAGGTGTGTTCATATAAAATATATGTATTTTATTGTAATCGGTCTATTTCTCCAGTGAGATGGCGCGACGCCTTCCAGGGAGGGACGTTGAACCCTGCAGGGATGGCAGCAGGTGAGGGGTGACTAGCAACAAGGTGATGCTAGGCTAACCATACTCAACCAAGATTGAGTTTCATTGTGCTATCTATGCTCAGCGGAGTTATGCTATGTTCACAAGACCTTAGCGCAGTTACACAAACAATTGTTATAAGTCTGGCACTTTGGAATAAAATTAAATAATTGTTTTTTTTTTAGAAGTAAATACGGAAATTATACTCAAATATTAGGATTGTAGGTAATATTTCACTCTAGATTATACAACTTTAAGAAATCATAAGCTTTATATAGTCAAAAACATGATATAAATGACAGGATAGTGAGCCTGGGTATCATTTCGCATTATTAAATTTAGCATTTCTCACTTTAAAATATAGCTATTTACACATTCCCTGTATTTTTTGTTGTTGATAATAGTGATACCTACCGAAATACTTATAAACCTAAGAAGTAGCTATAATAATGTTATGGTTAAAATATTTTTAAATCAATTTATAAGTTCTATTAATCAGAATCGATGGTAGACGTCATTTCGTAAACCCTAACCATTCATAAAAATAGAGTACCCGTCAAAATAGGCGATGCGTGAATGTAGTCTAATGATTCTTCACATCCATACAATAGTAAACGTCACTGAAACCACAAGTAGATTTTCAAACTACCGTCTGTCGGTATTATAGGTTTATATATATTTTTAAGTATGAGTAAGTAACGAGTAAAGAACTAATTTAATAGAACGCCTCTTAGTAACCGGGTGAAAATTAATTAATTCGATCAGTTCATGTAAATATAAGATAGTACAGAATAACTACTCATTGTCACGTTCTACATCCACTCCCAAGTTAGATCATTTGGTAGCAATAAATTGTCGTCACAAATTACCACAGTTCAGTAAAGCTACCATTATCATTTAAAATACTGCGTTGTGTTTGAAATAAAGTTTATGATTATCTATATTGTTATTATGAAAATATACCTTACAGCGTGATTATTTTGATTGGTACATGGCAACCCTGTTTTGGTGTGTTGGTCCGTATTGATCAAATGTTAGTAGAAGCAGAGCGAAAAGTCGACACTGAAACGCATCCACTTGATATCGATCGCTGCACGTTGGTTACACGCCACAGCGCGTTGCTGTACTAGAAGCGTTCGTAATCAATTTAGATAATGTGAAACCTGGATAATTGTAACATGAAAGAACTAAAATTAATAATTTATAAATGGAATAAAATGATACTTTGAATGTGAAAATCAACCTTTTTCTCTTCGGGCCACATACACATATTGTAAAGCCAAAAAAACATTCAATAATTTTGAGGTTTAAAAAAATATAAAATAAAACAGAATTATAATTGCACACATTGTTTATGAGCATAATCGAAGAAATTCATTAAAAATAATACCGTAAAACTCAAAAGTAACGTGTGTAAAAGCGTTTATTTCAAAATTAATATGATTTTTATTTATTGGGTCGCGGCCGCAGATTATTTATCTGGTTGTCTTAAATAAACAGTTTTAAAGTAAAAAAAATACAGGAAGCTCCAAATTTTTGAGTGTAAGACAATTTTCCACCGCCATAAACTACAACCCAAGAATCATTTATTTTTATGTGGATTCACTATAAATTGGTAAAGGATCAAATTCACACATTTTTTTATTTAAACAAATATCTATGTAGTGCCAACGGTAGATTCATTATACCAAAAATACACTGTTCTACAGACAATAAAAGAAAGGAGAATTGAAAACTGGAACACTCATCACTCTGCTAGGTATATACATAATCTACTAATACCAAAATTTAACACACAACATGCAAAGAATGGTTACAAATACAACGGAATAGTGAATTTCAACAATCTTCCTCCGGAAATAAAAGCGATCAGTGACATGAAAATAATGAATAAAAGGGTAAAACGGTTCTTCAAAAATAAAAAATCAGATCTGACGTAATTGTACAAAAATGAGAAATAAATGATATATATATAATTTTTTTATTACATTATAATGTTACTATTATTAAAATGATACTAATGTAAACCTCTCTGTATATGATTCAAGCTAGGTACTAAGTAGTAATTGTATGTATATGATCCAAGCATAATAAGTATAGAATTTATATAAATTGTATAAAATATTTATATTGTTAAAAAGGTATTGATTATATTAAGTTCATTACAATGTGTCTGGTGGAAATTGAGACTTACATGGGTCAAGGCTATTAAAGAATCGAAATATATATGTAAATGATGCTGAAATTGTCACTTCGATTATAAAAAATTTATAAATATGAATGATATTATTTTATATTCTAAAAAAAAAAAAAAAAATATGTTATTATGTAAAAAATGTAAAAAAATAATAATATAAATTAAACAACACTTAAATCAAAAGATGAATCCCACGCCACATACAAGATCTACCTTTAAGTGGCGTGGAAAGCGAATTTCCAAAAAAAAAAAAAAATGAATGTAATACTATCAAAAAAATCTTAAATGTATCCTATTATATTTGATTAAATAAAAAAAAATAAAAAAATACATAAAAGAAAACAGTTAATGATTTTGGTGACAATGAATACATTCCTTTTTCTTCTTCTTTTTTTTTGTAAAATTCGTTTACCACGCCACTTAAAGATGAATCTTGTGTGTGGCGTGGGCAAACATACCGTTGGTATTCATATAACTAAGTAAATGATAACAAAAAAACATATTTTAATATCCGTCAGGGGAACCCGCGACCATTGGAGTGGTAAGAAAACAGATTTTCTTTTTAGCTTTTAAGCCATTTTACCATACCCACAGGCACACAAGGAACACAATATGCAATCAAACCTTTTACGAAATTAACAAACATTTATTTATTTACCTTGTTTTTACAAGGATCACGTTAAGTATGGCGTCTGTTTAGGAGACTGCAGTTTCGAATAACTCGTAGCCTTCCGCAGTGCGTCATTGTCAAGAGACAACTAAGTTGCATGTACTTTCATAAGTAGTCGAAAACATTTATGTAGGAGAGGGAGGGACTGATGGAGGAAGGGTACGAGTTAGTCGAAACTGCAGTCTACTAAACAGAGGCCATATTAATCGTGATCCATGTAAAAACAAGGTAAATAAATACATATTTATTATTTATAATGGATCTTAAAAGTGAGTGCTGAAAACATTGAAAAAATATCAAAATAATTTTTAAAAAAAAAAGATATTTTTATGTACTCGGATATCGATTTTAAAAATATATTTAAATTGAATACGTTTACTTGCATTATTGAAGCCATACTTTTTCATGTTATCTTACTATTTTATTATTATTGTTATTTTTATTTATTTATTATTTCAGACCGCCTCACACCTACGATGCTGCTCCATGTGCCCAACAAGTTGCACATCTCAGGACCTAATGCTGGGCAACACACGAGCTATCGATGTTGCCAGATATTGGGAAAAAATAATTTGACGTCGCTGACACGAAGAAGAGACACGAAGAAGATTGTTATTTTTGATTACTGTAATTTATATTTTCATACAAAAAGACTATTAAGTAGTAACATGACATTTATATAGAAGTATCAGTTATAAATGGCTACGAAGTGTACACGTTGAAATACGATATTCGTTGCCTCCTAGTAAGCTGGAAGCTGCACATGTACGAGTTCACTACCCCGTTAGACATAACAATGTCATGAAAGGGTTTTATGTGCGAGGAGGCCACTTGACACCATAGAACTTCACCCTGGAGGAGAGATTTGTTAACCTGCCCAGAATTTTCATTCTGGGCAGGTTAACAAAAATATGAACGTGCAGTTGTGCACATTTTGCAGCATGAGACGGTGATTTGAGGATTAAACTTTAAAAATTAATAATCTAAACTAGGTAACTACACCGACACTGAAATTTAGCTGACTTCGGTTTTTCCTTGCTGTCATATTGGTGAAGCACAACTCTATCACATATACAGTGTTAGTAATTATCACCTGTTTTGATGGGTAGCAAAGATCAGTTGTGATGTATTCTTGTAACTGATGCTGCCATAACACTAACCTTGCAAAAAAAAATACAAAATCTCATAGGTAATAAATTAAGAGTATGTTAAATATCTGGGAGTCACAGCCCTACTCGATCGAAACAAAGTGCCGGCTCTGCAGCGCCTGAGTCATCTCAATTCTTCTTTACGGATGTGAATCTTGGCATATCACCAAGAGCCAACACAGCCGTATAATAAGATTTAAGAACATATGCCTGCGTATAAAACAGGGGGATGATGGTTTGACTTTATGAGGAATGAGGAAGCGAGAGAGCGGACAAGGCAGCACTTCCATACTTGACCTGGTAGGGACATGTTTTAAGAATGCCGCAGGAGAGCATAAACTATAGCTGGCTTTTCTTCATGACCCCAGCCCCGATGAGTCTGATCGTAGATTATGTTGGATCGAAGAAGACTAGGGACCATACAGGCGCTGAAGAGTCGGCACTTAATTTTGATCGAGTAAATATTTCGCAGATATTTCGCATATATATAGAGTTGTTCCCAAGGCAGCAAGCGAGCTCTTTCTGCAGGCCACCGTTCTTAGTGACCTGTATGCCGAGATATCTGAAACTTTCAACACAAGGAGTGTTCTATGATGACAGCGTCATCAGCATACTCTTCCCAGTACATAACTTTTTTGATTTTGTTTGATAGTAAAATAATACTAACAAAAATATTACTCTAGAGACGTCAAGGGTATGTGTTTTGCGATAGAGAGCAGACCTTGGTTACACGTTTAACTAAACGAAGTAACTGTCGAACTACGATCAGTATAACAAAAATGAAATTGTGTTATTCACGTTAGTATAGTTAGTCGTTAATAATAGTATTATACGAGTATTATAAATTGATATGTTGAATAGTTGATAATTGCCAACGTGTCCCTTTTCTGAAATATGGTGCCCCACCTCTAAGGCTTGATGCCCCACCGTAGGAAACACTGGTCTAAAGTTAGCTATAAACTCTCATCAAAACAGCCCGAAGTATATCAACGACGAGAGTGCACAAGATCACTTCATAATACTTCGCCTTAACCCTCTTGGCGTCAGAGCCCAGATCTATCAGCGCACCTAAAATATGTTCGGCGCCGATCTATCGGCGGCGCACACTTCGAAGTTTCATGTACGTTATATATTATGTAAGTAAATATAAAGATATCATTTTAGAATTATTTTTTAATTAAAAATTATATAAAAATATCACATACCCATTAATTTTTATAATTACCTTTTCAATTGTTGTACCCGCACACATATACAGTGTCAGTTGATAACCTTAATGGTAAATATAAAGAATTATTAATTTCTTTCTCTAGAAACATACGCCTATGTCTAATAATATGTACTATTTTTTTTTGTTTAAAATAAACAATATTTTTTTAAACCAAAGTACATAAATTTTTCATGAAAATAGCTCTGATTTTTTTCGCATTTACTTATAAAAAATGGACAGGCATTCTTGGACCCTCTTCTCGAGGAAATTTGGCGAATGTGAAGTAATACGCCGATATTTTATCTTCATCGAACTGAGATTGTAAGGCTTTCGCTTACTGACTTCGCTGAAGTTCACCTGATTCACCCTAAGCGAATTGAACTGTTCCCCGTATCGACTATATAAATATACTATTCTATAAATATGTACCACCTACATGCGCATATAAAGAAGTATGATTGCGCGAAAAACGTAACTAATCAAAAATTGCTTAAATAAAAATATAGTTTAAGGAGGTCAATGTACGACTGTCGAGATGTTTGTAATAATGTTTGTCGTCATTTAATGAAATAATTTAATAAATTAAAAATATTTAGTTTTGATTCACAATTTATTTTAACGATTACATGTTTCGGCCTTCCTGAAGACCATCTTCAATAATGGTCGTCAGGAAGGCCGAAACATGTAATCGTTAAAGTAAATTGTGAATCAAAACTAAATATTTTTAATTTATTAATTTTTTAATTAAAATTAATTCTAAAATTATAAATAATTTAATAGTACTTCAGTCTAAACAAGTTTAGAATGTGATACAACAATTGTACTGATGTCACAGTAAGTTATTACATAAAAGAAGTTCGGGAAATCGGTGTGCGTGATGTAAAGGCGGCTGACCAGCCATTCAGTCAGTAGTTTCAGGTCCGCAAGTACGAGTATAGAGGGAATCGTCACTCTCGAGTCGGACTAGATTTATTGGGAGATTATTAATCTACGAGTATAAGACCTGAAACATACGGTCATATGTAGTTCAGTGGGTGAAACTCTAACAAAGGAATAATGAATCGCGGATTAGGGTGAATTCTCATTTCTCTCTCGCCAAATATTAATTATCAACGTGTCCACTCATTAACTAAATCACATGGTCATCACGGTACTGCCACCACAATGCTATGTCAGCCACCATGGTCCTCGTTTCATCCCATGTCAGCTCTGCCTTACAGAGGTTCCTCGAGTACATTCTATCAATAGTTACTGAAAATCTTCCACGAGGACGTGAGCCCGGGGGCTTGAAGAAAAGGCAGCTGTAGTTTATGCTCTCCGGCAGCATTCGAATTATGTATACCAATTAGATCCACCCTTGCTTTGTGACTGACTATAATATGGAAAGCTGCCTTGCCACTGTCTCACCTGGTATACGCAGGAGGCTTACCAAACCAGTAAACTCAACAGGTTTGATGATTACGAGGCATCTGAATCCTATGTTCCGTCCAGGGAGTCTTCTCCCATCTTCAAACTGCATCCCATACATACTCCATTCAAATAACACATTAATCTATCCTAGAATCTTAGATAGAATTTAACCAGGAAATATTTAAAAAAAAATGTTATAGATCAGTCAGTGCACTATCGATATATATATTGGAAATGTATCGCGTACGATTGGAATATACGTTTAGATGTTTTGTAAGTAATAAATAAGTCTTCAATAGTTTTTATTAAAATCCTTTCCACCCAATCATAACTTATGTCAAATTATATTATTCCACAACTATATGTGTGTATCAGTGAATCATTGTCAAAAAGTCTCACTCGGAAAATGATATTTTTAAATTATATGGCAATTAGGATCGTTAATTTTTTTAACATAAAACATGCTCCATTATAAATGTTTGGAAACGCATTTTTTCTTTAATAATTAGTAAAATAATAATTACTGTAGCATACAGGCACTAAAACAAAGGATATGGTGCTCTGAATCTTTATCACTAAGGAAGATACAGTAGGTGGATATATTTAGAGTTCGATTCTAGGACCTCTCATAATACTAATAAAATTATAAATAACAAAGACGATGAAAAGAGCGAGTATTTTTCATTCCTGGTAATCGGCTAATGAATTTTCTTAGAAGATAAAATTGCAGCGTAAGCATTTTTCTATGTACCCAAGAATTTATTATTAAGGGCCAGACTATTTATGAAAGTTGTTTATATAAATATTATATATTGTAAAAAATAATTTAATAAAAAATATTAATTTTAAATAAAATGTCATTACACAACATATAATCTAATCAATTTAGAATATCTCAAAATTTATAGAGCAATAAATCTTATATATTTAATTACTAAGCTCTTTTTAAATTTACGAAAGTCAAACATTTTTCTAAGGGCGCGGCAATCTGCTTTGAAAAGTTAGTATTTTTTTTCGTTGCTGGGAGGCAACCACTTGGGAGGCTACATTTTATGTTTTTTTGTGATACTTTTTTGAAGCAATAAATTATGAAAAGTGATTTGGTCTTGAAAGTCTTCTTATTTATATTGTGATGTACATAATTAAATATTTTAAGCAGTTTTTCTCGGAAATTATTATAGTTACAAGCATAACTGCTATACATGGTGTTCTAAAAGTACGGTGTACTATTGGACGTGCATTTTGCGAGCAATTTAAAACGTCAGTTATTAATGCGAATTCAATTTTTAAAATGAAATGACAAAATCATAGGAGCCTATTTTATGTCATTTTCTTATTACAAAACTAAGAAGAGTGTTAACAGTTTTTAACTGAAAGTGGATATTGCTCTGAATGAAACGTGCCGGGTGGTTACGGGGTGCCTACAACCTACCCCAATATCGAAGCTATATCAACTCTCGGGCATCGCCAAATATACGGCGAGAAGTCATCACCAAGAAGGAGCTCACCAAAGCAACCCACGACACACTCCATCCTATGTTTGGTATCAAAAGATAACCACACGGCTCAAATAAAGAAGAAGTTTTCTACAGTCAACAACGGAACTTATGATACCTGAGGCCAACCTGCGGCTGAGCATGTGGAGAGGCGCAACTGAGGGAAATGCTTGGATTGCCCCGAAAGAGGACCTGGACACAACCAGGAGTGGAATATATAGAGGTCCCTTAACAGACTTCAGACCGGAGTATGCAAGACGAGGACACAAAAGAAAGCCTGGCAGTTTTACAGCGGACCGACTGAATGTGACTGCGGCGTGGAGCAGACCCTGTCACACATTCTGGAGTGTGCGCTGTGTCCGAGTAGCACCCAGGAAGACCTGATGATGGCCGAGAGTAACGCCATCGACGTCGCCCACTTATGGGCAGACAGGATCTGACCCTGTTGTTTCCGACACGATTATATATACGATTATATACATATAAAAGTTTTTAATTTAAAAAAAATGTTTTGCCGGTCGTCAAAGCAAAATATGTAACTAAATTATCTATCGAATCGAACATTTTTTAATTTTATTTTTATTTAAGCTGTATTTTTTAGTTATTATGCATATTTTTTTCAATTATTTTGATACAATACGCCATTTTTTTTTGCTATCTGGATCCCTGCCAGCAAAGTATGCTCTTTGAGGTGCATAAGCTACGAGTACAATAGATGCATGTCAAAACCACGCTACCAGCTCGCGGCGAGAGTCGGAGCCCTCCACAACTAAAAGCTCTCATTGCTCCTTAGATCGAGCTAATTGCTGCTTTAATCTGGAAGAAAATAAGCTAACGTTGGAAATTTAAGCTGAAGGGAAACTACCGCAACGACATAACTGTTGTAACGGAACGACTATATTATTAGTGAATTATATACCCAACTTACCATTTATTCCATTAAATACATATTATATTCATCCATAGTCTATGTTCAGTTGGGAGTATATTAAAAAAAAATGTCGCATAAAGTTAGTAGCAAGAAAACCTTCATTGTTAGCTTGATTTAGATCTCTTCGAGATAGATCTCTTAGATTAGAATGGCGTAGAATTTCCTGCGTGTGAATATATAACATTTTATCATTCGTCTCATAGTATTTTCCAAGTTTATTATTTAAACGGAGAGTATATTTCTCACCTCCGATTTGCAGATGACATAGTGCTAGCCGAACAAAATTAGTCTGAAAATAAACATGGATAAACATGAAGACTAAAGCCATGATAAATAGTCATATTTCCCAGACTTTTGACCCCATTTCCATTGGATTAACACAAAAAGAGGCTGTAACTTATGGCGCAGAGACGTGGAATCTAACAGCAAGTCTTACCCATAGAATAAAGGTCACCCAGCGTGCCATGGAGAGATCCATGCTTGGAGTGTCTTTAAAAGATAGAATCCGAAACGAGGATATCCGCAGAAGAACTCAAGTAGTGCAGGCTACCCAATGGTTAGGCATACTAAAGTGGTAATGGGCAGGACATATCTGTCGAAGAGATGACGGTCGATGGGTAAGAAAAGTATTGGAGTGACGCCCAAGAACTGGCAAACGAAGATGGACTGACGACATAAGAAGAATAGCGGGAGTGGCCTAGATGCGGAAGGCAGAAGATCGAAGAGAATGGAGACTCACGCGGGAGGCCTACATTCGACAATAGACGGATACAGGCTGTTGATGAATGGTGAATGATTTTACGTGTCTACCATTATTGAAATATAATTGTTTGGTAAATATCACTAAGCACTAAGCAGGTGTACTTTTACAGCGAGAGTATTGATTTTTTTTTATGAACGTGTATTGCACATATTAGAGGAATAGGAGAGGAGTAGACACCACTCTATACGTTATGCAAGTGGCACGTTCGCTCCAAGGAACTTTACAAATTAAAAGTTCAAGGCCCGAGTCAAGTGGTCTGTAATGTGTCGCGCGCGCCCACTGGGAGCCAGAGCCCATACTACACCGTGCATGCCATATACCAACGGACAATATGTATTCCGCGTTTAGATGACGAGCTCATAGACATACACTCTTCGTGACTGCATCATTTTTCGTTCAATATTTTTTGATTTCTTCTCATATCCGTTGATAATTGAAGCATATGGTCACGACGAATTGTAACCATACAATTGTCATTTTTTTTATTGCATCGCATGTAGGGACCATAACCGGTCGAGCCCAGTGGATCTACGACTCTGACGCGTGTGTTGTGTAAGTGTATATTTATATTTTTTTGAAGAGATCCATATTGTATCAAGAAAGAAACATTTACTGGTAGAGCATTCCAAAGCACCTGACACTGCCGGCGGGTATAGCTCAATGGTCAAAGCGTTTGCTTTGCAAGCCAAAGATGGTGGGTTCGATCCTAGACGGAGATTAAAAAAAAGGATTTTTAATCTATTTCTGAGCTCTAAAATACCCTCGGTTGGTGTGAATTTGAATCCTTACCCGTAAAATTCCAATCACAGCCTATTAATTAATATTGGTGGTAGACGAAAGTCGTCCCGTGAAGACCACCTATTCATAGTAAATTCCTGTTATACTAAGCAAAGATTAATTGATGTTTTAGCAAATAGCCCACATACGTCAGCCAACTTTAATACAGGGAGCGGCAAAAAAAGCTGACGGTTTTAAATGAAAACAGCGACGAAAACCGTAAGCTTTTTTTGCCGCCCACTGTATAACACATATTTTGAAACTCGATTTGAAAAAATAAATACACACCCTCTCCATACCTGAGGTTTTTAAAAAATTATTTCTTTTTAGCATTTTTTAAATTTCACATATTATTTAATTACACCCATTTGAAATGTTCTTCATAATGTTGATGCACACATCGTTATTATATAAACTGCATAATTGTTTACGTGACACATTAGTTACAGAAAGTGGCGAATAAACAACACAGCTTTCACACGATTCAATGAATCGGTTTCAACAATCAATATATCGCAAAGTACCACGTAACTATGAGTAAATCGCGTGAAAAAGGTAACGGTGCCGTCCAAAAAATAGCCTAAAAAAGTACTGGAAGTATTAAAGAAAGTTTGTTGACTAATTAATGAATTAATGAACTTTGATAAAAAGGAGTAGTAAAAATAAACCATTTAAAAAATGTCAAAAAACATTTTTCGTCTAACAAGTAATAATTTAAAAAGTAAATGCACACACGTGTGAATAAAAAAAAACAATTATAAAAGTTTACAACAAAATAAGCCATGTCGTATTAAATTTGCGGTAATGGGGTATAATTTCTGTCTGTTGGTGTTCTTGTAATTTCGCATTTTACGAATTTTAAAATAAAATAAAGTTGCATTTTTTTATATACTGAAATAAAGGTGGAGGTCGGCTGTCTTATTGGCTGTAGTCAGGTGTCGTTACGGGAGCAGTGAGGTGACTAATAAAGCGTCTCGGCAGCTTTCAGCGGCAACGACGACGGATATAGGTCCATTATAAATACAGCGGCTGGCGGCGCGCCAGGGGCACCACAGCGAGCACGACCAGCACCCGCACCCGCACCCGCACCCGGCTGCTCGATAATCAGCAACAAGAATGTCGGGAGCAGAGCATTGTGCTGGTACACCTTAAATGATACGTATTGAACACGGTTGTTCGGTTAGTTCACTAGCTTATTCGATTGCTATCAACTATACGTTCTTACGAGTTTACTTAATTGATACTGCCTGCACCTAATGTAAAAGAGCTTAGTAACATAAAAGATCCATTAACATCCTAGGTGTGTCAAACATTACGCCGGCGGTACCGGTGACGAGATGAGGGAGAGGACAATGCAACCCCTTTAAGTAGGTCAAGAGATGAAGGTGAACTTGGCTAGGACATAGAATTCGCATGCCGCAAAAGAGCAACTACAGCTGCTTTTCCTTCAAGGCCCTAACTCGCGCCATCCTGAAGGGCCTTCAGGCTCTATGTATATATTGTACTTGAGAGGAAGATCTGACATGGGATGAGGCGAGTACCAAAGCGACTAACAGAGCTTTATGGCGGCAGTTCGTGTCGATCATATGCTCCAACCAAACCTGATCCGCACAAGTGCTGCTCTAGCTCTCTGTTTCTCTGCTGGCGAGTATGCTGCGCCAGTATGGGCGAGGTCTGCCCATACCAAGAAAGTGGATATTGCTCTGAATGAAACGTGCCGGGTGGTTACGGGGTGCCTAAAACCTACCCCAATATCAAAGCTATATCAACTCTCGGGCATTGCCCCACCAAACATACGGCGAGAAGTTACTACCAAGAAGGAACTCACCAAAGCAACCCACGACGCACTCCACCCTATGTTTGGGTACCAAAAGATAACTACACGGCTCAAATCAAGAAGAAGTTTCCTACAGTCGACAACGGAACTGGAGATACCTGAGGCCACCCTGCGGCTGAACATGTGGAGAAGCGCAGCTGAGGGGAGTGCTTGGATTGCCCCGAAGGAGGACCTGGCCCCTGGACATGACCGGGGGTGGAATGTATGGAGGTCCCTTAACAGACTTCGGACCGGAGTATGCAAGACGAGGACACAAATGAGGGCCTGGCAGTTTTACAGCGGACCGACTGAATGTGACTGCGGCGTGGAGCAGACCCTGTCACACCTTCTGGAGTGTGCGCTGTGCCCGAGTGGCTGCACCCAGGAAGACCTGATGATGGCCAGAAGTAACGCCATCGACGTCGCCCACTTCTGGGCAGACAGGATCTGACCCTGTTGTTTCCGACACGATTATATATATATATGCTCCAGTTAGGGGGCAAACATGGGAATGATGATGGAAACATTAACACTCCAATATTCAACATTTAGGGTTAAATAAGTACACAAAAACTTTCCTGTGCACTGGAAAAATCGTCGTGATAGATTTGTGAACCCGCGATTGTTCGCGAGTCTGAAAGCCGATACTGTGGCGGAAAAACCGCAGTCGCCCAGAAGAGGCCGGGAGGCTCAGGTTCCCGACACCTCCAGCCGGTCCAGGAACCTTACACCGACACCCGACGTGTGATGCGCCTCCAGCCGTGAAGACAAGCGCAGCGATGTGTGGCGCTGCGTTAAGCGAAGCGCACAAAAAAAAAATTGCGAAATTAACTCAAGGAAAATTAAATTTGACTTGTTTCATAAAAAAAGTATCAAGAAGATCGAGTTTAATTTAATAGACAGTGGCTTCAATAATGCAAGTAGACGTATTCAATATTGTGGCTTTTGGGTTTAGCCGTGTGTGGCGAATTTCTTCTCTCCGATATTTCGACCGCCATTTAGGGGTCTTCTTCAGGGTTGATGACTTTGAAGAAGTTATTTAGACGTATTCAATTTAAATATCTAAGTGTTTAAATTATTTTGATATTTTTTTTATGTTTTCGGCATTCACTTTAGGATCCATTATAAATATTTATTTATTTACCTTGTTTTTACATGGATCACGTAAGATAAGTTCTCTATTAGGAGACTGCAGTTTCGACTATTCCTCGATAGACACACCCTTACATAAAATGGGATTGACCACATACTATTGCAACTCAGTTATCTCTTAGCAAGTGAAGGCTACGAGTTAGTCGAAACTGCAGTTTCCTAATAGAGAACTTATCTTACGTGATCCATGTAAAAACAAGGTAAATAAATAAATATTTATATTTGGATATTATTGGACAAGACATTCTGTCGGAGAGATGTTGGAGTAGCGTCCAAGAACTGCAATATCGACAGAAGAATAGCGAGAGGAGGCTCGGTGCGACAGGAGCAGAGGATCGAGAGGCATAACTACTCGTGTGAGGACTACGTCTGACAATGAACGGACACAGGTTAATGATGACGATTTCGATATTTGAAAAATAAAACATATTTCTTAGAAATAAAGTAAAACCTAGATCTCACACCACACATATAGATATATTAAAACACTACAGTATTAAAAGCAGCGGTCACCATACGTTTGAAGAAACGGACCGAATTCAGTTTTTTAAATAATTAGGAGACCTGACATTCACACCGTCTTTTTGAAATCCAGTTAGAATACACATACGTAATGTATACGATCATCTGGCCGTTTTTCTTCTAAGAATTTAAGTAATAAGATAACAATATTACTAAGGAATTGTGTAGTTTCACTAATATTATACAGTAATTATAATAATTATGAAGTTTCACCAAGTATTATCAGTTGATAACTTTAACGTTAATAATAAGATAACAGTTTTTTTTATGTAATCGCATTCAGGAGTGCACTGCCGTATTCGAGGATAGGTCGGATTTGTCATTAACATAGAAGTTGTTTATCGTTGAAATACCGACGTGATCTTTATTAATACACCTAGTTTTTTGTAAGCGAGACCGGCTCTATACCTAATTGACTCGTAATATTTAACTTTATTTTTAGAGTGGGGGCTTGAAAAGGAGTGAGCATGCTGGTTATCGTTTTGGACCCTAGTTGCCTCATCTATGCTTACTTATGCTTATCCCAATTGATAAATTGAAATAAGTGCCGTGTTTTAAAATCACAATAAAAGCTTTAAAAACATATACATATATCAATATGAATAATTTATACAAAATTCAAAATATTATTTATGGGGGGCGGATAATAATTTTTAGGGTGCTGGATCAGGCCCGCGCTTTCATTTTGCCATCAAAAAAAGTCTATTTTACAATTTTATATCTGATTTACATTCTGAATACTTTAAAGCGATGAAGTAGACTTTTACCACCGCACACAGAAAAAACTAAACTCTTACATTATTGAAAGGCCATTTCATAGAATCTTGGTGAAAACCCTCACTTCCGTCCTGTTTTTTTAGACCAAAGTCCAAAAGAAAGGGGATTCGATACTGGAAGCACGCAAAAAGCTACTTGTTAGAGATTGGCTGAAGGCCTTCCCGTGATTCTAGGTGCATCAGTTAGATGTCAAATCCTCAGTCTAAGGCAGCGAAGTTAGTAGAAGCGATTGACTTATTTTTGGTAACACATTGGTAACCACGAAATACGTGAAAATGGATTCTTCACAATGGCAGACATCAGTTAGGAGTCATTACTTGCGTCTGCAGTCTTGTAGACAGCGCTCAAAGGTAGCGTAATTCCGTTTGCTGGCAATGATGTCTGGTATAATGAATAGTACTGTCAGTTAATAACCGTAACGTTATAAACTTCATTATAATTTTAAATTAATTTAAAAAAATAGTTTTGATTCTTAACAAAATATTTTTAATTTATTATTATTTGAATATACATATACTATACATAAAATTCTTTTTTCAACAGGTCAATCCAAGCACAAAAATAACGGCAGAAGCGGGATGCGAACCGCGGTCCTTGGAAACCAACCATATGCCCAGGTGTTCATACCGCTCGGCGAATCACGCCATTACTGTGCCCAGACTGACTGCGGTGAAACTAGTATTTATAGCATTGTTAGCATCGTACGACAGATGTCGCCATAGTATATATTCAAAGTATGTATATTTTTATTATTATTCTATCAGTCTACTATGGCGACATCTGTCGTACGATGCTAACAATGCTATAAATACTAGTTTCACCGCAGTCAGTCTGGGCACAGTAATGGCGTGATTCGCCGAGCGGTATGAACACCTGGGCATATGGTTGGTTTCGCGGTTCGCATCCCGCTTCTGCCGTTATTTTGTGCTTGGATTGACGCGTTGAAAAAGTGTATACTATATGTATATTTAAGTAATGATAATATTGTAATAT
Organism: Glossosoma conforme; assembly: GCA_022606575.1. Taxonomy (NCBI): domain Eukaryota; kingdom Metazoa; phylum Arthropoda; class Insecta; order Trichoptera; family Glossosomatidae; genus Glossosoma; species Glossosoma conforme. The sequence continues at coordinate 1,008,927 of JAGTXR010000195.1, read as the reverse complement.
AGTCAATGATCTATAAAAGTAGATTAGAATATTGAAATAATAAAATAATATTCTAATAAAAATTAAAAAATTAATTAATAATGTCTCCTTGAGACAATATCAAGAAGGTAAAATTATCCATCAGTAACACAGGTAAATGATTGGTTATAAAGTCCGAGTCGGAACTATAAGTAGTCGTTTCACATCCATTCAGTCTATAGTTTGGTTCGAGACCCGAGTGGTACTTACTAAAATAAATAGACTGCCGGAAAGTAATAATATTAAGCTTGTGAATAAATGTAGACTGATAGAATAATAATAAAAATATACATACTTTGAATATATACTATGGCGACATCTGTCGTACGATGCTAACAATGCTATAAATACTAGTTTCACCGCAGTCAGTCTGGGCACAGTAATGGCGTGATTCGCCGAGCGGTATGAACACCTGGGCATATGGTTGGTTTCCAAGGTCCGCGGTTCGCATCCCGCTTCTGCCGTTATTTTTGTGCTTGGATTGACGCGTTGAAAAAGAATTTTATGTATAGTATATGTATATTTAAGTAATGATAATATTGTAATATAGTCAATGATCTATAAAAGTAGATTAGAATATTGAAATAATAAAATAATATTCTAATAAAAATTAAAAATTAATTTATTATTATTTGAATTAAAATTAATTTAAAATTATAATTATGCAGTATTGTCAGTTGATAACCTTAATTTTATAAAAACTTCAGTCGTTTTCATACTCGCCCTTCGTCTATAGAAATAAAATGCTACGAACAATTCAATTTTATTCCTTTAACACAGATGGATACACGTGGATGTTTAGCTTGGGTTTTGGCCAAATTTCGTTTGTTTACATCACGGGTCGTCAACCTGGTCCGTACCGCCCACTAGTGGGCGATACGGGCTTCCGTGGTGGGCGGTGGGTGATTTTTGTAGATTTTCAAATCTCCTACATTCTTTCTAGAATTTTTTCCACCCATATACAGAATTGAAAAATAGCGAGATTAGTGGGCGGTAGGGAAATTTTACCATGAAAAATAGGCAAAAGTGGGCGCTTGGCATAAAAAGGTTGAAGACCCCAGGTTTACATGATATTTTTATGATGATAACCACATACGACACGGACGGTGGTAATTTTTTAGTTAAATTTCAAGGTACATTTTTTTCTCAATAGCGCAAATTTTCGATTCAATATCCATTGGTAACCCCTGTTTCGAAAAATGACATATTAAGATTTTAAATCATCTATAATCCCAAAGCGAAGGAAATATTTCAAAAATTTAATTATTTTCTAAAAGTATGATTATATATACAATACCTTTTAAAAACTTAACTGCTTTGGTATACAAATGTTGGGACCCCTGTTTAAAAAAATACATCAATATATCATGACTAGAGACCCGTATTTGTATCATTTCTCAATAGATGCGAAATAGATGCTAAAATTCGGAATAAATGCTAATAAATGTGAATTTCATAAAACATGCAAATAAATGCTAAAATCATCATTATTTGTGTTTTTTTGTTTTTAAATATATTTTTAATTTAATAAATTAATTAATTATAATCAGTCAACTTAATTAAACGCGATTATCGGTGGATAGGTTTTTCCTAAATTTTTTAGTAAATGAACTTTGTGTCTGTTCTTCTTCGTAGTATCAATCCGGAGGATTGGTTTGCAGCAACAGAATCTTGCATCTCGATCTCCATTCCTCTCGGTCCTCCGCAACCCTTTTCAGCTCAGCATAAGCGCTACAGTTCATTTCCTCGAATACTTGCTGCAAATACTCCCGTCTAGGGCGCCGTTCTGCAGTAATGTTCGAACATTCCAGGTGGCATATCTTGTTGGCTGAAGGTTTTTCTTATTTGTCTTGGTTGTTTTGTCTCGAGCAGTCCCCACCCGGAGATCCGATTGGGGGATTATTTTATCTCCGGAAAATTTTACTTGAGATGCAATCATTTTTTTTGCTGATACGTGGGATGTCTTTAAGATCTTTAATGTGGTATTTTCCCCTTTATTTCCACATCCTAATGCCGTTGACCATAAAGGTTCATCCGCCTTAGGAGGGCATTTACTACCTCCAGGACAATAGAGTGCCCTAACCAGCTTGACCTGATCAGGAGAGCTGGGTGTTAGCTTATTCCGGCCAACATTCGGTCCAAAAAATCTGATCTTTCAAATTATCATCAAGCACAACGCAAATTGTTTTTCTGCGTAAAATTTCGTACAAGAAAAATGATTCATGTGTCTGTTACTAGCTACGATTCCTGAATAATTCAACTTATATATTTATAATTGGCCTATTTTAGGATAATTTTGATTAATATGTGAATTATGTATATTTGGAAGTATTATAAATAAATAGATTGTTTAATTGTATTGCAATATTTATAAAAATACATGCTAAATACATATATGCTAAACATATGCTAAAATCAGCTTTAAATGCTCTAAAACGCTAATATCAACGTTTAAATGCTCCAAAATGCTAAAATCCAAATTTTAAAATGCTTATAAATATTTATTTATTTACCTTGTTTTCACATGGATCACGTAACAAAAGTTCTCTATTAGGGGACTGCAGTTTCGACTAACTCGTAGCCTTTCTCAATCCTTCTGTGGACTAACCCATTTTTTGTAGGAGAGGGGGTGGGTGTGTATCTATCAGGAAATGATAAGAGAGGGAGACAGGTATTTAAGTTGAATAAATGGTTATTTTCTATTAGGTGGTTTGCAAATTCAGAAAAATCAATGCTTTTTAGGCACCTTAAATGTTCTTTAATTCTTATATTAAAATTTCTATCCGTTCTTCCAATATAAAACGATTCACAATCTTGGCAATCTAATTTATATATTTCTTAAACTTAAATTTACGATTCACAATCTTGGCAATCTAATTATTGTATATATTCCTTAAACTGATGATTCCTAAATGCTCTCAAACGATAAAAATTACAAAATAGATGCTAAAAATACGGGTCTCTAATCATGCCTATAAGTACTCGTATGAACAACATTTCATGAAAATGTTTGTTTATGCACGTATGAACTTTAAAGTTATATACGTTCTAAAATATCCCAATCGTATATACAATTACAAACCACCGAATTGTTACAAGATAAACAGCAAATATACAATATATTTTATTTGGCAGATTTACCCTAGAAATATAAAGAAATTTACCGTGGACGGAAATAGTTTTTTAACCCGCGTCAAAATCACAGTCGTGTTTATGATGTTCATAAAATGCAATTATTTATGTAGTACTGCGCAGTGACATTATATATGTATAAGCATATATGTATATATATGCATTCTGTCAGCCAGTAAATCGATATCAAATTCGGAGAGGAGGATATCAATATATATATATTCGTATTAGAGGAAGACAAACACTCCATTAAATAGGTTGTTTTTTTGAAATATCAAACAATTTTTGTAATTAGGATTCAAAATGTAATAGTATTCATTATTTCAGTATCCGCTACTCTAGCTTAACATGTGGCCGCATTATCCCACATCAACTCTTCGTTCCGAAAACAGTCTTTCTGGAATTTTGTATTTAGTGAAATACTACGAATACGTAACAAATGTCATCAGTTGATAAAGGTTTATTATTTTAAAAATTAAATCGGTCGTCCGCTTCGTCTTACTGTACACAAATATAAACAAATATGTGTTAACTTTATTGTTAGGTTTTTCTTTATTTTTATATTTAAGTGTATTTTTAAGATTAGTTTTTAGTAAGACTTAGTAAAAATAGTGCTGTAATTAAAAGACACTACGTATTTATATGACAATAATTTGAGTATTTATGTTATTTTTGTTTGTTTTTTTTATATTTAATAGTTTTAAGTAAAAAGATATCAATATGTCTGTAAACTTAATAGTAATAACATTATGTATGTTTTATGTACCATATTTCTGATAAATAAATAAATTTAAAAAAAAAAAAAAAAAACAAATATGTGGAGGGACAGAAACGATTGTGACCTTGTTTCATAAATAAATCATGAAATCATATGAATACAAAACTCAAATACAAGTAAATAAAGTCCCTAAAAATGCGTGTCGTTCTAATACTCGTATATACTTTAGATGTTGGTCGAGATTCGCAAATAATGTTTTTACCCCCAACGTATACTCATATAAGCCCTAAAAACCCATGGGCTCTAATAAAATAAAAAGTTTAATTATGATTAGCATGTGCCCCGCCCTGGCCCGATCTGCATCTCTAAATGCATCCTTGTCTCCTCAACCCACACACAAACACGAACACAACACACGTTTCCCGCATGCAGCGTCCAGCCTCCCTGGCTGAGCGTCATAGAGTAAATTGGTCTTGACCGGCTGTGCTCTCCTGCATTCGATTACATAAAAAAAAACATTTTACGGGTGATAAATAAATTCACTACCAATGGGAGCATTAATAAGAGCATATCAATTAATATAAAATCATAACATCGAAGCTTTTTTGAGGATCTAACCCGCTACCTTTGGTTTCGTAACCTCGCAGCCATACCTGCTGGCAAATATTACTCAAACACTATCATGCCTCTGTTCAGTTCACCTAATTAGGTACACAACATATTATTTACACACCAGTTCATTATAGAGTTCGCCGTAAATACATAAACTATCGATGCGCTTCTAGAAATGCTATTATTGATCGTTGTTATTACATGAAATAGCACTGTGTAAACGAAAATATAAATATTATATTACAAATGCACTGGAAAGAGTACCGCTTCTTACTACACATCCATCTCTCGGTAACATTGGGGCTAATCATTCGATCTCCTTAAACTGTATAATTATAATTTGTGACTGTTATTTATACCCTTTTATAAACAGTCAATAAGTATAAAAGTTACTTCTAGACATGACATAAATAGCTTTTAATAAATAACATTTCCTTGTATTTCACTTATTTTTGCGAGTACAGAGTTTGTAAGCTCGTGTAGTTATTTATCTTGTAGCAGCACAACTTCCTTGGTGACGTTCACGAAGCTGGTAGAGTACATACTATATAGCTCAGTATTCTATTCACTATTGAATCAAATGTCTTTTTGTGATCTATAGAGGGTATTACTACATAGGTTTAAAGTCTTTTTCTTTAGCCTCGCCATTTGGGGTCGGCTCTCCTTGTAAAAATTCGCAAATCTGCCTGTCCTGCGCTGCATTCTCGGTCAAGCCCAGAGTTTTCAGATTATTGTCTACAGTTGCAGTCCATGTTGCCTGTGGTCTTCCAGGTCTTCTCCTATGCGTGAGTATGTTGAGAGCTTTCTTCATGTCACATGCCCATACCACCTAAGGCGGTTATCCTTTATCTTTTCAGGTGAGGGGGCCATCTGAAATTGAACCCCGAATATGCTCATTTTAAACTCTGTCCACTCTCGACACACCACCTATAGGTTTATAGTATTTTTTGCAAATTTAGAATAATTGAATCACAGCACCGAGATGCATAAACGGAATCCTGTTTGTTCTACTGCTTTAATTAACTTTGGTAGGAAGCCATAGAGTGATTACCGTAATAATGATTTATGCAATATATTGAGGTGTGAAATTGACCGATAGTAGTAAGTTTGTAGGACAAAATTTGCATTCTTCTATGATTTCAATGTCGCCAGTTCACTTTATATATGACAAGTCAAGAGGAATTGTCAGGCATGGTAGCATTGCCTCGAGAAGGTTCTGCAATATGGCGGCTGAGAACAAAGCAGGCGGTAGCGACAATGGTCGCGTGCGGACACACGCCCACAAGTCACGTTTCTTGCGTCACGTGTAACCACCAGCACGCATGCCGATCAAATTTAGACTTCCGAGTTATAAAGATACAATAAAATGTAGATAATTTGCCCAATAAAAGCTGTCAATTGCATCTGAATCGGGGAGCTTGTTCAGGAATATCATGAAATCATAGCGATACGTAAACATTTAACATTTCCTAACTTGACCTTTTGTGAAAACATTTATAATCTATGCTGAAGTACAATTATAATCTCATTAACCTTTCCTTCCCTGTGGTGTGTATCTTCTACACATTGCTTCTAATAACCATCAATATCTCTATAAATATAAGAAATACAAGAAATACAATATTTACGCATTGATTTAAGAAATAATATTAATAATAATCAGAATTTATCGGGTACATCGGAGGTATTTGGAAGTATTTGGTAAGTCGGAAGTGCGACACTATATTCGCATCTTACTCTTTCATACTTCACTGTGAAGTAAGAGATTGGGAATTAGCCACTCCGGCAACAACTACGACTAGCGGCAGTAGGTCTCGAGCTTGCAACCAGAGTGGACCTATGCCCGTTCCGTGAGCGTTGCCAGATGGTTTTTTAATGTTTTCAGCCAATAAAACTCAATTTTTTTTTTTTACTTCAATTATAATTAATTAGGGGATTAGCTATGAATGTTCTTATTTTTACGATTTAAAATCGCTGATTTTTTATTGTCTACGGACTACCTAACACCAGAGCGCGCGTTTTTATTTTAGCACCGTAAAGGAAATGTTAATTACGTCATATTGCTTTAAAATATAATTCACAAAGCTTGAAATATCAGTTCTAGTAAGTACTGAATATTATACTAGAGAAATTATTGTTCCTAATAGACTTTTGCAAGGACCTTCTGTATTTGTTTGCATAAATATAAACGTTGCTTCTGAAAAAACTAAATTATTTAGGAAAATACGTTTTATAAAAGTATATTACAAACGAATCGTAGTAGTTCACGGATTAAATAAAAAAATCCTATATTCGTTTTATAACTCTGGATCCGGATGGGGACTGCCTTCAAGATTGTTATACAGAATAACTATTCTGCAGTTAACCTTTCCGGGAGTGTGGTCGTATATGTACGACAGCGCGATTTTTCTATTTTATTTTATTTTATTAACGACCTAGGCCAATACATACGGTTGTAAAATAGAAAATACAATAAATGAAATGGTAAAACAGAACAATATAATAGCTAAGACAATACATTTAGACAAAACATGAACATGAGTAAAAAAACAGATCTAGTACATTAGTAGAGGGTTCTGCGAAATGCTGGAAGGTCCACCCCGAAAAAGTCCAAGTCACTAGAGGAGTTAACCAGTCTACACATTCTTAACATAGGAGAATTAAATCCGTAGTTGGTTGTGGATGTCCTTACATGTAGCAGGTCACTGCCTCTAGTGAACCGGGAGGGAACATTGAACGTAATTTCCTGCAATAATGTCGAGTCATCGATTATGGAGTTCATAATTTTAAAAATAAACAGCAAGTCAGTCACTGTTCTACGTCTCTCCAATGTAGATACATTAAGTCGCCTCTCTATATCTTCATAGGAGTAGCTACCTCTCTCAAGGGCGATCAGTCGTGCAACTCTTGACAAGAAGCGATGTTGGACTGATTCAATCCGGTCGATATGAGTTCGATAGTAGGGAGACCATATAACGCTAGCATATTCTAGCTGCGGACGAATCAAAGAACAGTAAAGGACCTTGATGGAGCTCAGGTTTTTAAAATCCTTAGTGATTCTATTGATAAAACCTAGAAGTTTAAGGGACTTGTTCACAATACTATCAATATGGTCGTGATAAGATAATTTACTATTTAGGGTGACGCCAAGGTCCTTTATAGTAGGAACATAAGAAAGGGCAACACTGTTGATGTTATAATTAAACTTAATAGGATTCTTAATTCTGGTGAAAGAAATAATTTTACATTTATCAATGTTAAGGTGTAGACAGTTTGAAATGCATCAGTCATTGAAGCGATTGATGTCATGTTGAAGTAGAAGACAATCATTAGGAGATTTGATTAATTTTAGGACTTTGTTGTCGTCTGCAAACAACCAGAAACGTGTATGCAAGAACACATCACTAATGTCATTTATAAATATGTTAAATAGTAATGGAGCAAGATGGGCTCCCTGAGGTACTCCTGTACTTCTATGAAGGAGCATGGTCGTATATATACGACAGTGCATTTGTATGTGTGACTGGTGTGTTTATGCTTCAGGTATGAATTATAATGTTATCTGTGGACAATATAAAGTATTATTTTACCATTTCAAAACAGATTTCAGAGTTAAAAACCGCGAAAATCTTCTTTATCGAATGTCACGTGATATTTATATGACGTCACAAGGGCAAGTTTGAACAAGTCATACATTGCCAACTAAATATTTTGGTGCGCTCGCTTTTTCATACGTTTTTCGCGGTATTGTGAAGTTTTACTGTTTTTTAGTGTGTTTTAGTGTGATTTTGTTGTTTTATATTGTGTGTTTCTACGAAATTCTCGCAAGGTTCGTAGGTTTATTAGTGTTTTACGTAGTTTAATGTGAATTACAGTTTTATAAAGAGTTTTGTCATACTTTTCTTGCAAGTTTTACAGTGCCATACTATATTTTAACGTGATTTGAAGTTTTTTATTGTATCGCCTTCTGTATTTACTTTTGAATTTTAACTGGCGTGATTTATTTTTACCGATATATATTGCTAAAATGTAAAGAGACTTAGGAATTGAGGACATATTTATGAATAGTGACAATGAGGAAGAAAACATCAAAGATATTGATGATCCATGGAGTTTTATGATTCTTCTTCTGATGATGATGAGAAAAAATCTGATGGCATTGAAATGGCGCGATAAAAGGGATATAGTGATTCTAACCACCATTTATACCGATACATTGATCGAAAATCCCAAGATAGACTATAGTACACAGTGCCGCTTTTAGGGGGGGGCGAGGTCGGTCAACGGTCTAGGGCGCCAAATGATCTAAGGACGCTGAGGGCAACTTGCTTAGTTTTTTTTTTATTGCGCCCTTTCGTAGATTGTGGAATTTGAAATGATGCAAAAGATTCCAAATATTCCCACACTTAGTAATTACGAAGATTTTTTTTTCGGAGAAGTAAGCATAAACAATCTTTACCCACACTTTCTTGAATATCGTATATATATATAATTTATGTATAATTTATATTTATATATACATAAATTATATATATATATATACATAAATTGTTTTCGAAGAAATATGAAATAACAAACATTGTTAACCCTCGCTTTACGATGCTAAAAACTTCCGCGCGTTCCGATGGTGTCAACTCATTACACATTCTGATTTAAAGTGAATAAAATGAGTAGAAATTCGAAAAAAATGAAAATATTCAAAGATATCGCTTAATTTTACAATAGTTGATGTCAATAAGCAGTAATAATTGACATTTAATAGCTAAAAACATGAAAAACATCAGACGAAGACCTCAAACGGCCAGACGCGGCTTGCCTCGTGAACTTCTGAGAGCTACTAACATTAGTTTGCCTGTCGAGGCATCGATGAACCGGCCCAACTGAGGTAGTAGCTGACGGAACTGAGGTTCTCCCTCTCGCTCACTCATATTAGTACGTCAGCGAGAGTGAGGAGTATAGATGCCGCCTCATCTGGGTATTTTTAAATTTTATTTTCGCACACGATTCCGACAGGTCCAATGATTCATGACAGTTGACGCGTCTTGATTGTAGTGGTGAATTTATTCCGGATTTTAGAAAAATATTTCCTGCTCCCGATGAGTGCCTATTATTATAAATATATAATTTTTTTTCAATACGTAAATGTATTAAGGAGGAATACCTAAAATCTGAACCCTGTGTGTATTATATTTACAGAGATATTTAAGTTATTACAAGCAATGTATAGTCGATTGACATCACCGGGGAGGAGAGGTTAAAATAGAAAACAAAAAATGCACTTTGAATCTTATGACCCATTTATGACTCTGTCGGCGTTTCGGGTACTTTTATTACATTGGCGCTAAAACGCCGCTACCTTACGTGCGGCTTGCGGTAGGGATTAAAAATCTATTGTTTGCAAAAAGGTGCATTATTTGAATTGTTCTGTTGAGGATGGTGTAATTTAATGTGTTTTATTTTTTAATTTGCATAGTGCTCTATTACTCAATATACAATTCCGGAGAATTTTAAAATTATAATTTATATAGCTTTTTTTAAATAATTACAAATTTGGTTAATTATTATTAATAATTATTTGTCCAATTTTTATACGATTTTATTATATGATATAATTTACTTATTCTTATACATCAAAAGTATTTTTTGTTTTATCTACAAATAGTTTTATTTATTTATATACAACATATATTTGATATACTTTTTTATGTTTAACTGTATATTCGGTTTAATTATTGTAAATATTTTATTTCGTTAAAATTCCGTGTTTTTTAAATTGCATTTAGTTTTTTTTATTTTTAGTATTTAATCATTTGATTTATTGTTTTAAGAATGTCATTCTTCATACATTTATATTATAAGATATAAATTACATAAGTTAAAAGTAAACTCAAATCTATTTTATGAAAAATTTTATTTAAGGTTTTCATTAATTGATCATTGATGATCGAAAAACTTATTGTATTATTATTATTATTTTTTTTTATTTAATCAAATATAATAGGATACATTTAAGATTTAATTGACAGTATTACATTCATTTTTTTTTATTGTTGTTTTTTTTTTGGAATTCGCTTTCCACGCCACTTAAAGGTAGATCTTGTGTGTGACGTGGGATTCATCCTTGATTCAAGTGTTGCATATATACATTTTTTAGAATATAAAATAATATCATTAAAATCTATTCATATGGTAAGTTGTAATTGTGTTTTCAAAATTTTGTACTAATTGGTTGAGATCTTTGATCGAGTCATGTATGAGTTCTTTTATTTGAATTTTATTGTTAATATTGTTGCATGTAAAGTCATTCGTTGGTAAGCATTAATTTTGAAATTGTAAATGATGTAGGTATACTTTATATTATTAACCTCGATAGTAAATACATTACATAAATTGTAGATGATGTAGGTATGCTTTAAATTATTAACCTCGATAGTAAATACAGTACAGGAATTGTAAATGATGTAGGTATACTTTGAATAATTAACCTCGATAATAAATACAGAATTCAACCGAAATCAATCCGGCTGTTTGCGATTTTAAGCATTTTCTCTCTGATCATGCACTGGTGGCTATTGACGTTGTGGTTAGTGGGTAAATTTGTTTTGTGAAATTTGTTTGAATTGGTACAATTGATGCAAATTGGTGTCTCTTTAATTTTACAGTTTATGTGGTTGTGATTTTGTGAACAGTGCAAGCAGGTTGGTGGTTGATCCTTGGCCAGACATCGTAGTGCTGTGTGTCCAAATTTTTGACAATGGTAACATTGCATTAGTGGGTTGCAGTCCTCAATGTTGACTCTGTTGTATCCTATGTTAATTTTTTTCTTTCTATCAGATGTCTTCTAATCGAAGGAGTTGTCTGTATGATATAGTTTGTGGTATCCCACTCTTTTCCATCGTTGCTTTTCTTGATTTTAATTTCTTTGATTAATTTAATTTTAGTCTCGTCCTCTTCATTTAGTCCGTTTTGGTTGACTATGTTACTGATTAATTCTTCTTCAGTAATGCCTTTTGTAGTCTCTTAATAATTAAGTTTGGTTGTTTCTTTTTAATTTCTTCAGCGGTAACCTCGTCTCCGATTCTCTTATTTATTTCATTGCACAGTAAATTAGCTTCCTCTTTTGTTGCGCAGATTATTAGACTCTTTTTTCTCCGATTTTTTGAAACTTATTATTCCCATTTTCATTTTGTTTAGGTTCACATTTTTTTGCTATTTTAGTTTTAACTGTTTCAGCACTAGCATTCTTTTTTTGACTCTATTATGATTGCGTGTTTTGAGTCTTGTTTCGTTGTAAATTTAGTTGGTTCTTTTGGTGAACTCTTTGTGATTGTTGCATAAGATATGTTCGATTTAGAGATAATTTCTTCAATCTTTTTCATTTGTTTCTTGTTGTTATTAATTAATTCGTTTTGTAAATCAATTATTTTTCCTTGTAAGTCAATTTTTTGATTTTTTGTAATTTCTTCAATTTCTTGAATATTTTTTCCAGTTGAATTTTTAATTTATTATCTTTTGCTGAGGTGATCTTATTGATCAGCTCTTTAGTATTAATTATTAATTCTTCCATCTCCATCGCATTCTATCTTGATTCATTTAATCACACTTTGATGTTCACTAGAAATTATTATAAATCAGTTTTTTATTATTATTATTGTTGCACACACGCCACTACTCCGAATTTATTGGAGCCACTGTAAAGCACGTCTGCACTCTGTAATGGTCGAACGACGAATGATACATCTATATATTCAATTTTATATATATTTTTAAGCGTACCTGTATATACGGTTTAATTGTTGTAAGTATCAATTAAATTTAATTCCGGAGTATTTTTAAAATTATAATTAGAATAGGTTTTTTTACTTTATTTTAGAATTTATTTGTTTTTATCCTATTGAAGATACTGCCGGTTCGGGTCTAAGTGAAACTCTGATCAGGATGTTAACTCAATTTGTACTTAAAATCAGAAACTGTAGAGGTCAACAAAAACACATTTTGAACATCAATCCTTTGGTTTTTTATATGACGCCTATTTATTCGGAAAAATGATGTTTTTTTTTTTTTGGTATAATACTAACCGTTATTATACCTAGACCTAGTGACACGCGTTGGAAAGCAAAACTAACAAGTATTAAAGCACTGCACTATCAAAGTGGGGATATCCACGATGCTTTAATTACGTTATCTTTTCTGATATTCAGAGATTCTGTTTCCAGAATGATCTGGTTCAAGAATAATACACGAAGCAATTACACTGGCAGGGCAATTTAAAGATTATAGTTTTATAACTGTTTGGAATGATATTATTTTTCAAATAAATTTACACATAACAACATCACAAGGAATATATCATATATAACATCACGAATTGCAAAACATGCAAATATGATGATTTTTTTTTTACTGGTTTATAGATAATTATAAGAAAAGTGTGTTTAAAAAAGCTATTTTTACCGCTAAGAACTTAGAAAATAATTTACAAATCGAGTCAGTATTTAAATTACCGAAACAGCTAAGACGCGTGAAACGCCAAATTTAATATACATAATTAATATTTGTATATGTAAGAATTTAAGCCTATAGGAATTTTATTAACATTACCTGTAACCGTAGTAACCGGAGAACGTAGATTTACAAAATTAAAACTAAGCCAAACATATCTGAGGTCCCCTCTGTCACAAAATGGGATTTTTAGTTTAGGAACCTTATCAATTGAAAACTATATAGCTGAAAATTTAGATTTTTCGTCGTAAATGAAAAAAATGGCGGATGAAAAGGTCAGAAAAGAGAATTTTTAGAAGTAATGTTTTTTTAGGTAAAAAAACAGCCAAATTAATAATAAAAAATAGGGGGGGCGCGTGATATTTTTTTGCCCTGGGGCGCCGCCAGGTCTAAAGCCGGCACTGATAGTACATAAACAAGAAACATAAACCAGACGCAGTCGTAGACTATACTAAGAATATGGGAAGTGTCGATAATGTGGATAGAATTTTGGGACTCTGGGCAGTTGGACGCAAAACCATAAAGTGAGACAAGAAAGTATTATTGCGGCTCCTTTAAATCTCAATCATCAATGCATTATTTTTGTTTCGCACTGTAAAATGTAAAAACACATCATTTGAGGACTTTAAAGAGAAATTCGTAGCCTGGGCTATGAATTTCTCTGGATCTTTGAGAAATACCACACTCCACGAGCACCAACATCTGGTGGAAGACGAGCCAATGATAATCCCATCAGACTAACAGAAAGACATTTCATTCAACCGGTTCCACAGACACAAGTCAACTGAAGCACTACCCGACGCCGGTGTCATGTGTGCGCGCATTCTTCAATAAGACCACCGAAGAGAAAGAAAACAGGATACATGTGTATTGAATGTGATGTTGGGCTGTGTTCATCCATGTTTTAAGGAATATCATACAAAAAATCACTTCAAGTTAATCTGGTTTTATACCTGCTTTTATATATTTTTTGTATACCTGCTATAATAGTGAATAGTGGAGTGTTTTTAGTGTGTATCGATGGTTTGCGATCCCTTAAATCCGCAATCGATTTTTTGATGATAAAACTTAAAAAACGTGAGTAATATTTTTTTCACTATTTTTTATATTTTTTCATATTCTTGTATCATGATTTGATAAAACAAATTGTTTGTATTTTCCATGTCAAAAAAACTCACTCCCCATAGCTTTGACCGTATACATTATTCTACTCCTGGAAAGGTTAATTATCTAGATCAGCCCTTCTTAAACTATGGGTCGCGACCCCAAACGGGGTCATGTAGGAAAATTCTGGGGTCGCGAGAGATTTAAAAAAAATGCAATTTTGATGAAAAAGAGGGCATATAATTTTTGTAACTATAATAAATACAATTTTACAACTTCTTGTACAATTTTTAATTTTAGATTTTTGTGTGTTTCTAAACGAATTCTAAAACTATATTTTTTTATATGTATATTGTTACCTAATAAAGAAATCATCAAAAAAATGTCTTTATCTTTCTTTTATATTTATATGGGGTCGCCTGGAAACTCGCAATCATAAATGGGGTCGCCAGGAAACTCGCAATCATAAATGGGATCGTGAATGAAAAAAGTTTAAGAAGCCCTGATCTAGAATGACAATCTGCTACTTTTCCACTAAGCCGGCATATTTTCGGTCTAATTGGGTAAAGGGATCAAGAGTTGGTGATCGGTTTACTAAACCATCGCTCTAACTAAAAATATAATTGAGACCTACGGTAAAGTATTTCATATTTAATTCGTTTATCGGTTTCCAGGTGCCTAGAGTGGCCGACACACCATTCGCATACAAATGCGATTGTCTGTAGAAGGCGCGGGTCGAGGAGGCGGCGCGTGGGAGGCCGGGAGATCGGGGGCGACTTCAAGCAAAAAGGAGGTCCCGATCACTTTCTAAAAATCTTTCGGGCTATCGTTATAGGAACGCACGGAATAATTGTGAATAAATTACTGCCCGATTCGACGATGATTCGTCACTATATTTTTATACGGCCGGGCATACACCACTAGCGCGGCTGACGGTGAATGACGAATGTGATTGGCGTTGACCGATTTAGTGTTTTTTTTAACGTTATAATATAATTCTTGTCGCGAATAAGACAACGAGCCATCTGAATAAATTAATACAAAGTATAAATTTGAACAATTCGAAGAAAATGCCTTGAATCTATCAGGCACGCAGACTTTGTGGCTTCTAAAAAAATCCACGCATTCACCACCGATTTATCTCGTATTTTTGTTAAGCGAATAAATAATTCTTCTTTCAACCAGAGCTATTGTAATAATGATTCAAATCTATGTTATGGTTTTTTTTTCGTACTTCTGTACATTTGCCACAATTGTTCAGACCCCCACTGGACTTAAATTGTTAACTGATAATAATCTGAATGAGCGTATCAACACAGAGACATAATTGTCCTCCGGTGTGATGGAGGTAAAGACCGGACAAATATAATTTTTCTAAGATGATTTGTTGGAAAATAGAAAATGTTTTATTTTGTTCCTCGAAGTTAAAGAGGCTAGAATCCTTGCGTGCAGTGCAAGCAAGTGAAACTGCGGATAATGTGATAAATGCAGTCAACGTGATAAAAAAATTCTTTAAAAGGTAAAAATATTAAATTATGTAGCAGTTTTGAAATTCATCATAGTAAATGCTGACAATACAAATAATAGTGTCGTTACTTGACACGTTTATCGCCATGTCAACCACCGGTGGCCGTCACTGATTCATTACAATCACGCCGCGTCGGCCACCGGTGGCCGACGCGACAAACATAAATTTTACTTTTCGTTTTGCGCTGTCATCCATGCGTTCTTTACAAACTGCTATTCAGAATGTGCGACGCGGCCCTAACACCTAATACCACAAAAACATTTTCCGTCACTACAAAAAGCGGTGTTGGCGATGAACGTGTTAAAATATTACGAAAACAAAAAAGAATGCTACCATTATCCGTCCATCGTCTTCACTTTTTGCTGCATGTTGATTACCGTCGAATGTAACTAGTCTTGTCTCATCATCATCATCATCAGCCTGTGTCCGTCCACTGTTGAACGTAGGCCTCCCGCATGAGTCTCCATCCTCTTCGATCCTCCGCCTTCCGCATCCAGGTCACTCCCGCTATTCTTCTTATATCGTCGGTCCATCTTGTAGGGGGTCGGCCAATGCTTCGTTTGCCAGTTCTTGGGCGCCATTCCAATACTTTTCTTCCCCATCGACCGTCGTCTCTTCGACAGATATGTCCTGCCCATTGCCACTTGAGTGTGCCTATTCGTTGGGTAGCATCCACTACTTGAGTTCTTCTGCGTATTTCCTCGTTTCGGATTCTATCTTTTAGCGACACTCCGAGCATGGATCTCTCCATAGCACGCTGGGTGACTTTTATTTTATGGGTAAGACTTGCTGTCAGATTCCACGTCTCTGCGCCATAAGTTAATACAGGTAGGATGCATTGGTTAAACGCCTTAGTTTTAAGGCATTGCGGAATTTTCGCTTTAAAAATGTACTTTAGTTTTCCAAATGCTGCCCATCCCAGTTGTATGCGCCTGTCGATTTCTTTTGAGAAGTTATTTCGCCCTAGTTGTATTACTTGTCCCAGATAGGTATAGTCGTTTACAACCTCTATTTCTGATCCTCCAATGGAAATAGGATCGAAGGTCTGTGAAATATGACTATTAATCATGGCTTTTGTTTTATCCATGTTCATTTTCAGACCAATTTTGTTCGACGCTTCATTGAGGTCGTAGAGCATGTCTTGGAGCTTATCAGGTGATTCGGCTATTAGCACTATGTCATCTGCGAATCGGAGGTGAGAAATGTACTCTCCGTTAATATTTATTCCACATTTTGTCCAGGATAGCAGTTTAAAAATATCTTCTAGGGCGTTTGTGAAGAGTTTTGGAGATATAACATCTCCTTGTCTAACACCTTTGTTTATAGAAATATTGTTAGTGCTATCATGGAGCTGGACCATCATTGTTGCAGATTTGTATAGAGATTTTATTATCTCTATATACCGATAGTCTATTTTGCAGCGTTGTAGTGAATCTAGCACTGCCCAAGTCTCGATTGAGTCAAATGCCTTTTCATAGTCTACAAAGGCGAGGCAGAGTGGCTGATTATATTCTTCGGTTTTCTGAATGATTTGTCTTAGCGTGTGGATATGATCAATTGTACTAAAGCCTTTCCTAAACCCAGCTTGCTCTCGAGGTTGGAATTCATCAAATCGACCCGTCAGCCTGTTTGTTAAAATTCTGGAGAATACTTTATACACATGGGAAAGAAGGGAAATGGGTCGGTAGTTTTTGAGCAGTGATTTATCCCCTTTTTGTGGAACAATATCACAATACTCGTACTCCATGTCGACGGGGTTTCTCCATGTTCTATTACCTTGTTGAATAGTTTTTTAAGCTCTTTCAACAGAGGGGTTCCTCCTACTTTCAGAAGCTCAGATGTAATTCCGTCTTCTCCAGGGGCTTTGTTGTTCTTAAGTTGTTTTAGGGCCGATTTAATTTCGAATATACTTATATTTGGGATGTCTTCAGACCAGTGCTTTGTGAGAGTAGCCCTCTTGTCGTCCGCAGATCTGTCATTAGGACCTGGCATCGTAGATGAATACAATAACCCGTAGAAATGTTCTATTTCCTTCAGTATCTCATTAAGATTTGTTGTTATCTTCCCATCGTGTGTCTTTAATTTGGAAAGTTGGGCCTGTCCTATAGAGGTGTGTCTGTTAAATGCACTTGACCCTCGGCCTTGTGCAACAATCTCCATGATATACTCGGTGTTTGAACGACGAATGTCAAATCTCATGGATTTTTTCACTTTTTTGTTCAGGGTATTGTAATCTTGGATGCTTCTGCTTTTACGACGTTCGTCCATAAGAGCTATCGTTTTGTCTGAGAATTTTGACCCTTTTTTCTTTTTGCACTGCTTTAAGACTTTTTGGCAGTTTCTTTAATGCTATTAATGATTCTGTCGTTAAGTTTGTTGACGTTGTCGGTGTCATCACTATCTTCCAGTGCTGCGAATCGATTTTGTAGTTCAAGCTGAAAAGTTTCCTCAAGCTTGCTCTGAACATTTAACGGACGTATAACTCTTTGTTTTATCAGCTTTTTCCTTTCCAGTTTGATGTCTAGGTGCACAGTACTTCGAACGAGACGGTGGTCACTTCCGGTACTAAAGCATTGCATCGCTGAGACATCAGTGACTATGGTCTTCTTATTAGCCATAATAAAATCAATTTCGTTCTTTATGTTGCCATCCGGGCTTCTCCAGGTCCATTTGCGTTTTGGTTTTTCTTGAAAAATGTGTTCATGCAAAACATTTTGTTAGCATGTAGAAAGTTTACCAGCATCTGTCCTCTGTTATTTCGGAGTCCGGTTCCATATTGTCCTATAAATTTCTCGTTTCCACAGCACTTTCCAATCTTAGCATTAAAGTCTCCCATAACTATGCAGTAATGTGTCTTATTGTATTCTAGGGCTTTTTCGATGTCTTCATATAGAGCTTCTACGTCTTCATCGGTATGGCTAGACGTTGGGGCATATACTTGTACCACTCGTAAGGAGTATCGGTTCGATAACTTAAGCGTCAGGTATGATACTCGGGGGGATATACTATTAACTTCGGTGACGTTGTTGGCAATTTCCTTGTTGATAAGGAAGCCAACTCCACCAGTCTTGTCTATATTATCTATATAGACAAGTAAACAAATATAAATAATTTTTTAAAGTTTTTTTTAAAGTTTTTTTTTAAAGTTTTTTTTTCAACTCTTGGTGGAATCGATAGTATGAAAATAATGAATGAAAGCATAGTGAGACAATTATCCTACAATTTTAATTTTATGGGACATATTAAGGCTTCATCGAGAAGCCGTTTCAAAGTGAATGTGTCATATGATTTTGTGAAATATGAAAATTATTTCGTTCAGAGTTTTAAAAAAAATGTAAGACTTGACACACCTGCAGGTCGCTAGCTCGATAATACTAGTATATGACGTCACGTTTTGGTGTTTACCTGAAACAAAATGAAACAATGAATGATTTAATGAGGTCAGTTGTGTCGCAGTCAGTGAGCAATGAACAATATATAATTACGAGTAAAAAGCCCACAAGAATTGTGTGATGGGATGCTAATCAAACAAAACGTCATTTAAACAGCGACTCATAGCGACTAAACGCAATCATCATCATAATCGCCATGTCTACACATCTTAACTGGAGCACATGGTCACGAGGCGCCGCCACAAAGCTCTCTCAGCCGTCGTGATTTTTGCCTCATCTCAAGTCTGTATAGTTCCTAACGGCCTTCCAGGACGGCGCGAGCCCGGAGCTTGAAGAAAAGTCTGCTGTAGTTTATGCTCACCCGTGGCATCCGAAGTATGTGTCCAAAACAGGTCCACCTCCGATTTTTGACCGACTGTATTATAAAAGTCTGACAGTCCGCTCTCTGACCTTGTCATTCCTCACAAATTCAAGCCATCGTACCTCCAGTATTCAACGTACGCACCTGCTTTTGAATCCCGATATACGGCACTTTGTTTTGATCGACTAAAGCTGCGATTCGAGTGTGCCAGATATTGCAAGTGTCGTGCCGATGGAGGTCCTGTCTGAGGCTGATAGTTATTGTTTGTGATCCACGTCAATTTGAGGAAATTTCTCAGTTGGATCAAACGCATATGTTTGTCGTTTACTAACGTGGTTGCGTGGTAAATAACTTATGGTAGACCTGTGCAAACTTTTCAAACTGGAAAGCCGCATTGGAAATTTAAAATGGTCGGCGAGCCGCAAGAAAAAAATAGACCCGTAAAATTTTGCGGACAAAAAAAACAGTCCCACTCATGCCACCGCCAAAATTGATCTCCGAAAAATTTTGCAAGCAAAAAACGGTTCTATCTGGGAACTTTTTTTACCAAAACTGCCCGCGCGGGCTTACTTTGTTTTTACATTGATCATGTAAGATATGGTCTTTGTTTAGAAGACTGCAGTTTCGACTAACTCGTAGCCTTCCTCAAAGCTTCCCTCCCTACCCTACCTACATAAATGGGTTCGACCACTTACGAAAGTAAATGCAACTTAGTTGTCTCTTGACAATGACAGACTGAGGAAAGCTACGAGAAACTGCAGTCTCCTAAAACAGAGGCCATATCTTACGTGATCCATGTAAAAATAAGGTAAATAAATAAATATTTATAATTTATAATGGATCTCGAAGTGAATGCTAAAAAACATTGAAAAATTAGCTAATAATTTATCAAAAGAAAGGCTCGATATTATAGTATTTGCTTTCGATCATATGGTAATAAAAATTGAATTTAAAAGAGTTTTATTTATTTAATAATTATTTATTTTAAAACATTAAGTGCATACGTAATATATTTTCTTCGCCAAAATTAGCGAAGGCATTAAATACCACTTGTCACGCCATAACATTATTCACACTACACCCCACAGTCTTGATGCGAAGGACTGAATTGTCACCCGGCCACGTGGTCTAGGTGTCGCTAACAACCACAGGTGTGTAATGTAATTATGGCAAAGGAAGTGCGCCTAGTAGTAATTCACGTTACAAACGCTTTCTCATTTATGTCGACATCTGCCAATGCTATAAACAATGTTGACGTTATAATTGTCATTAAATAATTCGTCCCGATGACGATATTCAAGATATTTATCACAAGTTTATCAATATTTCATATAGAATTGAAATGGAGTTTGTTTGTTTGCTTGCTTATTTGTGAGTATGTTATACGAGTATTAGAGTAAAATAAATATTTTTGAAATTATTCCAATTGATCAAAAGTATATATTCAATTCGAATAATAAATTAAAATTATTTTCTACTTAATCCACAATGGAGATAATTTATCGAAGAGAGAATTCCGACCGATTCCGGGTAGAAAAATAAGATAAAAGTTTTAATATAGGTATTACCAAGATATATATATATATAAATTATTTTGTATTACAAAGTAAACCTCAGTTACTAAGTATCAATAATTGACGTAGACGAAACATTAAAAAATAAAATTGTGGATGATCCGAATATTCTTTTATTTCTAATTTACTATTTTTATTGATACGAGTATAATGGAATTCCACAAACAATTATGAGTCTACAAATCAGTAATACAGTGGTAACTTGATCTACTTGTGCCCCAACATACGACTTCTTTGAGATACGAGCCGTCGAGCGAGCGATTTGCTTTGAAATATGAGCAAATCTGGGATATGAGCAATCGGTTTAGCAAGAAACGCCTAGAAAAAGTCGCAACTGGTCGTACATCAGAGCTATTTAATGACACTTTGATAAACGAGTATTTTTAAATACGAGCAAGATTGCGGAACGAATTAAACTCGTATGTAGAGGTACCGCTGTATATTTTTATAGCGTATATCAATGCGCGACGAGTATTCGTCAGTTTTAAAAAAATGAGTAATATATTTTTAAACAGAAAAATACTAGAATCAGTGCTGTTGGAATGATTGACAAAGTTTGTGCACTAGTATAATCCGCTTTATACCGGAAAAACGCTTTAACCTGGAGATCTGAGGCGGTAGCCAATAATAGTAGTTACTCAGTACTCAGTAGTTAGGAGGAAGCACTGTTCCGCCAGCAAGTAAGGAAATTACATCAAACCGCAGAAACGAAACACTGTTACGGCTGAGGATGTGGCAACACCTTTTTATTTTCAAATTCGTCGAAAACCTTCGCCATCAACACTATTCTTACCGTCTTTTGCTTCTACACGGAGATTAATTAACATTTTATCTAGATATTACTTAATGAGCCAATAATTTCAACGATTTTATTCATAATAAACATTTATTTATATACCTTGTTTTTACATGGATCACGTAAGATAAGTTCTCTGTTAATGATAATAATAATAATCTTTTATTCCAGCAGGATTGGGTGAGTTGTGCAATACCCAATCTGCCATATTTTTAGATACATATATATTTTATTAAGGAGGATATATTTTATTTAGGATACATATGTATTTTTAGATACATATTTATTTTTATTAATTATTTTGTTAAGGAGACTGCAGCTTCGACTAACTAGTAGCCTTTCTCAATCCATCACTTGCTAAGAGATAACTGAGTTGCGATAGTACTTTATAAGTGATCAAACCCATTTTATGTAGGAGAGGGGGTAGGGGTGTGTCCATCAGGGAATGATAAGATAAACACGGAGACAAATATGGTTTCAAGGACAAAAAAAAAATGATTTAGGTATTATTATTGTCATTATTTTAGGTATTTTTTTATTATAGTTTTTTAGTATATATAATTTTTATTATTACTTATTTATCTAATGGAAGCATTTTTGAAATTGGTGAATTACGTAAGGCGTTTAATTGATTATTTATTATTCCTTCATTCTTATTATAATAATCAACAATACACTGAAATAATTAATAATCAAATAAACGCCCAGATAGAGTGGCAACTCGCCGCTCTAGTATTCGAAGCATATTGTTGGTGATTTTTTAATCGGACTTTAAGGAGATCAGATGATAATCCCGACGCCATGACTATTAGGTTTTGAGGAGCGGTTCAACTGGACCACCTACACGGCATTAGGAACGGGCGATGATCCATCCTAAATTTTTTCCGCTTCCATTGTTGCTTTACTTCGGTGATCTAATGATAACGGCCCTTCGAAGTGCAATTGTCGCTGGACTGAAAAGTTTAAATGTTGAGAGAAAAAAATATACTAGAGCATAAAATATTCCCCAGCTATTGTGTTGAAATAAACGCATACTGCAGCATTTCCACTATCCACTAGCATATTCCAATGCAAACATTAAAGCATGCAGCAAAACCCACTGACCTATATCTTTCCGCAAGCATCATAACACACATTCCGCTCAGCAAATAATATCCTCATGCAACGTCAAATGTGGGAATCATTGTACAAGAGCCACTGCCTTACTATGGTGAAGTATAACTCGAATACTACCATATATAGATATTCCAATCGAATATTCGAATATATTTAACACAGTTTTAGATGGAGGAACCCAGATGGTAACATAAAGAATTTTATTTTACCATAACTAATAAGAAGAACATCAGAGACAAGTCACTGATGTCTCAGCGCTGCAATGTTTCAGTACTGGAAGTATTTTTTTTTTAAATAAATATTTTAATAACCAATATGCTAGTATATTTTCGATTCATAATTTTTTCAGCCTCGGAAAAGATCGTCCAATTTTCATGATTCTTAATTTATTTGTTTAGTCTTGATTCCGAATATAAAAGAAGATAATAAATTCTTTTTTTAGTAGTTAATGATCTGTCCGGGATCTAGAGTCTAGACAAATCTAAGAAATTAAAGATCATGACAATCGGTCCAGCCGTTCTTGAGTTATAATTGGTGTAACTAGCACGACTTTCTTGTATGTATAGATATTTTTATTATTTCTGTATGAAACGGAACATGGACACTCTGAGAAAGCAAGGAAATATACTCGTATGTACATACAGTTAAGAGTCAACCCTCCTATGAAGCACGCTTTTTATTCGTAATTTGTCCGCTGGTGTTGATGGCGTGTTTTCATGTAACGGTGTCGGAACATGACTAAATGATCCAGGCTTCGGGCACTTCGGGAAAATCATCCGATATTATGAAAACATAGTAGTGTTGACTGTAATTAAAACGAAATTCTCTCATGGAGATTCTCAGTAAACGTAATACACTAGTGAACATAGAAATGGAAGCATTAAATGTTGTGCATCCGTAAAGACGTTCAAAACTATGCAGAGCAGTGACCTACATTATATACGAGTGCATAGTGTATGCTAGGATCGGTGTACTTGGCGGAGGTAAATAGATGTTGCAGACATACAGGAACAATGACCCAGTTATGGAGGCGGGGTAAGGCTATGTATTATCCACGGCTTCCAGAAACACAAAAGCTGGGCCAAAAACGTAATCAAATAAAATAATTTAATACTTTTACAGTCAGTATAATAATATAACAAAAACGGTCTGCCAAAAAAAACCAAGAAAAATAATTGACAATTCTTGCCATTATTCCAATATTCCATATCGGGAGTCATAAACTGCGCCACAAAGCCGCAGCCATGTTCATCTTGTCTCTTGGCCGGCTGTGGGAGGGAAGTTACCCCATTATACCGTCAGTTTACACGAGCAACTGTATTCAAAAACAATAATGCAAGCGCGTTCGCTTATGGTTGGTGCTATACTAGAGTATACTAAGTCAAATTACTTGTTTTGATAATAATGAAAAACTTGTGTCTCGAATACTACAGTTGCTGTCCCTTGAAGTCCTCGGACTTCTGCCCTGGAGGCCATCAGGAACCATGAATGTTCCCAGGCGGATCTTTGGGCGCAGACATACTCGTATCTTAACACGAAAACTGAATGGATGTAAACACTGATGAAATTGAAAGGATGCAAAATGTGATTATCACATTGTTCCAAAAATAGAACGGTAATGGGATTATTTTGTAAAATGTTATTAATAAATTAGTAATTTTTTACATTATTACATTTTTAAATCATTCAAATATAAAATGAAAAAAATAATTAACTACTGTACATACAGCGCATTCATTCCTGAATGTTGTCTAAAGATGCACGACAAAGGATGAACCGAAAGAAAAAAATACATACCAGCGAAGGAAACTAGGATAAAAAATAACAAAAAGACTATGGGAAGAGAAAGCTTCGAAATAGGCTGGAGAAGAAAAACATTTTTTATCCAGAAGATTACCAGCCAATTATTACTCAAATAATTTTACATAAAATAAACAATGCCAACAGAATAAATGAAAGAAAAACATAGCAGTCAGACACATAAATAATTTACTGGTTATTTTTAAACATTCACACGCACAACATGATCCATATTAAAACAGGGAAAAAGTATTCATCTATGAATATTTATAATTATAATTACATATGAATTATATTTACAATAATTAGTCATTCTTTTAACAATAGGTTGAGTTATTGCGGACATACTTTTTCAACATAAGTAAAAGTGATGGATATTTTTATGTCTTCGTTTTATTTACCCCGTGCCTAAGGATCGAACTAATAAAAGACAGACACTCTTACAAATGACATTTATTTTTGGAAAATCATTTATATTATAGAAATGACTGCGATTTTTCGACGGTCCCTTTTGTGATATACAGTATATATTTCATACCGCCCCCAAGAGATAAATGGCCCAGGTCTCAGGCGCATCAGCTGAAGAATCAGATCTTACGAACGCTTTTTTATTCAAAACGCAGAGATGTCGGCTCACTGTTATAAATTTTAAATTGGTCGACTTAAAGGTTGATGAGCTTGGCACATTACTATTCATTTTGCAACCTCATCATCTTACCAAGTCAGCTTTCCTTGCTGGAGAGCATATGGTCGTAACAAACTGCCGCCACAAAGTTCTGTCAGACGCCATGGTTCTCAGATCAGCACTGCCTCCCGCAGCACCCACGAGTACATGGTATGTATAACTCCTGATGGACTTCCAGGACTGTGCGAAGGGAGTTTGAAGACAAGGCAGCTGTAGTTTATGAAGGCTGCCTTGTCCACTCCCTCACCTCGTCATTCCTCACAAAGTCAAACCATCATATCCGTAGTATTCTACGCAGGCACTGCATTTGCAGTCCATTATACGGCTGCATTGGCGATATGATTATTACCTAGAATGCCCACTAACGCGCGCGGCCATTATCACCCTCCATACTGGAAAATATTATAAATTATGTCATCACAATAATGTATAAAAATATATATAGCCTTGCACTTTTACTATTTCGGTGAAAAATTTCCGAATTAATTAGTATTTAAAAGGCTTCCGCAGTGCCTGTGGCGTAACCAGATTGATGGGCGCACGGGGTTAATTTTACATTCGGTGCAAAGGTCGCATCTCCGCTGAACGGCGGGAAAGTGTGTGGCGCTGACATTGCTTTGTAATGCAATTATAATTCTCACCCACGGGGAAATATTGCGCGGAAAATTATTAATCGATCGCGACCTTTAAAATATCAAGCCTGCATTAAAATAACCCTGAACCATGAACTTTGAAGCCTCGGTGGGAAGCTGCATGTCAAGGGGGAGGTCAATCCGTGTGAAAAATATTCCTTCAATGTGGAAGGACAGACGGTGGCACTTCTGAATTCTTTTCTCATTGGTCACCATTGGAGATTATAATTTATAGTGCAATCGTTCTGTGAAATGCACGCATATTTTATTTTAAATATTTTTGCTCTCTAAAGAACAAGTAACGCAATTGCGTAATACCAGGGAGGAATTATCGCGATAAAAATCAAATTTAAAATTAAAATAAGCTCAAATATGGTTTTATTATTAAAGGAAGTTGTAAATGACGAAATATTAATATATTTAATATTGAAACAGATCTCAAAGTGAATGCTAAAAATATAAATACAAATAAATAATAACTTATATTTATAAAATACATTTTGTAAAAAATAAAGACAGTAAATTTATATTTTAAAAATGTACATCACAATCTGGCATTTGTTTTCATACAATATTCGAACGAGTGCAATGGCGTAGGGGTATAAATTATAATAATCGATTGTCCTACTAAGTACTAACGCAATAGTATATCGAAGGAGAGTATCCGCTACCAGAGAATTCAAATATGTATACTATAAGTATAAACTGCAGATGGCGCCCTACACGGTAGTATTTGCGGCAGGTGATCGAGGACACGAGTTGCGGCTCTTATGTTGAGCAAACCAATTCACCGGATTGTCACTACGAAGAAGAAGTAGACCGCAACATTGGGGACTGAATATTTAATAAAGGAAGGCACTGCAAACCAGCCATCCTCAGTCTTCTATTGATAGCATTCATGTTGGCTTTTTAAAACGTGTCAACATTGTGACCAGGTGATGATGTTATAATGAGTCACTCATCCATGAAACAAGCAGAAGAAAACATTCGTATATTTTGACAACATTATTCATTTAGTTTAGATTAAATTATCAGTGTTGAAAATGGACCCGGATTGGATCGAAACGCATACAATCATTTCAAATAAAATACTGGTAATCTTTATGTATAAAAATCAATGTGTGTATGTCTGTTGTTATTTTTGCATTTCTACGCAATTTGTCCGATAGATATGAAATTCACACGATTTATTGTGTTCATCTACATTCTACGCAATGATTACTGAGGGAAAAAACAATATATAGGAACGGTAAAACAGGAATGGGGAACGCGTGTACGGGCCTGTACACGATCACACATTCGTCAGTTAATATTATTCGTCTTTTACACAATTAAATACTCGTATATAAATATTATGAAAATCGATATTCTTATTTATTTATCGGGAATGGAAACGGGATAGTAATGGGAAAATTAGTTCTTATACAGTTTAATTGATTGCGAGGGAACGAATAGGAGCTTTTTTTAGTGTACAAACGGGAAAAGGACGGAAACGGTATAGCAACGGGTGGAAATGGACAGGAACGGGTTCGGAACGGAGAGGGATGCAAATGGACGGAGATGGAACCGGATGAGGCTAAGAACC
This sequence comes from Glossosoma conforme, assembly GCA_022606575.1. NCBI lineage: Eukaryota > Metazoa > Arthropoda > Insecta > Trichoptera > Glossosomatidae > Glossosoma > Glossosoma conforme. The sequence continues at coordinate 981,372 of JAGTXR010000195.1, read as the reverse complement.
GGCAGGGATATGGACGGGCGGGGAAGGAAACGGACGGGAACGGGGTGGGAACGGAAAGGCGACGAAATAAGCATTAGTAAGCAAAAGTATGCAAAAGCTTCAATAGAATGCATAGCAACGCATAACGAATTCAGTTAGAATTTTCAATCTCATAGGTTGATAGGTATTTAAATCAAAGCAATGGGACGCTTTAATATTTCAAATATTTGAATGTTATTTCATTCTGCCTTGATTATAAAAGGTTGCCTTATCCGTTCACTGACTCCTCACAAAACTCAAACTATCGTACCCTCAGATTTCTACGCAAGCATCTGCTTTTAAAACTAATAATACTACTGCATTGACTCTTGGTGAGATAATATAACCTTGCTGACAGGTACCGAAAACCTCGATATACAATCTTTCGTCACTTATTTTCGTTCGCTCATCGGACACGCATGTGTTGTCATTTTGTAATGCCGTTAGTAGGACTAGTTATATAGATCGGCACTTACGGTGCTAGGTGTCACCGACCACGGCGCCCGGTACCGAGTCAGTTGTGCGCCGACGGCGGCGAGATCGTATTGTGGCCCGACCTGAATGCTGTGGCTAGGTCAGGGCCAGAAGTTTGTAAAGTTATCAAAATATATATGTCAATGTGCTTCAGAAAAAGTCTTTGTGTTGTTAATCTGCTCCTCATCCTGCCACCACGCAATTCAATAACTAACTTAAAGAGAAGGATTTCAATACTTCATTAACCCTCGCCTTACTATGTTAAAAACTTCCGCGCGTTCCGATGGTGTGTACTCGTTACACATTCTGATTTAAAGTGAATAAAATGAGTAGAAATTCGAAAATATGAAAATATTCAAAGACATCGCTTAATTTTATAATGGCTGATGTCAATAAGCAGTAATAATTGACATTTAATAGCTAAAAACATGAAAAACATCAGACGAAGACCTCAAACCGCCAGACGCACCTTGGCGCGTGAACTTCCGAGAGCTACTAACACTACTTAGCCTGTCGACATATCGATGAGCCGACGCGCATCGATATCATTTCGAACTAGCCGACCAACTGAGGTTTCCCGTCTCGCTCACTCATATTAGTACGTCAGCGAGAGTGAGGAGTATAGATGCCGACGCATCTGGGTATTTTTTAATTTTATTTTTGCACACGCTTCCGACAGGTCGAATGAATACATGACAGTTGTCGCGTCTTGATTGTAGTGGTGAATTTATTCCGGATTTTAGAAAAATATTTCCTGCTCCCGATGAGTGCCTATTATTATAAATATTTTTTTTTTTCAATACGTAAATGTATTAAGGAAGAATACGTAAAATCTGAACCCTGTGTGTATTATATTTACAGAGATATTTAAGTTATTACAAGCAATGTGTAGTCGATAGACATCACCGGGGAGGAGAGGTTGATGTATAAGGGAGAATTCATTGATGTCACAACAAAATAATATGTATAATTACAAAATATTTAGTTGTGACATCAATGGATTCCCTTAAACATTAATGATTTCCAAAACACATATACCATCACACAATTCATATCCACCCTTTCACTCACTCTTTGCTTGATATACAGCCTACACTCACTTTACTGACTTGGAGATGGCCACTCGACCTGGCTGAAACATGTCAACAAATATATATTGTGGAATAAATTCTAAAAATTCTTTTATTTATATCTGAAAATAAATAAACAATTAATTTTAAAATAATCACATGCCGTTACATTTTTTTTGGAATTACGGCTTTTGGGTTGAGCCGTGTGGGGCGAATGTCTTCTTGTTTTTTTATATTCCAAACATCATGCAGAGGTCATCTTCAGGGTTGATTGTCTATGATGAGTTGGTATCCTCAGGTAGTTTAGCTTTGGGCTAAAAGTACCATTAGAGCGTCATATAAGATGAGTATGTTCTTCGGAAGCATACTTTCGCAAGCCTGTTGGTAATTAGCCACACACGGCTCAACACAAAAGCCACAATATCAAATCTTGTCGTGATAAACAACGAAATTAGTTTTTTTCTCTTTTCATTATTATTGTTACTTGCTCTTCTTTATTTAACAATGCATTGAATACAATTATAACAATACATTATTTTTTGAAAAATTTATATAGATGTATTATATTAATGTATGAGTAGTATCCATGTTTAAATACGAGTATACAAGTTTAATAATAATTGAGAATATTGAATACTTTTACAGGTAGAAAAATAAATATACTTGTATGCCTTGTAGATCCAATTACTGACTTTCATGAAGTTTCAAGACGTTTCAAATATGTTGACATATATTTACATTTGATTTCATCAAATCGACAGATATTTGTTTGAAAAAATGTATAATAATTTGTCAATATTGTTCAATTTAAGGATCATTTTTTTTGGATGATGCGTGATCCTCGGGCTGTAGTCTATGACGTTAGCGGACAACACACTACATGCAGCGCTTACCCATATGCACTATGGTAAGCGTGATAGAATTCCACAGGTGAGATTTCAGAATTACTATCACCATCTGTCGGTATTCTGCTGTGTGTTTTTTTTATAAAAAAAGAGCATATCGGAATAATGTACTTCATAATCGATTTCAACTGAATCCATTATCTAACTATGTTTTAAATAATCAACTGGGGGAAAATTTGTCGATGGTATTTTACATCGTTCAATTATGCAATACATGTTATGTTAGAGGAAGCGCGTCCCGGGAATCTGCTCCGGATATGGCTCGCGGCAACAGCCTCTCCCCGGCCACGGGCAATGACGTCATCCAAACGGAGCAAACGCAGCGACAAAGAAGGAAAATTCAACGACGATCCAACAACACCACTTTTACATGGTGGAAGAGCATTCCACTGATAGACATTTTTGGTAAGTCTTTGAATTATAGGTTAAGCCGCTTGAATAACTTGTTAATCGAATTTGGTGGTGGGAAGTGTCGTAGAACCCAAAAACTAAATTTCCCATCACCGTCACGGTATTCTTTTGTATGTGTTTACTGTGGGGAAAAAATTACGCTACGGTGGTTTGTGGTCACTATACATTTAAAAAATAATGCATTACACATGCAATTTAAAACAATGATTTCATAAATTTATGGTAATTTACTTTCTTACCATTAAAAAGGTCAAAATTATATACAAGGAACAGAAAAAATCCCATGTGTATAGTGATGTACTCGTATAGATGAACGTAGTGCAAAAATTAGTTTAAAAAATATATATCCAGCAGTCTATTTTTAGTATTACTGAAGATGAACTCCAGGGAGTCCGAAATATGTATTCACTCAAAAATAAATGCGAAATTAAAACTAAATGTTTTTAGTTTGTTAATTTTTAATTAAAATTAATATAAAATTACAATTATGTAGTATTTAGTTGATTCTTTCCCATTGAATTGTTTGATTGACTATAGTTCAATAATGACCTAGTAACCATAAAAATATGTATTGATAATAATAATGAGCTTAATTTGTACCAACCTAGAAAAGCTTTAATGGCCTACTTATTCATTACGCGAATTTAAAAAAAAATCCCCTCGTAGTATTTTCGCAATAATTTCAATTATTTGGGTCAAACCTATAGCAAAACATAATAAAACTTCTATAAAATATGTACCAGGATATTTCAGTAAATGATCACATAGAAATTTAAATATAAAATGACCTATTTTTCAATGATTTCTGTGTAACATAATGCAAGAAAGTCAATTAATAACTGTAGTTTTTATTTTCTTTCATGTTATCTGGAATATTTGGTCACCACACATTGCCGTCACTCTGATCCGTCAGTTGCTGCTGTCCACGCAGCACCCCATGACGTATCTGCGCCCCACTTCGCGTTGATAACAATTACAGTGTATTTGTTTTATCCTTCGTTAAATGAAAATATTTTCGTGAAGCAGATAATTTCCTAGTAACCAGCCCGATCCCAAAACAACCACTTCCACACAGCCTTTAACCGACCCGTCTGAAAGTCATAAAGTGCTAAAACATATTTGGTTACAAGTGATATTTTCCCTCACTTTGTTTTCAAGTACAAGTAATGTACTAACATACCGGAATGTTAAATTAAAGCTATGTTTTTCATTACTTGTACAAAGCATACCTCATCCTCCCACGCAATTTGTGCAGGCGTAACACTTGTACATAAAATATAACATCCCTCTCACTCTTTTTTTTTAAATAATAAAGGATTTATTTTTATTCGTTTCTTTCTCTTACTTTTTGAAATAATCCCGGGATTAAGATTTGCCAGCACTGGGGTCCCGGTCCTGAAAATATACCCGGAAATGGAAGCCCTACCTCTAATACTTCTGCTTCCTTAATGAATTTCCCTATGCGACGTCGAGAGGCCATTCGGGTCATTATATAAAATGAACAAGTAACAATAGTAGTCAGTAAATAGCAACCGCTGCTGCTGTAGGGTCCAGCTCCGGGTATTGCAGGCAGCAGCTTCCGCTGCAATCACTTCCTTCCTCACCGCCATGACATCAACAAGAGAAGTTAAGGTGCTCGACTGTTAAGCCGGCGATCAAGGGTTCGAAACTCGTATTTTTCTTTCCACATTCATTCCATATCTGGAGCAAATTTTCACCACAAATTTTCGTCATTCAGTTCTATCAGTCGCCAATGTTTCTTGTCCCTTGTCCTAAAACATTTTTACGCACCCGAGGGTTCACTTGGGAACAAATATGTATTCCGACATCGTCCAGGGCATATTTTGCATCAGATTATTAGTCGGACCCTCCGGACTAAAGAACAACGGCTAAGCGGCTATCAAAAGCGGGTATTTAATAACAGAAATCTTTGATAATAAAATACATTTCTGACGAGATGGTGTGATATTATAAAAATAAGATTGATTAAACATTTAACTTTGTACCTATAATCTTGGAGATATAATAATCATAATAATTTAGCACAAAATCACATTTAAATACTCGCCACAAAAGTTATCATTTTTAGTGAGTTCATATATACAATAATAATGTACATAGTGTGTACACGTTGATGGCAATATAACTAATTACGCGTAAATGTGCCAATAGGAAATAAGATAATAATTACTAAGACTTATGTTCAACATCTGATACACATACAAACTCACAGCAAACGCATTCTTTTATTAAATTTCTCTCATCAATTAATATTTGTAAATAAATAAATTGATTCCACATCACAAAAGTGGCATCTATAATAATATGTACAAATTATCTACTATGTGAAAATTATGAAAAAATATCAGTCTTTCAGCGGACAAAAAAGTTCGGTAATCGGCCAAAGTAGGGCATCTAAATACCATAGGATATTTTCAGGAATGGAACCGGATACCCGGATCGGAACCGAAAAAGTATTGAGTAAGCTTTAGTAAATGACTTAAGAAAAGCATAAATTGGAAATTAAAAACTGAGTACGATAAATACTTAATTAATAATTTGACTTTTTAGTTGAGTATTTGATAAACATTTTTTAAATTCGTTTTTTACGAAATGACTTGAGGTATTCATTTTTTCATATTTGCTATTATATTTAAGGTATAACAAATAACATTATTTAAAATTGTAACTTAATTTTTACATTGCTTTCAGGTAAATTCTTCGAACCCCAACACGTGCTCGCCTACAGTACACTATAAGTTCAGAACACTATATTTAGCAGTTTATAACTAGAACTGGAATTTCCTAGAGAGACCACGTCACGTTGATGTTCTCAGCATAATCAAGGAAAGAAATAAAATAAAAAATTAAATGAAAATCTATATATATAACTTATAATAATTGCGTTATGGATTTTCAAAGACGTGGGATGAACGTTTTCAAAGTTCGAATATCTTTAAAACATACACTCACTTTGACAAAAAAATATAATAACAGGTCGCTAAGTAAGAACCATCTCCGAGAGGCGAGCCCGGTGGATCGGTCACATAATGCGCCACGATGGTCTCGGTCACGACATTGAGGAAGGGATGGTTGAGGGTAGAAACTGCAGAGGGCGCCCCATAAGGGAATATTTGTAGCGAGTGCTCGAGGACTTGAGTTGCAACTCTTATTCTGAGCTAAAGAGAGGGTTGCAGCAGATCGAGAAGAGTGGATGGAGATAGAGATGGAAGATTTTGTTGCTGTCAATCCGCCGGATTGATACTACGAAGAAGGTCGCTAATCTTACAATAACATTCCACTGTAAAGTAAAAAAAAAAATACCGAATTTTCGTATAACCATTGCTAAAATATAATGAACAGTAACAAAATAATTGAAATAATGTTATTTAACAAATATTTTTTTAAATTCGAAAAACACTTTTGTGAACACTGTCTGATTAATGCAGTTAATAAATTAATTGATTTGGAGCACAATGGCATTGACCATTTTATGGAATTTGAATTGTTGAATAATCGCCACAAATGAAAGAAGAGCGCATTTTTCATTGAATGGGTTTAATATATTCCTGTGAAATTATACTCGCAGTGGCCAGCGCGCTAACAAATATGCGAATGCGACGAATGAAAATGGAATTTTCGCTCGTTTATTACCATAGAATTGGTTCATCAACTGGGAAACATATTTGCAATTCGTAGATTCGTCATCCAATAGATTACTCCTTAAAAGTCCAAATTAAGCAAATCGGTAATTACTGTTTTCAAAGAAACATTTATTTATTGACTTTGTTTATATAATAGAAAAGAAAGAATAAAAATGTTAACCAAGAGCAATAACTCTTTTATTTCTCCGTGATCACTCCACAAAATTCAACAAAAATATGTTGTTTTTAAGAAGGTAATTAAGAGAACCCGTTTTTTTTTTTCAATGTCATTTTCCTTCCCATACTCGAAGTAAATTTAAGACGATTTGGTAATACTGCATTACTCTTCATTTACTGCAGCAGATAACTACGCGTACTCAAGAAATGGCGGCCCAGGTTCTACTAAAAATTATTTTACAAACAAACCTCTTTTAGCGGAAAAAACGAGACTCCGTTCTGAAATTTTCCGTAATAAAAACAGCGTACAAATAGGCACGTATTTAATTTTAAAATGCTCGCTGCATAGACATACATAGACATAACCCGCGTTGACCTTACATTTGAGCTTCACATCACACAGTTAAGGGTGGATAAATAATTAAAACGTAAATATAAATCAAGAATAGTTTTTATAAATAAGTTTTATTTAAGGATATTATGCATATTAGTAATCAATAAGAAAATTCAAAATCATTATTTTACAATTATTCATCATTGTCAATTCTCTACTGGGAGAATATATTTTCGTCAATATTTCATTAAAAATATCTATGAGTGGGTTTATTTTACCCATGCTAACACATTATTCAATATTATTGAAGTTCAAAGCTCTTTGTAAAAAAACTGTCAATTTCAATACATTAATAAATTTTGTAAATGGCTTAAATGGTGCATTAATAATGCAATTAATTAAGGTGAGCAACCACAGAGGCTATTTTTTAAGATATTTTTTTGTGGTTTTTTTTCGAGAAGACGGAATGGTGAAAAGTGATCGAGTCTTTAATGTCTTTTTATGTATATTATGAACGCTACAGGAAGGTTGACTATATTATTTAAATAGGTCAAAAGCTTCGTAAACTATGAATTATGCAACCACTTCACGAATTACCTACGTATACTCTATAGCAGGGCTGGCGAACCTATGGCACGCGTGCCACAGGTGGCACGCGAGACGATTTTGCGTGGCACGCGAATGAGGAGAAAAAATAAAAGTGTATTAGAAAAAATAAAAAAGTTATGGAAATAGTATTAAAAAAATATTTAAATAGCGACGTGTATTTTCTTCGTTCATAAATAATTTCAGAAACGAAGGATATGACGACATTCATGCATAAATAGATCATATTGTTCAATGCTTCCCGCGCGGTGCTAGTTCCTTGAGGTGTATTTTTTTGTAATGAACTTCGCTCCCGGCACGAGCCGTTCCGAAATGTTCACGAAGGGTCACGACATACGTCACACTGCGCTCTCTCGATGCGCATTAGACCGTCAGCTCTTGAGTGGTTTAGGTGTGTAATTGCTACTCTTGTGGATGAATATGATTTATCAACAATTTAAATTCGACGATTTGATGTGTCAGTGACAGAATAACTCTTTACCTGATCGGACAGTTTTGTTATCAATTTGTGCTATAAAAACAATCTAATTAATACAGAAACAAACTGTTTATTGGCACCCACAAAGATGGCTGTACCGTATAATAAACAAAAACTTGGTGAAGCCAACAGTAAAAATTCTGGCAGACAATTTCAAAATTGGTGGACTGAAATGTACGGTGTAATTGAAAGAAGTGACAAAGCAATATGTGTTATATGTTCTGTGTCAGTGGTATCTAGAACATCATCTGTAAAAAGACACTATGAAACAATTCATAAGTAACTTCTTGGCAAAAGCAGAGATGAACAAAAAGAATATATTTTAAGAGCAATCAAAAACAAAAATCTACAATCGAGTGCTTTAAATAAGTTTGTTAATAGTAATTCCAATTATGTTGCTGCTAGCTTTGAAATAGCCAAAATAATTGCCAAAAATGGAAAACCATTCAGCGATGGAGACTACATCAAGAATGCATTTTTTAGAATGCGCACCATTTCTTTTTGAGGATTTTGGAAATAAAGAAAAAATATTCTAACGAATAAAAGAATTGCCTATCGCTTGAAATACAATAAAAGACAGAATCTTGAAGATGGGTAAAAATGTAACATATCAACAAAAAACATATAAAATTACGTGATTGGATTTCTATTTGTCTTGATGTAAGCACTGATGTCACTCTCTCGGCTCGATTAGCTATTTTTGTTCGATATTTTGTTGGCAATAAAATAATGGAAGAATTAATAAGTTTGGTATCTTAACCAGAAACTACTACAGGCATAGATGTTTGCAAAGCAGTTGTAGAGGCTCTTTCTAAAGCAGAAATAAATTTGTCGAAAATCGTTTCAGTAAGTACAGATGGTGCACCCAGTATGATTGGCCAAACAGCAGGATTCGTCAATTTATTTACAAAGTTTGTTGGCCATCCACTGTTAGCATTTCATTGTATAATACACCAGCAAGCGCTGTGTGCAAAGGGTGGTCTTTAATATTTTGAAGATGTGATGAAACTTGTGACTAAGATAGTCAATTATATTGCTGCGCATCCTTTATGCAAAAGAAAATTTGAATCATTATTAAATGAGGTCAATTCGATGTATAATGGATTAACGATGTATAATAACGTTCGTTGGCTTAGTCGCGGCAAAGTACTTCAGCGTTTCGTCGAGTGCTTTGATGAAATTTATATGTTTTTAAGTAACCAGAAAATAATTCAGTACGAAGAGTTATCAGATGTTGAGTGGATTTCGAGATTGATGTTCTTTACTGATTTTTGTTCCCATTTGAATGATCTAAATATAAAATAACAAGGCCGTGGCAAAATAATTACTGTTATGTTTGATAATATAAAAGCATTTGAGGCTAAGTTACAAATATTTAAGCGTGATATAATGATCAGAAATTTTAAGTACTTTCCCAACCTAAAAAAATACATGATGGATCTGGAAATCCATGAAAAGCCAAACGTAGGAAAATTAATAGAATCATTTGAAAATGCTTTAGACGCAACAATAGAACAATTTTCAAGAAGGTTTGTTCAGTTTCGACAACTTGAAGAAACTACAAAATTTATTCCCCATCCAGACACATATAAGTATCAACAATTAAACTTAACAATGTTTGAATAAATGGAATTAGATGATTTTAAAATGGAATTGGTAGATATTCAGTCGAGTTCGATATGGACACAAAAATTTAAAGACTTAAGAATTGTTTTGGAAGAAATTGAGCGAGATCGATTCGGTGGACCAGTTCAGAGGAATGCCGAAAATGAAGTACTTACAACTTGGCAATCCATCCCGAAAACTTTTTCTTGTCTTAAAAAAATAGCAATGGGCATATTAACAATTTTTTTGTCGACGTATTCCTGTGAATCATTATTTTCTTCGATGAACTTTATTAAATCAGACATAAGAAGTAGACTTACAGACGGAAGAACTACTGCTTGTATTTTATTAAAAGCTACCAGCTATGAACCCGATATAAAATATTTGGCATCTAGCACCCAACAACAAAAATCTCCCTAATAAGTTTTGAGGTTCACAATTTTTTTCAAGTCTATTTTTTTTTTATTATTTATTTTCTTAGTTCGCCATTATTAAGTACTTAATTATTTTCCTCAACGTATTAATTTTTGGTTTTATTAAAAATATGAAGTTACACAAACATTTGATGCATGTTTATTTCCATGGCATGTGGCACGCGACATAATATTTTATTGAAAAAAAAAATTTTGGCACTCAGTCTCAAAAAGGTTCGCCACCCCTGCTCTATAGCAAGTTGTGCCGCCACATAATAGTCAGGGCAGCGAAAGAAAAATGGCGGGGGGGAAGCAGTAAAGCAATAGCGTAGAATGCAATCTCGGCACAATTGTTGATAACTGAATTGGGATAGTGTATTTAAAAACATACAATAATATACTCATGGGTTATCTAGAGCAGTGTTTTCCAATAATTTTTATGGTGTCACGACCTATCGTCCTCAGACAATTCGTTCGACGACTCATAGGTAACTAAGTGGGGCGCGCTGAATGTCTGGTGCACGGGACAACTGGTGCACTTGCTGTCTCGTTAACCTAACCTAAGAATTTTTCCAGATATCGTAGAGACCATTGCACGAATTATATGGGGACGAAATACGGCGGAACCACCTTTTATGCGACGTGCCCCTAAGGCCCTCAAAAAATATCTTATAAAGGTTTAATTGGCAGTAATTATTACATTTCTAATACACATATTTCAGGCCTAAGTTGTAGAAAATTGCATAAATAACAGTCTTTTATATGTGATGTGGAAAAATATTCGCAATGAATGTTTATACGAGTAGCTTGCACCCAGGAAGACCTGATGATGGCCGAGGAGTAACGCCATCGACGTCGCCCACTTCTGGGCAGACAGGATCTGACCCTGTTGTTTCCGATACGATTATATATACATATTTATATTCACCCCCCTCCCAAAAAAAAGTAATTATTTTTTTCGCTACAACAAATAATTGAAGAGATATGTAGTGAAAAATGGATCATATCAAGAAAAATCGGTGCTTATTGTCAAAAATAGAATTATCAAATTGATAAAATAGATAAGGAATTATAACATGTAATACACGAGTAAATCGTTTTAGATTAAAATTTATCACTTTATTTTAATATTGTATTCCTTACGAAATAGATAAAACAAGACATTATAAAAATATCTCGACTTTCATTTGGGTTAACGAACAAAGTCGTCAACCCTGAAGAAGACCCCTATAATGGCGGTCGAAATATCGGTACGAGGTAATTCGCTACCAAATCTGGCCGTGAAAACCTAAGAAGTTATTTAGATGTACATAAATTAAAAATGTTTCCTTTTTATTTCATGAGGTTAACGATAATAAATGTTTGCAGCAACAGGGTGGAAGATCAATCAAAGCGAATATCGAGGCTATTGCAAATACAATAAATCTTGGGACACCCGGTCAAGACCAGTGCACTCTATGACGCTCAGCCAGGGAGGCTGGACGCTGCATGCGGGAAACGTGTCTTGTGTTCGTATTTGTGTGTGGGTTGGGGAGATTGAAAGTGTATATTTATCTGTTTCTTCAAGAGATCCAGATTGTAGGAAGGAGGAAACACAGACGCTGGAAGAGCATTCCATAGCTTACCGGTGGCATTAAGGAAGGAACTTTGGAAGCTGCCAGTTCTTGGTCGACATATATTAACCATGTATGGATGTTCGGCAAGTGTAAGACGAGTTTGTCGGCTGTGAGTGGGTGCAGGAGGAATTAGTTCTTTAAGTTCCGAAGAGCAGCGACCGTGGTAATAGCGGTAGAAAAGACTAAGAGAACCAACCTTACGTCTGTGTTCCATTGATTGTAGATTAGACGTAAGGGTGTCATTGTTTATCAAACGAATTGCTCTTCTTTAAACTGAGTCAATTAAGTTTAGAAGGTATTTTGGGGCTCCAATCCAAAGGAGACTGCCGTATTCAAGGATAGGTCGGATTTGTCCTTTATATAGAAGACGAAGTGGTTTATCGTTGAAATACCGACCTGATCTATATAGTACACCTAGTTTTTTGGAAGCGAGACCGGCTTTACACTTAATTGACTCGTAATATTTGACATTATTCGATATTGATAATCCAAGCATGTTGATGGAGCTTGCTTTCGGAAGAAAACAACCGTTGAAAGATACAGGATCCATAGCAGTCTTCTTGGTGGAGAAAGTACATGATTGGGTTTTGGAAATGTTGAAACTGACGAGGTTGAGGTCGCCCCATCGTGAAACCCTTTCAAGAGACATGTTCATCTTCTCCACCAGAGATTCCCTAGCAGCAGATAGTTCCGTTTATTTATTTATTTATAAATGACAAATATTGTTTAGGAAAATAATAAAAGAAAATGTAAAGAAATGGATATCAGTTCGATATAACCCTTACAGGCTGGTACCGAAAACCTCAATATACGATCTTTCGTGTTGTATTTTTGTTCGCTCGTCGGACACGCACGGCGATGGGTGTCACCGGCTAAGAGCGCTCAGTCGCCAGCCGCCAGTCTGTGTCTGCTTGAGGCGTTAACAACATGTCATTCCTCGAACAGACCGAAAGTTTGTCAACCTTTAACCAATTAAATATATGTGCTTCTGAAAAAGTATCTGTATGGCTCATCTGCTTCTCGTCTGTCCACCACGTGTCCTAATAACGAGTCGCTTTTCTTTCCTTAAGTAAAGGGGATGTTAAAATAAACTGTTTATATATATATATATGGTGTATTTTGGTCACTTTAATGTAACGTATGCTTTATTTTAGTCACTGCTTTTCTCTTTATTGGTCTTTGGCTTTTACCGGATTGAAAAAATGGCTAAGGAGGTTTGATTATTCCTCTTTCAGAATATTACGGAAATGAGTTAAGTACGTGTCATTGAAATGCTCCGATGCACGACCAGGTGCGACCTTTTCGTGGTGTTTTTTTTTCCACAAAATGTGTGAACATAAGTAGTAGATTCAGTTGGTTAATAACGTGTTAGATATTAAGCGCACGAAACTTTAAACAAGGAATCGAACATCACTTTAAGGCAGCGGTCGGGGAACTTTTTTTAACCATTACCCCAAAATATTTTTGCGTAAGACGATATTTCCCCAAAATATTTTTGCGTAAGTCGATATTACCCCTTCCCCCATTTTGAAAAGAAGCCAATCAATGTATATTTAAATAACAATTATTTATTGAATTAATTAACACGGAAAATAACAAAAAAGTTACATGAAAATAGTAAAATTTTATGAAATAGAAAACTAGAAAAATTTCCTTATTACCCCAAGAAACACATTTTTACCCCCATTTGAGGTAATTTACCCCGGTTCCCCGACCGCTGCTTTAAGGCATTAAAAATACATTGTCGGTAAGAGATTAGTAAGAATATGATAATAATAGTACGTTTCTAGACATCCAGTTGGGCGTATGCCAAGTACAACACAAGTGTGGAAGAAATGCGAGTCAACAATATGTACTATAAAAGAGAGTATATATGTGCAGTATTGCCAAAAATATTAAATATCTTTGCCAGCCCGTATATAAGTAAGAACACATTATATAAAACAACTGAAGCATTTGCTGTTTACAACGTCAAGTCCCTTCTTGAAAATCGAAAAGGTGAGCATGCAATCCTATTGCTTGCGTTTCCGATTTTCCGTACATGAAATAACATTTTTTTAAATTACCTCGACTTTCCTGGAAAGCCGAAGAAAGCTTGATCACTAATGAAAACTGCTACGCTGCAGTGCATGGAAAAGTTCACTAAATCAGTTATTTGTATGATACATTGTATGTAAATAATATACGGGAAAATTTGAAGACATGTCATAATACCTATTCCGTTTTCTTTACAATCTATATATATAAAAAAAATCAATGTCTATCTGTCTGTGTGTGTCTTTGATGCATTCCGACACCATTAACCCGATTGCGATAATACTTTGTCGAATTATTGCTGATACTAGAAGGAAAAAGATAGGATACTCAAAATTTGATTTAATTACAAAAATTAATTGAATATTTACGTAAAACATGTTTTCATACAAGACTTTTGTAATACAGAACGGCCAATGTAGAACATTGTGTTTCCTTAGCAACGCCGTAAACAACAATTCACTGACCTGATGTTATTTAAGTAGGTATTTTAAGTAGGTACTAACGTAAGGTACTGAATATTTTGAAACAAAATTCGGTTTTCGAATAAACTATTTCAATATTTGAATTTTTGACGACTTTTTTGTTTATCGAATTAAAATAAATATTACGTATTAATTGTGTGTGATATACAGTAGAAAGAGTTAATTTTGGAATTCCAATTGCTGGTCGGCTTCGGATAGTATTATATTATAATTTTATAATTAATTTTAAGTTACAAAATTAATAAATTAAAAATATTTAGTTTTGATTCACAATTTGTTTTTAATGTTTACATGTTTCGGCCTTCCTGAAGACCATCTTCAATAGTGAAAAAATAAAAACAGGCGGTGGCTTATAAAGGTATGGACAAGATCCTATATTAGTACACACATATTTCAGGTTTTAAATTTTTTTAAATTAATTGGTATGTGATTAGTTTTATTGTATTAAGACATTATACAATAATATTTTTTTTGCTTTTAATTTAAAAAGATATTATGAAACACTAGGTATTATATTTTTTTAATTAAAATTAATTCTAAAATTATTATTATTTTACCAAGTACATATAGTCAGTTGATAACCTTAATGTTAGTATTATATCAATCAATTTATTTTTATTTTTCAAAAGTGAATTTCAAAACGTAACATTCACTGTGATATCAATTATGCCACCCAAACGAAAAGCAATAGGTCAAGAGTACAACTCAAGCACGAATGAAAAGGGCATCTCGAGCTTCAGAAACAGTCGAGCAAAGGAGAGCAAGATTGGAAACAGATCGAGTACACGCTGCTCAAACCCGTTCATCTGGACAGATGAGCAGCGGGAAGCAAGATTGGAAACAGTTAGAGTACACACTGCTTAAACCCGTTCATCTGAAGCAGATGAGCAACGGGAAGCAGGATTGGAAACAGTTAGAGTACACACTGCTCACACTGGTTTATCTGAAACAGATGAGCAACGGGAAGCAAGATTAGAAACAGATCGAGTACGCGTAGATCGTACCAGACGTACTCTGCATGCTGATTTAAATCATAGTGCTTTCCATTACGATCCTAATTATGATTACAGTCTGCACCCAAGTATTGTAATTGGAAAAATTGATAAATTATGCGTGTATTGTAGTGCCTTTAAATTTAAAAGTGAAACACTAGGAATTGGTTGCACGAGTAGAAAATTGAAATTGCCAGAATTACATTCACCACTCGAACCTTTATTAACGTTGGTATCGGGTGAGACAAGTGAATCAAAACATTTCTTGACAAACATACGAAAGTACAATTCTTCTCACTACCACTGCCGAACGCAAATCATTCTTCATCATACAAATGGTCATGTTCAGCAAGTCTCAGAAACGCATCGATCGTACGATGGATTGCAATATCCGATTTTATTTTGGCAAAGAGAAGACGGATACCATTTCAACATCCCGTTGAGAAATCCACAAACAGATAAGGAAACGACTAAGAAAGTCAGTGCCATGAATTACTATTCATATCGATTGATGATTGGTGAAAACGCTGAAAATCATATCCTAAAAGGTCGACATTTGTTCCATCAATACATGTACGCGAAAATAGAAACTGAACGACTCCTCTACATTTGATTAAATCAAACCAAGTTGTGTTCCGCAGGGTATATTCATTTACGCGATACAGTTGTATATGATGGCTGAAAAACAAAAAAAACATTGTGTATCCAAAAGCACTCCAATAAATAAAAACACATACGGGCGCCACTGTCAAATTTAGGTAAAAACAACATAACCTAAGTTTATTGTTTCTAATTGGCTCCGGTCACGCCTCAAGTCCGACTTATCCAATCGGAAGGCGAGAGGCTCCCGACGAGGCGCTTCCATAAACACTCGCGGTTTCTTTTTTTTTAATGGCATTGCAACGCATGCCGGGTACACGCTAGTATCCACATAAAAGTGTATATTCACCGTAAAATGTAGCAAATGTACTGTGAGTTGTGCAGTCTAGTCCAAATGCCATAGTTTCGCCGAATAAATCCAACGCAAATAAATCGATGATCCTCCAGGATAATGAAAAAAGTAATCAATTCATAGAAGGTCCATAATATTTGCAATATTACTTACAATTAATTGTCATAAATAGTGTTCCTGTTACTTTAGCGAGATATAGTAAAGCACTCCCTGGAAGAATGTTGCATATCGCGTGTATCATTTTTAAGAATAAATTTGTTCATATTATATTTTTTAAATATGGATGTTTTTGTAATATTACAAAATAATATTATAATCGTGTTCATTTGTCACAATTTTCTTGACATGTCACCAAAGTAATAACATTAACAATTGAGTTCGGTTCAAATTGATATGTAACTATTTTTCCCAAGCCTGTCAGGTAAAGAGCCCTTAAGAGCATTAAGTATCAAATTTAATTAGTTTATTAAGAAATTAATTAATATTTTATGTTCCATTCGCCCGCTGTACTCTATGAGGTTGGCGGAACAACACTCAACATACAGCGCTTAGTCATATTTAGTATAGTAAGCGTCATGGAATCCACAGATGAAACATCAGAATGACTTTAACCATCTGTTGGTATTTACATAAAAAATCTTCTGTATGTTTTTACATAAAAAACCCCTAGAAGAAGAGTTCCCCACCGGTATGGAGCTACGAAAAATAAAACAAGTACTACGTTTAGTGATATTTTCTTTATTAAATAGGTAAATATTGTTTACCTTGTTTTAATATAGATCACGGTGACCACTGTTTAATCAATTGATATATGTATACGTATATATTGTATAAGTATACACGTTGGGAACTGATGAAGCCTTCGTTGTAGGCGAAACTGCAGTCTTACATCAAGTGTAAACAGTAAACAGTTTTATTTATGTTACAGTACAGTACGAAATATCAATATATTTCATATTGAAATGGACCTAATTAAAATAAACGGAATAATCGGAGTTTTCATTACTTTTTTTACATACAGGCAAATTGTAATTGTTTATTAATTAATTTATAACGACTTTCATTTAACATTGTGTTGAAGTGTATAAAGAAAAAGATTGTCACAATTATATGATATGACTAGCGTTGCTTGGGCATAGATTTACCCCCCGTCGCCTCCTGTTTTTATTCCTCCATATTACCCCACCCACTATTCCACCCAATCTCCATCCAGTTCATTATGTTCGACACTGCTATGAAATGTATGTAGACTCAACATACATACACACAAAATTACGTCGCCTATACATTTGGATAAATAAATGATTCACAAAGCAAAGATTATCGTTTCAACAAAATATATTATATAACATCCATTGCACGATAAATATATAAGCAAGAAAATCACATATTAAATATTAGAAAGTGATCGTACCTCAATCCATTGCTATCAAAATATTACATTTATTATTAAACTTGAAATTTTGTTGAGTTTTGTCACAGTTCGACATTCCGTGAAGAGTTACAGCGTTGGATGAAAAACTGAAAAATGGTTTTTATTCGAATGAAAAAACAAAATTAGACAAACGTTTAACTCCTGTGTAACCCGACCCTACATTATCATAAATATGCTATGCATATAGAGTCTTGTATTGTATTGTCACAAGAGTTATTGTATTACAATAACCGCATCGCAAGTATTATATAATGTAACATTTAAATAAAAAAAAATTAACAGGTATAGTAATATAAGCTTCACTATAGCGTGAAAAAGAATATTCAGTAAATCCGGCATCGCTTTTCCTAGTAATATGATTATGTCAATTAATTTTATATCCATCAAATTTATGTAACACTAAATTGATATTGCACACAAATGAGATTAAAAGTAAATCATATAACCGCAGTCTTCAATCAAGTGAAACAGTGGTCTATGTGATCCACATTAAAACAAGGTAAAATAATATTATCCATTTAATATAAAACTGAAACGAAAGTAAGGGAAAAGGGTTCGTATCTTGAAAAACTTACATCATGGCACACTACCAAAGGAACTTTAAACGAAATAAATTAACATAACGTACAAAAATCACATCTCTATGTATAATATAAAATCATGCATCATAGAACATCAATATACTCATAACACGGCATAGCAGATATACATGACATCCAGGCGTTCTGTACCTACGGCTATGAACACTGTTCCAAGAAGGTAATGCCTGATTCTATGATTCATAATATTATTAAAAACTATTTTTGATTGGGAATGTCCATTTCAATGCTAAATTATAATAAAATGAGTCATTACATACATTCAGCATTGAGACAAATACATTTATACTAACTCGTGGACTCTACCTATGAATGCTATATTTGGTTTGCAAATAGTTACAATAAATAGTGGTGAAAGCTTGTATGAAAACCCAATACTTTAAAACAGACAAATCTATCAATGTTTACAAGTATTATATGTACCACATTATTATACCCCATATACACAACCCCTCACATCCGACCTTAATAATGAGAGACTACAGCTCTGGCAACAAATCGCATCAGAAGATGTCATTTATCCAAAAGAAGGCCTCCCAACTAGCAAGAAACTTGACTAGTGGACCTGGAAATCTCTGAACAGATTAAGAACCGCAGTTGGTAGAACAACGGCCAACCTCGAGCGGTGAGGGATGCTTGTACGACTGTGGAGACCTGCAGACCGCCTCACATTTAGGATCCTGCCCGATGTGCCCAACAAGCTGCTCATCCCAAGACCTAATGCTGGGCAACACACGGACTATCGATGTTGCCAGATATTGTGCAGAAATAATTTGATGTCGCTGACACGAAGAAGATGCCTTTGATGATATTATGAAAAAAGTTTATAATTCGATATTTATAGTTATCCTAAGAAAAATAATATCCATTTTTAATTTTCGCTGTTGAATAGATAATCGCTTTTTAAAAAAGTATTAAGGGAGCCGCAAACTAAAAAATATTAGGAGCCTCTGCCCTAGATAATAACCATTTTCATCCATCAATTGAATTTAATACATTCATAACCCTTTCAATCATAAACTGGGTCACCATAAATAAATAAAATAAATTATTAAACTAATTTATTTTAATCATTTTTATGTATTACATATTATTTTGTTGCCATCATCTTCTTTTTTTTATGTCTATATATGCTCTATGTTTCTTTTATAATAATATTATTAATATTCCTTTTTTACATCTTGGAACTAAGGTTCTGTTAAATAAATAAATATTCTTTAATCGCACTCAGACTGAATATATTTTAATTTTAGTGGGAATAAAAATTACTTCTGAGCAAGCATATGGCAAGCAACATATATTTACACAAAGGTGATTACTTCATTATCATGCTGCGGCATCTTCTAGTAATAAGTGTTTTTTAGTTTTATACCTACATTTTAGTTAACATTCAAATGAACAATACAATATTTATGAAATTGTGTAAGAGTACTCAAATTAAGAGAGCTGTCTCTTGAAAGTGATGGATTGAAGAAGGCTACGAGTTCGTTAAAACAGCAGTCTCCTAAACATAGGCCATACCCAACATGATTAATGTAAAAACAAGGTAAATAAATAAATATTTATTATTTAAAAAAATTACGACTTTTGTGAAAATTTGAACTCTACATCAAGTTTACGTGTATGAGAAGGAAAAAGCGAAGCAAACGGTTAATACAAAATATGTACCACTATTTTACCTTAAAATACCGGTAGTTTTGTTAGTCGTAAGTGGGCACTAAATATGCATCCGCAAAGGTACGGTTCAATTTAGTAGGGCGCACGGGGATGAATACATAGTATAAAGGAGAACCTGGAGGGTATGGGGACAATAAGAGCGAGAGAGCCGTACTTCTGGGATTCACAATATTGTATAGAATAGGGTTTGTAAACTGAGGATCGGGGCCCGGCAATGAAATTAGAAAGTACAAATGGTTAATATTTGAGTTAGGTTTAATATACTCGTACATACATACAGTATATGTGTTTACTGTTTCAAATATCGATATATGCAACTTTTTATATCGAAGAAAATAATCCATCCGAAGAAGGTTTTTCACAAGCATGAAACAAGTCAAACTATTTGCGTTGAGTATCCCGACACTTGTTCCGAGTGTGATGTCATTGACACTAAATGTGTCAATACACAAGTATTTTTATAAATTTATATGTAATTTATATATAAATATGTAAAATATTTTATTGGAGCTTGTGTTCTGTTATAAATAAATAAGTTTGTGTCGCGTGTATCGCACAAAATGTGGTAAGGGTTTGTGGTGTGCGCCAATACCAAAAAATTACTCTAATAATCTTAGGTTTCAAATGTTGTTTTTGAAATTGTTTTTCTTCAACTTTGTAATCGTATTATGTATTTTAACGTCTGTATTTTTCCCTTGGAATACTTTTTCTGTAAATAAATAAAAAGCAATACGTGAGGTATATATTTTGTAACTCATGTCCTTATTGGTTTAATTTAAAAAGATATTTTTATTGATAGAGAAATTAAAAAAAAACGAAACATAATAAATTTATATAAACAATGTAGAAAAAATATATCTTACTTGTTCAGAACGTTATTTGAACATAATTATTTTTTATATACATCCAAGTCTTTAAAATATTAATAGTCAAATTAGAATCAAATTCTCCGTCTTAGCTAAAAATTTCAATCAGTTCAAAATGATTACAACAATATTAATTTTATAAAATATAGAATGCTTACTCATGTTATAGACTAATGTATTAAAGAGATATATTATCAAATAAATCAGTATCAACTTGACTCCGGTCTTTGGACGTATCCTTAGTGCCGGAATCTGTGGTACTCCAACGTCACCAGTTAGCTGACGTCGTCATTTCGGGACCAATAGTTGATTAAATATAACAAATAAATGACAGAAAAAGTTTTTTAATATTAATTTTAAAAATCAACAGCGAAACAGCTAACGGCTGTATTTCTTTGTCCTGTTAAATCTACTAATTAAAATAAATATAATAAAAATTATGTTTCAAAAACGAGGTATGTGAAACATAATTGTAATTCTTTTAGAATGTCACCTTATGGATGATGCAGAGTCTTTTAATTCCATGCGCAATATGTTGGACTCCTTTACTCGGTAAAAAACGAAGTGCCGGCTTTACAGCGCCCGTATCGCCCCTTTATTTTTTACGGCTAAGAGTCTTGGCATCTCACCAAAAGCAAATGCAGCCGTAAAATGAGTTTAGAAAGTAGTTGCTTGCGTAAAATACTGGAGATACGATTATAGTCGGTCAAGAGGCGGAAGGAGAGCATAAACTACAGCTGCATTTTCGTAAAGCTTCAGGGAAACGGGTCGTCTTGGAGTTTTACATAGAATGTACTCGGGGGGCTACGGGAGGCAGAACTGATACGGGATGAGACGAGAAGCATGGCGGCCGACAGAGCTATGAGGCGGCAGTTCGTAATAACTGTATGTTCCAGTTAGGGGAACGGACACGGTGATGCACTGAGAATGTCAGTTCAACAACCCTGCCTCCAAGAAGGGGGCAGTTTGTGACGCCAGCTGTCGAGCGCTGCAGCTGCATTAGACTGAAGAGCTCCCCAAGTGCAGAGTTCAAGCACACTTGCAAATATTACGGAGCACGAGCAAATTCATCTTCGTCATGTCTAAATATTATTATAGAAACTAAAAATTCCGTCGTACGGCAAAACTTAGTGATTAAACTTACTTCCCTTTAAATTCCTGTTGCAATCAAAAACAATAAAATGTAAAAATATATTTAAATATTATAATACTTTATAAACCCACTGAAGATTTATACCGATAAGTATAGCGGTTCGCGGTTCTCGCGTCTGCCGTTAATTGTTATAATTTTTTCCAATGTCTCCCAAGTATTTAATTTTCCTTTTTTTTTATGAACGTAGGTTCTACGTTACTGTACACTGTAACTAAACATTTTAAATGGCTTACAGGTTAATTTTGCGTCATCTATCGTGCACGCTTCATCATAACTTTTCACCATTTCTTCCCTAAAAAACACACAAAAAACATAAAAAAATCAAAAGAGGTTGCAAAAGAGGTTGCCCCTTCAATTAATTTTAATTATTAAACCTAATTTGAACCTTAACGATTTTAGTGCCCCATATCTTATATAAGCTTAAGAACCCCAGGAATTGGCGAGCACTCCGCACTCCTCACTCCTCTGAACGGATCCGAAATCAAAGGCAGTCTGTTGCGAGGGAGGAGATGAACCAATTCGATTTCAATACGCTAATAAATATAAGTTAATCGCATCAAAGATAGTATAAGAGAACAAACATAAAATTTCATCATATAAACATCAATGGGATTTAAATTAATATTTACGATGGAAATTTCTGCATCTGGGTGTGGACAATATCTGCGTAATTTTGATATAACCAACACCGTCAAGTTATATTGAGAAGCTAATATCGGACTAAGTAAATTGACAACATGAAATCGGGGATAATTGAAAATGAAGTATAGTGGAGTATTTCGATATTTGAATTGAATCTCTCGGGAGTCTGGTGTGGGTCCATTGACAAAAATAAATCGGCAAACTAAGGCTGATTAACTTTTATTCGATTGATCGTGACCAGAAGACGTTTTTATACGCAAACGTAAGCAGGAAAAGACCAACAGAAGAATTTGGTCCTATATATATAAATAGAGCCCGCTCAGCTAGATGCTACACGTAGCTATGATTAGACAATTATGTTTTATTTTAAACTTTTTTGAGTCACTTGACAAACGTTTAGTTTGGCTATGGTATTTCTAAGCCACCCCTAACAGAATAATTCCAACTGGCAAAGTGCCGACTTCTTACCCGGAATATAGGTTATCGTCTGTAGCCACTATGAAGGCTACTATAAACGGAATATAACATCAATAAGCCACATGCACATGATCTTAATAAGCAATGCAGTATTTATTTACAGAATCGAAATGCCAATGTACAAATATTCAGAAACATAAGAGTATACATAATTATACAATAAATAGAGAAGATAATAAAACATAAAAATAACACAAAATAATAAGATGACACGTGTCAAAGATCACAGAGATCAAGGAGAACAATACCATCGACAAAAGAGGAAAAGGATGTGAGAAGTTAAAACATTCAAGTATTCAAAGTATTCAAAAATATGATCAATAATTTTTGAGGCGATATTCAAAATCCTTCATACATTACGTATATACAGGTATATCATAACTTTTACTGAGGTCATGTCAGGTTGGTCTAAGTCTACTCTCCAGTGACACCTTTATATAAATTTAAATGTGAAATATTCGTTTCTAAGGACTGTTTTTGGAATGCTGTAGGGGGCACACGAAAGACCAATAAGAAAAGCTTTCTCGAAAGAAGTGGACATGATGCCATTATTGCGCTCATCTTGCTTCGTATAGTTCACCGTCGAACCAACGAATTATATTACAGCAGGGGGACGCGGGTACCGGTTACGATGCAGCGGTAACAAAACCAAATTCGCACGGTCTCTGGAGCCCCGATTGCGGAGATATAAGAGGGGCTCACCTTATCGACCGGCCGCCAAACAGAGGGTGAATAAATTGCACTCAAATAATGGCGAATAAGCGTCCGGATAAAACTCGAACCGAACAGATCAAAGATCCCCGGGTTCCTAACGCCCAACTCCTGGAAAAGCGGAGAGCGGCAGAACAAAGTGATACACAGTACAACGAAAAGTATGACATGTGTTCATTGATACACCATATATATGCAGATATTTTTAAACGTAGTAAAAATAAAATTGTCCACTGCTGAACGTAAGCCTCCTGCATGAGTCTCCTTCCTCTTTGATCCTTTGCCTTCTGCATCCATCATTTCTACAATTTTAATAAAATAATTCCGCCAAGAATCATGAAGTAAGCAAATTGACATTTTGATTACCACTTAAGAGCGTTATTTAGGTTTTCTTGTTTATGTATTCTACAGTTCTGACCAAGTAGACTGCCTTATTCCAGAACACCAGCACCCGGAGGTCAAAATGGGAACATAGATGATTCCCGGAAGCCACTAGGGCAAGAGCCCGCGAACTTGCATAGACTGCGGCTGTAGTACCAGAAAAATATTTTGCTGTTCAATAATCAGCGTTTTTAAGAAGATCTGATGATCAGCCCGACGCTCTCGTGGCCTGGATAATTTTGTTTTGTCCTTAGGGGGTGGTTCAACCATACCGGGGGCATGAATAGAGCTTAGATTTGATTGAATATTTTTTTTAAATCAAGCTTGGTCGGGATTTGAACCGACGGCGCCTGAATTACAAACAAACTCTTTAATTACTGGACTATGCCGCCCGGAAATTAAAATTGAAAATAAATGAACATATCAAATATTTGCATTTGATATTGAGTAAATAGCAGGATTCGCAGCCGTATACGAAAATAGTCAAAAAGAAAAGGCAAATAGACGGGAGAGTTGACCTTTCGTTGCAAGTTGCACCTTGGGGGGATGCGCCGCCGGCACCTGCGGCAGATGTGAGGCCTCGGCTCGGGCCAGAAGGATATGTAGACTACATAGAGCAGTGATAGCGAACTTTTCGAAAAATAATACTGCATTACATAAGTGAAAAAGATCACTAAACCTTACAGTCCTAACCGATCGGCAAGTAACAAAAATAAAGCATAAATAACCGTACCACCTCATTATGTCATTTATTTCATTCAGCTCTATGTACATAATTTTATATAGGTTATGCATTTAGCACATTTCAACTCAGTAAAGGGTAAATTATAAAACATTAATCCTTATACATTGGTCGACCACAATTTACGATTCCGAATTGTAAAAATATTGCTTCAATATTAGCTACGCTTACGTATCTACAGTGGTACCTCGACATACGAGTTTAATTCGTTCCGCAACCTTGCTCATATTTCAAATTACTAGTATCTTAAAGAAAATTTCCCAAAAGTCACAAAACATTAGCACAACTTATCAAAGATGCATTGACAGCGAGAGCACACTGATAACTGATTCTCGGACAGTGGCCGAGAGATTCACGCAGGAATGCGTGACGAGCGATTCGTGTGCAACCGGCCGACCCGCTAAGCCGATTGCTCGTATCTCAAATTTTGATCGAATTTCAAAGCAAAAAATCGCTCGCCGTCAAGGCTCGTATCTAAAAAAAGTCGTATGTTGGGGCACTCGAATGTCAAGGTACCACTGTATTTATTATGGAATAATTAAAGAATATACCTTGTAATAACTGATATCATAGGTACTACGTAAGAGTCTTCAATTCCGTACGTAAAAGTCACGTTTCTAACAGAACTAGACCCCTATTGGACAGGAAGCTTTTAAATAACAAATACAACGAAACTCCCATAGACATTACCCGTGAACAAGAAGGGCATCCAGGTGAACTCACCAATGGTTTAGTCCACTACATGTATATTTATTAGTGTTGAATTTAGTTTTTCTTCCCTGTATGTTTGTGTTTCATTTTATGTGTCTGTCATGTCTCTTTTATGATTTATTTTCTTTCTTTCTTTCTTTCTTTCTTTCTAACGTCTTCAATATGTATCCTAGTTTTAAGTCCTAGTGTTAAGTAAAATCACATGTCAGAAATGCCTTCCATTCAAGGAAGGTGTAAATTAATTCATAATTAAATATATTAAGTTCTTGTTATAGTATCTAACACATTATTGTAATAAGTTAAGAGACAATTAAGTCTGGTAATTTAAGTTAGAGTTATTATTATTTGTAAACTTGTAAGAAAAAAAATACCTTAAATAAAGAACATATTAAAAAAAAAAAAAAAAAAGAAGGGCATCAACCCGGGATGGCTTTTTCCTCAGCCCTTAAAGAGTAACAAAACCCGAAACCAACCGTTTAATTGCACGTGGACTTACAAAAGGCTCGAAACAATAACAGGTGGAAACAACTTCTTAGGTTTTCACGGCCAGATTTGATGTTGTGGCTTTTGGGTTGAGCCGTGTGTGGTGAACTTTTTTCAAGCAAAATAATAATAAAAGAAATATATAATCTGAATTAACCAACTCAAAACTAAATAAATTAATTATCCTGAAGAAGATCCCTGCAATGGCGGTCGAAATATTGGTTGAAAAAAGTTCACCACACACGGCTCAACCCAAAAGCCACAACATCAGGTGGAAACAATGTTGCGTAAAAAACATCGAGAGTAATAAAGAAGTTTTGATGTATTTTTTCTGCTGAAGTGTTTCCAAATAGTGGCTAGAGTATGGATAAAATAAGATGAAACACACTTAAAAATAAATGTGCAATAAAACTAAATATCTTTATTTTTTAAATTAAAATTAATTTAAAATTATGGAATGAAATTATGAAACTGGAAGAAAATTGACTAGGGAGTGGCACAGTTAATATAAAATATAATTTAATTAATTAATTGGGGGCCATAATTTATTTTTAACATTTTTTATTTCGACTGTTCCGTAAGTTTCACTGTAAGTATTGATCCTAGCGAAAAAGTTGATAAATATTTTTTGTAGGTAATTTAATGTAGATTTAGTTATTTAGTACACAATTTTCGCTGCGGGCATTGTTTTTCAAGTAATTAACGAAATATTAGAGCCCACTCTTAGCATAACCTGTCGCTTTAGGACACTGTTCCTTACAGTTAACAAAAAATTGGTTTCTACTGAAATGTTTCGCCATTTTTCCTTCGCCGCCAGGTCTACACGTATTCCTCAAAAACATTGATCGTTAAAATGTTGACAATTTCATTGACACTAAAAATAACCGACATAGACAATTTGTAAGCTATTGTAGTTTATAAAATAACTGACCTGACGGCGTCGCAAAATTAAGCAACTATATATTTTATTATCGTGTATCCATCTATTTTTTAGTCTAATTGAACGTCTGCTTAAACACTGAAGCATACATAAATTGTCAATTGCCAGGATCTTCGCCTCAAATTTTTCTCCTTACCAAAATTTCTCCTAGTAGATGATTATGTGTAATACCGCACGACACAACCCAAAGTTTCGTTCACTTGAAACCGCCAGACTCGATTGTGTTTTTTTTTAATTGTTTGGTAGATACTTTTATGCAGTGGTGGTGATATTTAAGGGTACTGTGGGTAGATCAAAAATCATTAAAATACCATATTAGTCATATTTTATTTTAAAACAAAGTCCATTTGTGTACTTTTCTTATTACGAAAACATTATTCAACTTTTCTTATATTACTCTAAATCATATCAAATGGTCTTTAAAATTGGGCCGTAAAATTAAATTACATTTCTATAAAAAAAAAATGGGGGTGCTGCAGCTCCACATGAAAGATCCGCCACTGCTTTTTCGTGTATTTTTCATATTTTTTTGCTAATCCGTCAGCGCTCGGACTCGGGTCCGATGGCGATGTTCACTCTCCTAATCCGCGACTCGCAAAGTTTCGCGATAGGAATTCAAACTGGTTTCGGGGATAAGTACAGCGGGCGCTTTTCCACCCGTCGGCTTTTATTAGACGGCCGGGTAAGTACGGCTATGCTTGAAGCCCCGCGCCGGCGAGAAGTATCGCGGGCGAGCAATAAGAAAAAGTGTTAAATATTAAAACGAAGGTGTCACTTTTTTTGGGCCGGGCGCAAACGAGATGTGGCGCGAAAAAAATGAAAAATTTAATTTAAGCTTTTAACGTTTTTGACCGGCGAAGTGTGAGGAAGAAAAACAAAGAACAAGAAACGTAACACTCGATTGCAGGCTCGGTCAAACTTTTTGAACCGGCGGGCCGCAACGGTCGTAAAACTTCGATCGCCGAAAAATATTGCGACCGAAAAACCGTCCATGATTTTTATTTAAGTGAGATGTAGAATGATGGAACGTCCGCGTTCCAAAGATTGAAGGGAAGAATTGGGCTCCGTGTAGAGTTAGCAGTTCCACGTACTTCAAAACAAGATGCTCAGATTTTTGACTTGCACACCTAAACGAAGTAAGTAGTATTGAGCACTTTCAGAATTTTTCATAACTAGAACTTTAATGGGAACGTAAAACTCGCCTTGTTAAGGCGGCACTTTTCTAAAATGCCGTCTGAAATCATCGTCCATCACCGTGTCCGCGCCCCTAACTGGAGCATATGGCCTACAAGAGCCGTCACAAAACTGTGTCAGATACCTTGGTCTTTGTCTCATCCCATGTCAGCTCTGTCTCCCGCCGACTATCTATATAACATTATATGTATAGTTCCTGACGGCTTTCCAGGCCGGCGCGAGTTCGGAACTGCAATTAATACCCTCCTGCGACATCCGAAATACATGTCATAACCAAGTTAGCCTTCGCCTCTTGATCGACTGTAGTATGGAAGCTGCCTTGTCCGCTCTCTCACTTCATCGTTTCTCACGAAGTCAACCCATCGCATAGCCAGTGTTCTACACATATATATGTATTTGAAAACCTTTTTTACGGCTGCATTAGCTTTTGGTGAGATGACAAAATTCGCAGACGTAAAGAAGAATGGTGACGATACAGACGGCACTTTATTTTGATCGAGTAAAGCTGCGTGTCCCGGAAATTCTACATATATAATAGTATAAAGCAGTGGTTCTCACCCTTTTTGAAGTCACGGTGCACTTTTGATCGTGGAAAAAAATGGCGGTGCACCCGAATCAAGAGGTCAAAAAAATATATGGAAATCATTTTTGTTACATACTTATTTTAAAAAAATAGTTACATACTAAATTACGTACAATTTATTTGACATATTTTCTTTTTAAGTTAAGTTATAGAAAAAAAATGTTTTACATTGAATATAAATTTACTTCGTAAATTTTTCTTTAGATTTTTTTTTATATTTTTACATGTTTTATTAAAATTATTTGTATTAAGATTTGAAGGTGAATGTAATCTAGAAAGGGGGTCATTTCTCTCCCGGCTCTTATCCACCCAAAATAACGTCCATGCTTAATAAAATTTAATTTATATTATCAATCAAAAATCAATCAATGGGATACCTGAGCTTGTTGGTTTATGCATATATCATAAATATTTGCTCGAATATTTGATATAGCTACCCTCAATTCATCATCTAAATTTGTAAGTCTTTCTCGTTTTATATTTTTTAATTTAGTTATTGTTGAGAAACCAAGCTAACATAAATATGATGTTGAAAATTGTAGCAAAATTTTCAGTGCCTCCATGTGAAGAACTGGATATTCATCTTGGACAGAAATCGTATAAAAATCCACAATATCAATTGTAGCAAATGAATTTCGTATCCAGTCATAATTTTCTATGTTTAAAGAAGGAAAATAATGTGCGATATTTTGTTCTAATAAAGTTAAATGATCTATTATCGCGGAAATAATTTCCTCGGGAATGTTTTCGTTGAGTGAAGGAAACATATCTATTTTTTTTTTCTTTTATTAGATTTTACCAAAGAGTTTTTTTTCCTAAATCCTGACAATTCGTCAATGGATGACAAATAATTTTCGTTTTTTCCTTGAATGGTTGTGTTAACGTTATTTAATTTATTAAAAATATCTGCTAAATATGCTACTTTAGTATACCAATCATTATTCTGAAGACATTTAACAAAATCATCCATAACTTCATTTCGAAAAACGATTAATAACTCATTCTTAAGTGCTATGAATCTAGAAATAACTTCACCCCTAGAAAACTACCTGACTTCAGTGTGAAAAAGCGAAGACTCATATTTAGCTTCCATAGAAATGCAAAGTTTTTTAAATATGTGTGTTTTTAAAGGTATTGATCTTATGAAATTCACCATATTTACAATTTGATCTAGTACAGGTTGTAGTGCCGCTGGTAATGTTTTCGACACTAAAGATTCTCTATGTAAAAAACAGTGCGTAGATATAATATTAGGGTTTCTTTTCTTTGCAAGGGTAACAAATCCTTTAATTGAGCCTACCATTGAAGGAGCACCATCTGTACAAATTCCTACACATGACTCCCACGATATTTTAAGTTGTTCTAAATATAAAGAAATATAATCGAAAACATATTGTCCAGTCGTATGCTCGGTAAGTTCTTTGCAGTTTAGATATTAATTCACTATTTTATTTTCGATTATGAAACAAATGAACCCTAGTGATTGTGCCTTACTGCTAATTTCAGTCGATTCGTCGACTTGTAAAGCAAAATGTCGTTTGAAAAGTTTATCAGTAACTGTTTTTTCAATATCAGGCGACATATTTAAAATTCTTCTTTTTATTGTATCGTTTGAAACAGGAATTTTCATAATTTTATTTTTTGTTTCATCACAAAACATAATTTTTCTACTTCACAACATGCAGGTAAAATTAGAGACTCTGGTATAGTATGTGGTTTTAATTGTATAGCGATCAATTCAGCAATCACGTATGACACCAGTAGTGCCTTATCGGAAATTTTAACAGTTTTCTCAAAATATTTCGCTTGTTTTTTTTGCATGCTTAACAATCTTTCAAAGTATGTAATCTTTACTTTTGGATGTAAGATCGGCGTGCTTTGTAATGAAGTGGCTATTTAACTTGTCGAGATACATCGCGCTATTGGACAGTTTTTCTCCTCATACGACACATAGTGTAATGTGATATCCTTCCTCATTGATGCTAGTAAAACCGAAACGTAAATATTCTTCAGAATACTGTCAATTAATTTTTCTGATATTACTGGGTATATTTTCTTTTGTAAGAGACGTATGATGTCTAATAATATCGTCATTACTTCTTCCACTTGTACTCTCTGTGTCATTAATATTTTGGTCTGATTCACGATTTCGTTTGATTTTTTTTTTTACCCATTTTTCTCGCGGTGCACCTGCAACAAGCTCGCGGTGGACCAGTGCACCGCGGTGCACCGGTTGAGAACCACTGGTATAAAGCATACGGCGGAACTGACATGATATTTGATGATGACCATGGTGGTGACAGTTTTTAATAACCATATGATCCAGCTAAGAAGCGGATATGGAATAATAATAAAATTAACAAGGTTAAGGATAAATAATTTCATAGGTTATCATGGCGAGACTTGGAATTGTGTCTTTTGGGTGTGTCGATTTTCTCCACATTCATCAATCCTGAATATGACCCCACAACGGCGTTCGAAATATCGGAGAGAAGAAGAAATTTGCGACACACGGCTCAAACCAAGAGTCACGCTTACAGTTTAGGGCTACCCTTTTTGATAAGTGATCAAGTGACATAATCCTTGAGAGGCTGCAAGTGACTGGCTGCTATCGACTGCACAGTGAAGCAGCAGCGGTGATGTCATCGCGCCTCGCGAGACCGCGGCCATAAATCACTAATGTGGGGCGGCAGCCGGCGCCCGCGAAACGAGCACGAGCGCGCTATCGCGATGTTTATTTATAAAGGAAGCTGCAGAATGCGTGAAGACGATTTGCCTGATCCTTGTTCCTGATTCTTCACTTGATTGAGCTTGGAAACATTCCTTATTTGGGAATCATCACGTTGCAATTTCTGTGCATCCCTAGGCGTGTGTGAATGGTCGGAAAACGATGGGGAAATTCGGTAGAGCAATAATCATACATTATCAATTATTTGACTCTTCATAGCCTGCCATAATCATTTTTAAAAATGAAGAATTATTTACGTTATCTGAAATACTCTCTAGAATTGGATTTTTATTAAGAATTTCATGAAACATCAATTCTGCAATATATTCAATTGTTGAATTCTTCAAAATTATTTTCTGCAAATTTGATGTGATAAAGTGAAGATTTCAGAGGGCACTCGAAACAATCGGCATCGTTGCAAGCAGATTTACTCTAGCGCCTATAGCAGCGGTCGGGGAACTGGGGTAAATTACCCCAAATGGGGTAAAAATATGTTTTTTGGGGTAATGAAGAAATTTTTCTACTTTGCTATTTCATAAAACTTACTATTGTCATGTAACTTTTTTGTTATTTTCCGTGTAAATTAATTCAATAAATAATGTTTATTTTAATATACATTGATTGTCTTCTTTTAAAAATAGGGGGAAGGGGTAATATCGACTTACACAAAAATATTTTGGGGTAATATTGACTTACGCAAAAATATTTTGGGGTAATGGTAAAAAAAGTTCCCCGACCGCTGGCCTATAGGGTCAATATGATCATCAGTACATGGCGTACTGCAATACACATCGAATTTGCAGCAGTGACAATTGAGGTAACCGCATGGGTTTTCCCATAAAAAAAGTTTCACTAGATGACGACCAAAATATTTAATCGTGGATTCATCCACATAAGTATTTTCATGAAAAACTCCACTGGCACGATATTTCCAGATTAATATTACACAAAGGTCATTCTTAGAACGTTTTATCGGTCGTGCTGTGTCCACAAAAGATCCTCTTCCAAACTCCTATACGTACGTTCAGTAGAAAATTCATGATTAAATTAACATCATGTTTTCAAAAAACACCCGTAAGTACGCCCGTGCTCGTAGCCATCCATTGTTTTTGATTCCAGTTGATACTTGCGGAGCCTCGAGCACTCAATTTAGTACAACGGCAATGGCGCTCCTAAATGTCCTACCAGCTCACCGTAATCCTTTAATTACATCCTTTTCCTCATTTGTCGATGGTATTGTCTTCCTAGATCTATGTGATCTCTGACACGTGTCATCTTCTTCTTCTTATTTTATGTAACTTTTTTTTTTATCTTCTATTTGTATTTTTTATGTACCTTGGAACTTCTATTCTGTGAAATTAAATTAATTAAATGTCAATATATATGATACATATATCCATTGTCTGTCTCTATTAGGTATTATTTTGCCTCTTATTTTAACTTATATTTGTAACATATCTATATTATTTTGTGTAATATATGTACTACTTGGAAATCAATTCCGTTAATAAATAAAATAAATAAATAACATTTTAGCGATTTTAATTATGTTATAATAAGAATGCAGACTAAGCAATTTTTGATCAAGCGCCGATTAACTGTAGGGAATTAAAGTAATAATTATAATAAAATATACTATTTTTAATAAAAAACATAACTTACTTATAAGCGAATTTAAAATCAGTATTTGGATGATAAACTAATGCCATTTTTCAACGCATTATAGACAAAATTTATTTTTACGATAATAAATTGACACACGTACAAATCTACATCAAATATCATATTTTAAGGCATTTTCAAAGTCACTTTCGGAGAAAAAGATACGGCAGACGCTGGGATTCGAACCACGAACCATGCACTTCAGTTCTATTCTATGCACAGCGCAATCAAACATGACTAATTCTTCTGCCTAAACGACTCTAGAAATTCAACGTTTTTATATTATTGATACTTTCGTATTAACAGACGTCACTTTGCTGTTAATTGAAAGTATGTATTTTTATATTAAGATTCATCCGGCGGTTATAGCTCAATGGTCAAAGCGTTTGATTTGCAAGCCAAAGGTCGTGGGTTCGATCCCCGACGGAGATTAAAAAAAAGGATTTTTAATCGATTTATGAGCTCTAAAATACCCTTGGTTGCTGTGAATTTGATCCATCACCCGTAACATGCCAGTCATAGTCTATCAATTAAAATTTTTGGCAGGCGAAAGTCGTCCCGTGAAGACCACCCATTCATAGTAAATTCCTGTAATAATAAGGATGATGCATGAATCTCGGGCTGTGAGATGAGCGTTACTAATCGAGTACATCAAAATTTATATTGACAGAAAACCAGTGAAATACCGAAATCTAATATAATGAGACACATCTTTACTCGTTCACTCACACAAAAATCGGAAATTTTATGAACGTCACAGAGATTTATTAAGTTTTAGTAATAATATTAATAAAACGGTGCATTTAAATAATATATATGTAATAATTTCTGGATCCAATAGGATTTTACACAAACACAGATGATAAAAAAATAATCTATGATGAGCAAAATATACAGATAAGCAAAAAAAATGTAAATAAATTAGAGAAAATACTTTATCGTTTTAAAATAATTAAGTTATAATAAAGTGCCAATAAATAAATGAACTATTATTATGAAAAACACATGAATGTTATACCTATCTCAAAAAAGCATGATCTTCGAGCATTGTTTTATCTACATAGTCGATATTATTAATTAAATAAATAAACAGATTGTACGTATTTTTTCAGTGATTTTAAGTATTAAAACATGAATATGAGCTTGGATTCTAATAAATATTATTTATTTCATATTAGAGCATGCAAATTTCTCTTTAGTATAAGAAATTTAACATAAATAATAATTAAACAATAAACGAGAAAAAAATTGCGACAATTATCCATAAAATAAAACAAACGTACTCCACTTCCATTCTCACCTTTAAGACGAAAGAAGAGTTTCTCAATCGATCCGCTGACTGGCGAAAAGCACAAATTTAAACAATAACTATTTAATTACAAAAGAACACTAAATTAAGAGTCTAAAAATATGAAATCACGACATTTCTGCGACGAAGAAGAACCACGGTCAAAAATAATATTGGCCGCCATACGTCACAACACAGCTTTACGCACGTATTATTGTCTATACATATAAACACACAGGTATTTTCCACCGTCGTATAGCAGATATCCTCGTGTTTATTTTAACAATTATTTCACGGCACTTTTAAGAATCACTAAATAAACGATATCCGATGGTGATTCTTTGTTTCATATTTCAGTCTTGCATATTGTGGAAGCAACAGGATGGGTAGAAGTGATCGCCTTTTGAGGAACCGATAGGTTAAGATAAAAGACAGCTGAATGAACTGACGGCGCGTACGAATAACGCTGCGTCCCGCGCAGAACTGCGGCAATGGGCCACAAGGCGGGCGTTCGCGAACGATCGCTCTGGCGGCGAAACCGAAAATCATATTACTGAGGTTGACTGAGGACCGCTAGACAAGGAGGCGCCTTTACCTATTGTGCGTACGAGTGTAATAAAAAATGCTAGCGTTTAATACTATTTTAGGTTGAGCCACCGCTTGGGAGCAAATAATCCAGACTATAATAGCATCGAGCTTAACATCTGACCTCCTTAAAAACTCCGATTACAAATCACCCTAGTCCTGCGGGTATGGCTTACATGTCATATAGGTTCATTACCAAATCGATGGTCGTAGGATTCAATTATTGACGGATTTAAATATTTATACATTTTTGATCGATTTCTAAGCACTATAGCAACCCGGTTGATGTAAATTTGATCCCTCACCCGTAAAATGCCAGGCAGCCTATTTATTAAAATTAGTGGTAGAGGAAAGTCGTGAACACCACCATCTTAGTTGAGTATCCTTAAAAATGGATGAATGCGTGTCGGGCTGAATGAAGTGTACGACGTTGGCGAATCAACAATCCAAATGCAGCGATTAGCCATACTCAAAAATGGCAAGCTTCAAATAGAATCCACAGATGAGATTTCTTCATTATTATTATTATATTAGTATTTGTATAGCGCTCTTTTATGACCGAATGATCATTCCAAAAGCGCTTCTTTGCCTCTCTGAGTAAAAAGGTGGGTCTTGAGTCTGCTTCTGAAGGATGCCTCTGCTTTAAGCTCTCTTATGCTTTCCGGTAGTGAGTTCCAGGCCATTGGCGCAGCGTAGCTGAAAGCCCGATTGCCAAAGACCGTGCTAGGACTACCTCCCGTCAGCTGCAGGGTGCTTCTATTTGCTCTAGCCGATCTGAGTGTCTCTCCACGCGTGCTTATTTCTGAAGGCTTAATAAGTTCTGTCAGATAGCCCGGTGCAGTTCCGTTGAGTGCCTTGTAAGCTAAGAGGCATAATTTATACTGGATTCTAGCCGAAACTCTCAACCAGTGCAGTCGGTGTAGTATTGGAGTAATGTGACAGAATTTGGGCGCGTTGTAGACTAGTCGTGCCGCTGCGTTTTGTAACGACTGCAATCGATTTAATTGTTTGGCTGGCTGGCCTGCGTGCAGTGCGTTGCAGTAGTCCATTTTGGAGACTATAAACGCATTTACCAAACTCTTTGTAGCGTCTCTGGGTAAGCATCTTTTTACCGACCGTATCTGCCGCAGGTTAAAAAATCCAGATTTCACCGTTTTTGTAATATTACCGCTAAGATTGAGGAACTGGTCAATTTCTACTCCCAGCAGCTTGACGCTTGTAGAAGGGATGACATCATTACCACAAATGGCCAAGGGTTGTAAGTCCAATAGATGTTGTCTTCGAGCTGTGGCCATAAAGAGTATTTCCGTCTTTTATTATCCTCCGTTTCACATCCGTAATGTATGAAGTATTTCGAATATCACATCGAAACTATTTAAGTATATTCTTGAATACATTTACTAATGATATAAGAAAAAAAAAAAAATAATTGAACAGTCTAAAGTGGTTGATCCTCCTAAATATTTCAAATGAAATGTGAATAGTTTTGGGTACCCTACCTAAGTAAACTAAAAGTGAAATATTTTTAATTCGTGGAGCAATTAAAGTGAGTACATATTGCATAAAATGCGATAATTTGAATTTTTACATTTATTTAGAAAGAAGATTAAATTCATAACAATGAAATGAAATATAAATATTTTTCAACTAATTCACTTACATCAGGTTAATAATTAATTATGGGCAGATATATATATTGTATATTAAGTAGCTTTTCCTTAACGATTGAGAAGATACTGAAAGTGCGTGGACGACGCGCTGGTCGCTCGCCCACATTCGCGAACGACAGGGACCGGCGCGGGGCGGGGCGGGCGGGGCGGGGCAGGGCGTGCACAGTAGCTGCCAGCTGTGAGCCGAGACTGTGGTGGTGACACACACACACACACACGCTCCCTATACGTGCACGGGAATCATTGCGGTCGAGAATGTATCCATGTATGCGTTACCATATAGATGACTCGGAATCAAAAAGTAGTCAATCATAAAAATATGATCGGTGTTCCAAGACCGGTGGTCCGCGGCCTGGTGGTGAGCCGCGGAGACTTTCCGCTGGGCCGCAAGCACTATGCCAAAATTAAATGAGTTCGCCATACATTATTTCTTCACCTGCATGTTTGTTTACATGTATTTTTTGTAATCGATTATTAATTATTATCGATTGAATAATGCAACCCGTCAGAATGGAGAGTCATAAACTAAAAAATATATGCCCGAGAAGTTCATATTTTTTTAAATTTAACAATGAAACATTGAGAAAGTAAATTTTACAATAAATACATGCATATTTTATGGTTTTACAGAACTATACGAATAATATGATTCGTCGTATTCGTTATTATTAAGCCATTTAAAACCTTACAAAATTAATAATGGAAAACGTGTTTTTTTTTTTAATATAAATGTTTTTGTTAAATTTTAATTGAAAAAACAAAGGTAACAATTTCATTATTTAATATTAGTGCTTCGGAACATTGTGTTTCTCCGAAAAAAATTAGTGAAGTGAGAATGAGGATGGGAGAATATGACAATGAAGGCAGCGATTAATTCAGACACCTCGGGATTAGCAAGCCCTCGTCTTCCTGGTTCGGAAAACCCCCTGAGTGTAAAAAAACAACCCACCCAATCCTGCTGGAATAAAAGCTTTTATTGTTATTATTATTGCCATTTAGAAAATATAAAATATTCCGTTTGTGTTGGAACTTTCGA
Organism: Glossosoma conforme; assembly: GCA_022606575.1. Taxonomy (NCBI): domain Eukaryota; kingdom Metazoa; phylum Arthropoda; class Insecta; order Trichoptera; family Glossosomatidae; genus Glossosoma; species Glossosoma conforme. The sequence continues at coordinate 943,595 of JAGTXR010000195.1, read as the reverse complement.
ACAAAAAGAATGCAATCACATTCTCCATCGAATTTGAAATGTACAGTTTTTTTTTGACACAATCCATCGATTACTTAACAAGATTACTGGTCGCAAACTTACGGAACCTAAATTTTAAATACGAATGTATAGATGATATTCAGTTTCTTAAAGCTCGCTTCATTCACCCTGGTTTAGTCCGTTCACGCTGTCTATATCAAAAAAATGATTCATAGTCCAAACTAAGTTCTGATAATAACTTTTGAGAGTATATTATCAAAATCATGGGACACTCCTTCAAGCGGCAAAATAAGGTCACTGCGAAGTATTAATGGATGCTCAGTGAAGCGGAACTTATCGACGGGACGTCCTTTGATAGACATAAAATATTCAGGAATATCCCTGTCATTTGGATACTCTACTGTCGACGACGAGCAAGGTTTTCTATCTCGGTAAAACTCGGCTATTCCTGGATAGGGATTTTAGATGTTCGAATTTCATGTTGTATTTTAAAGATTTTTTATTATATATTTTTTATACTCTCCGTTTGAATATATTATACTTAAACAATGCTTTATCAGAATACCATGTTACATAATTCATTTTAAAAATTACAAATTACCTAATTCCGATGGTCCACAACACTCCAATGGTCCCCTCATCATCAGTCTCTTATTTTTTACGCTCGTCGAACATGCTTGTGTCGCCATTTTGGTTGTTTTGACAGAAGATAATTTGTCAACGGAGGTAGATCGTTGATTGTCCGCGGTCAATTTTTAACTTGAATATATCTTAATGTGCTTGTAAAAAAGTCTGTATGTTGTTCATCTGCTCCTTATACGTCCACCAAGTGTCATAATAACGATCCCGGCGGTTCTCATAAGAACCGACCTGAACTTCGTCTTTCAAATAATAAAAACTTTTCCGTTTGCAATCATCGTCCAAAATATTATCAGAAAAGTGTTTCCTCACCTCGTCAACTGTGAAATTATGCATTTAAAAATTCAGGAAGACTGGATCAGTTACAAAAAAAGCATTGAAGTCGGCACCGTGGTCTAGAAATGGACATTTCGATTAGCCGCCTACACACTACATATTCACCACAATTCAGAATGTTTTCGTTCACGTTTGCACGAATATTGTCATATTCCTCGCAGTTGTGAATCCTGCATTAAGTTGGCGAGTCGAGTTTTTGTTACCCGAAGTCTTAGGCCAGCAGTTTTCAACATTTTTGTTCAAGTCACCCCTTGGCCACTTTTCAGAAAATAATTAGTTTCTTATAAATTTAGTGAGCAATACTTTTTTTCTTCAGTTCTGTCAGTCCCAAGACATTTTTACACACGAAAGTTCCATATGAGAACATATATATTATAGTTCGCGACAACCTGCATATTCACACTAAGCCGATCGATTAACATTCGCGGTAACGCGATTCACGCCGAAATAAAATTGTATACCATCCTATAATTGCATTGATCTACCACTTAATACAAATGGTCCAGGCTTCGAGGCTCTTCATTCGATCTCTTAAAAAAATCTGACTAAACAAGTCAACCAAAAAAATATGCTTCGAAAATACAACAGTCGTCTTATCAAGTTCCCAGGTGCCTTTGAGATCGTCGGAAAGTATATATGTTCCCTTCGGTTGAAGAGATGTCTTGGGACAAGGTACAGACAACAGCTACTGACAGAACTGAGTGTCGGTAATTTTTGGTAACCGTATGCTCAAGATATGAAACGGTAGAAGAAATCCTATATAAAATACATATATACACATACGAAAAAAACAGCTAACTGTTCCTAAACGAAAATATCAAGGATACAGTGGAACTCTCATTACGAGCATAATTCGTTCCAGAATCTTACCCGTTATGCGAAACACTCGTTAAGCGAAACTAATTTTCCCATATAAATCAATGTTTACACGATAGTGCATTCCATGCGATTTTTTTAACGTTTATTCAAATAAAATTACATGCTTATAAATTGTAAAAAATCGTAACAGCCTGGATAAAAACATTTTTAAAAATCGAAACCAGCTTATTGTTTTATTTATTTATGACAAATAATTAATTATTATTTACTCGAAAGCTGTCTAGGGACATTTGTTTTAGCCGACTAATTAAAATTTGGTGAAAATGTGACACAGCGTTATCATTGAATAAGTTTGTAGCACGCATAGCCACCTCCTTATTAGGATGATGCTTCTCAATGTACGATGAAACAGTTTCCAATGCTTACAGCATTTCTCTTATTGCGTCAGAATTTCAGATCACGTCGGTATTTCAACGATAAACAACTTCTTCTTCTATATAAAGGACAAATCCGACCTATCCTTGAATACGGCAGTCACCTTTGGATTGGAGCCCCAAAATACCTTCTAAACTTAATTGACTCAGTTCAAAGAAGAGCAATTCGTTTGATAAACAATGACACCCTTACGTCTAATCTACAATCAATGGAACACAGACGTAAGGTTGGTTCTCTTAGTCTTTTCTACCGTTATTACCACGGTCGCTGCTCTTCGGAACTTAAAGAACTAATTCCTCCTGCACCCATCCACAGCCGACAAACTCGTCTTACACTTGCCGAACATCCATACACGGTTAATATATGTCGACCAAGAACTGGCAGCTTCCAAAGTTCCTTCTTTGAGGCCACCGGTAAGCTATGGAATGCTCTTCCAGCGTCTGTGTTTCCTCCTTCCTACAATCTGGATCTCTTCAAGAAACAGATAAATATACACTTGCAATCTCCCCAACCCACACACAAACACGAACACAACACACGTTTCCCGCATGCAGCGTCCAGCCTCCCTGGCTGAGCGTCATAGAGTGCACTGGTCTTGACCGGTTGTGCTTTCCTGCATGCGTTTACATAAAAAAAAGAAGATTGTTGCTCTGCTACTTCCTCTTTCTCCACAAGTGCGTCATCCGTTATGTGACTTACCCTTTCTGCGTCACTGGTTAAGCGAATTGTCGCTTGTTAAGGGAGTAATTTTTTCACTTTTTTTTTGTCGTTATAAGAATTACTCGTTCTTCTTCTTCGTGTCAGCGACGTCAAATTATTTTTTCCCAGTATCTGGCAACATCGATAGCTCGTGTGTTGCCCAGCATTAGGTCCTGAGATGTGCAGAGGCGGTCTGCAGGTCTCCACAGTCGCACAATAGTGTCTCTCCCTGCCGAAGCATTCCCCACCGCTCGAGGTTGTTTTTTGTACTACCAACTCCGATTCTTAATCTATTCAGGGATTTCCAGGTCCGCCAGTCAAGGTTCTTGCCAGTTGGGAGGCCTTCCTTTGGAGTAATGAAATCCTCTGATGCGATTTGTTGCCAGAGCTGGAGTCATTTATTTTCAGGGCCGGATGTGAGAGGTTGTGTGGATCTCAGAAAGCTGCTTCGTGACTTCAATATTGGTGTTGGGGGTATCTGATTATACAAGCAGTGGGACGATTGGTTGATTACCTTACGCATTTCTTCGGCGCATGACTTTGCGTCTTATGTTTGGTGGTGCGATACCAGCCAAGGGGTATAGTTTAGAAATGGGTGTTGGTTTGAGGCAGCCTGTGACGACTCTGGATGCATCATTCAGGGCAGTATCCACTTGATTACAGTGGGCTGATCGACCCCACACTGGTGCCGCATATTCTACGACTGAAAAACAAAGTGCAAAGCTGAGGTACGAAGAAGGGGTGGTTGGGCTTCCCAGTGAGTGTTGGTCAGTTTGCGGATGAGGTTATTTCTTGTTGCAACTTTCTGTTTGGTGTTGCTGCAATGACGCCTGAAGATGAGGGTGCGATCTAGAGTGACTCCGAGGTATTTTGGATGATCGCTATGTTCCAGTACTCTACCTTCCCACGTGACACGAAGCTTTCTGTTAGCTTCCCTGTTTCTGGCTTAGGATGTCCTCAACTTCTTCAAACGTCACTGCTTGCGCTGCCAAACCTAGGTCATCCGCATATATAAAAGACTCTGTGTCTTTGGGGGTGTGTTGGTCGTTGGTATAGATGTTGAATAGTATGGGAGCAAGTACACTGCCTTGTGGTAAGCCGTTCTTTTGGTTACGCCATCGGCTAGTTTTCCCTTGAAAATCCACAGCGAATCTCCTGTTATGCAGCATAGCCGTGATCATCTGCACTAGCGAGAAGTCACCTGTCATTCTGTATAATTTACTGAGGAGTGTACTGTGCGACACTGTATCGTATGCAGCGGTTAGGTCCACGAATACCACTCCGGTCACTTTCCTTAGTTCGAACCCGTTTTCGATATGTTGGGTCAGGTTTAGTACTTGCCCAGTGCATGACTTTACTTTCAACCCTTTTAAGTCTTTCAACCCAGCGACGAAAACAAAAATTACTCGTTACAAGAGGTGCTCGTTAAGAGAGGTTCCACTGTATTTAGAAAAAATAATATCGTTGCCGCTTCAGAATTTTAAAAGGTCACAACCTGTAAAAAATGCATACATTGTTCCATAACCTACGAATCGGTTTGCCACTTTTTTCATCTAGGATATGTACTCTGCTAAATCTGTCAACAGCATCCATCGTGCCTGATTTCGGGTCAGAGGAAGCAAAGTGGGCAATCGAGTACTGAAAGAGGTCGCGACGTTTCGGGCCAAGAAGATTCTGTGCCGTGGACCCTGAATGGGGGCAGAGCGGGTCGCGAACTGGCCTGCGACATCGATCGCCCCGGGGCAAGACGAGCTGGCAAGGCCTGACCGATTGATACCAGGACACTGACCTAGCCTTTGGGGTAGGCTTACATGCAACGCACAAACTCGCACGCTATATATTATGCAATATACACGCTACAGCGCCTGTATCGTCCCTTCACTTCTTTACGGCTGTGAATCTTCAAGAGCCAATCCAGCCGTATGGGATTCGAGAGCATATTCCTACGTAGAATACTGGGGGTACGATGTGATTTGACCTTGTGAGGAACGACGACGTGAGAGAGCGGACAAGGCAGTCTTTCTTAATACAATCGGTTAAGAGGCGAAGGTGGACGTAGCTGGGACATATACAGAGGATGCCGCGAGCATAAACTATAGCTGCCTTTCCTTCAAGCCGCCGGGCTCGCGCCGTCCTGGAAGGCCGTCGAAAACTCTACATTGAATGTACTCGGGGGAGCGGACTTGGGATGAGGCGAAGACTATGGCGGCTGACAGAGCTTTGTGGCGGCGGTTTGTGAATACGAATGATTATGAGTAATTTTTATTTTGTTTCATTTACAAATTTAATTTTTTCCTGTTTACTAAAATGGAAACTAGTCATGAAACAAAGCTTATCTTCCATTAATATGAAAATCTATCCTTAGATTATTTTACCTACCAAAAAAAATATCGTTAATGTGTTGCGCCACACCCGCTGTTCACATTGAAACAAAAAAAACGAATCAAACAAGGTTCCTAGCAGAGAGAAGACGGCATATATTAATCTGGGAAATTCATAACGACAGCGCAAGTAATATATTTTAAAAATAAATCAGCCTTCAATGGCAATACAGTTCACCGCTTTGAAAAATAAATGTAACAATATTAATTATTTGTTTTAATTTTTATTAGAATATTATTTTATTATTTCAATATTCTAATCTACTTTTATAGATCATTGACTATATTACAATATTATTATTACTTAAATATACATATACTATACATAAAATTCTTTTTTCAACGCGTCAATCCAAGCACAAAAATAACGGCAGAAGCGGGATGCGAACCGCGGACCTTGGAAACCAACTATGCCCAGGTATTCATACCGCTCGGCGAACTGCGCCATTACTATGCCCAGACTGACTTGCGGTGAAACTAGTATTTATATCATTGTTATCATCGTACGACAGATGTCGCCATAGTATATATTCAAAGTATGTATATTTTTATTATTATTCTATCAGTCTTTATTTATTCACAAGCTTATTATTATTACTTTCCGGCAGTCTATTTATTTTAGTAAGTACCACTCGGGTCTCGAACCAAACTATAGACTGAATGGATGAGAAACGACTACTTATAGTTCCGACTCGGACTTTATAACCAATCATTTACCTGTGTTACTGATGGATAATTTTACCTTCTTGATATTGTCTCAAGGAGACATTATTATATTAATTATTTTTTTCAGTCTATAGTTTGGTTCGAGACCCGAGTGGTACTTACTAAAATAAATAGACTGCCGGAAAGTAATAATAATAAGCTTGTGAATAAATAAAGACTGATAGAATAATAATAAAAATATACATACTTTGAATATATACTATGGCGACATCTGTCGTACGATGATAACAATGATATAAATACTAGTTTCACCGCAAGTCAGTCTGGGCATAGTAATGGCGCAGTTCGCCGAGCGGTATGAATACCTGGGCATAGTTGGTTTCCAAGGTCCGCGGTTCGCATCCCGCTTCTGCCGTTATTTTTGTGCTTGGATTGACGCGTTGAAAAAAGAATTTTATGTATAGTATATGTATATTTAAGTAATAAATGTAACAATGTTGGTAATTTTGACGTTGATTAAAATTGTACTTAAAACTAAAAAAATGCGTTGTTTGTTTATCTGAATGGGTGTTACGACCAATCGTTCACAGACAATTCGTTCAGCGACTCATCGGTAACGACGTGGGGCGCACTGGACGTCTGGTGCAAGGGATATATGGCGCACGGGACAAGCGGTGCACTGGCTGTCTCGCTAAACTAACATAACATTTTCATTACAAATAAATTAAAGCAACAAAATCATATCCGAATAATTTATGGTCGGTCATCCTACCCCTTCTCATAAAGGACAATTGAGTATGTACTTTCACATTTTTTAGCCGATCTGACTTTGAAAACCAGTGTCAATCAAACCGGGTCGATAAAAAAGATACAACGTGTGTTTTTTTTTTCTATAACATAATTGCTGAAGAAAAGTTGTTGATTATCCTAAACAACGCTTAAAAAAAATTGGTCGTAAAAAAATGCAAAAAAATAAATAAAAAGAGAAAAAAAATGAGCTGGAATATTCTCACCCGTGTTGTGTATAAAAATGGGAATTGATATCTTCTCGGAATATACTTTTTATTGTATGTATTTGCACATTGTGTAATTCCAGCAACACAAGGATTTATTTCATACTAATATTCGTGTGTAAAACCGTGAAGCGGTTAATATTTGAGTTACGAGGGAAGGGATCTGAAGTGGGGGAACCAAGGTACACTACAGAATCTCGGGATCAACCATAACAGCGCTTTTCAGGACTGAAGCGCCATGGAAACCTTATTTTACGGATAACCCTCGTAAAAATGGCGTTCGCAGTATTTTTTTAATTACTAATAATCAATTCAATTGTATAATCATATTTGTAAAGGTCATATGCTACGAAGCCAATATGGTAAAATGTAAATTAGCATTCTGCTAAATGCTTATAAAGGTGATTTTTTAATAGCTATAGGAAATTTTTCGAAAAAAAGACATAAAATTAAGAAAAATGCATGAAATCTTTATTTGAATCGATAGTACAGTCCATATAATTAAATGTTTGAATATTATTTCATTCAAATATTGACCGCGGCTGCGCCTCAAATGGTCCATCCGCTTAGTCCAATTTTGGCATACACTTTCCAACATTTCGGCCGGTATCTCACGAATAAATGCTTCGATGCTGTCTTCCAATGCGTCAATCGAAGCGAGCTTGTCAGTATAGATATGAGCCTTAACATAGCCCCACAAAAAATAATCTAAAGGCGTGAAATCGCACGATCTAGGCGGCCAATTGACCGGTCCCAAACGTGAAATAAAGTGTTCACCGAACTTGCCACTCAATTGGTTTATTGTTTCGCGTGCTGTGTGGCATGTGGCACCGTCTTGTTGAAACCACATATCATGCAAGTCAAGCTCTTCCATTTTGGGCAAAAAAAGGTTGAATATCATCTCACGGTAGCGCTCACCATTCACAGTTGCATTGCGATTCGCATCATCTTTGAAGAAGTACGGTCCAATGATGCCACCAGCCCATAATCCGCACCAAACAGTAACTCTTTCTGGATGCATTGGTAGCTCTTGCAATGCTTCTGGCTGATCTTCACTCCAAAACCGACAATTCTGCTTATTTACAAAACCATTCGGCCAAAAATGAGCTTCGTCGCTGAACACAAATTTTCGATAAAAATATGGATCTTCCGCCAACTTTTCAAGAGACCATTCACCAAAAATTCTGCGTTGTGGTAGATCGTTCGGCTTCAATTCTTGCACCGGCTGTATTTTGTAAGGCTTCACACCTAAATCCTTCCGCAAAATTTTCCACGTTGTTGAGTAACAGAGGCCCAATTGCTGCGAACGGCGCCGAATCGATAATTGATGGTCATCACTAACACTAGCCGATACAGCTGCGATATTTTCTTCAGTTCGCACTTTACGTAAGCGTGTTGGTGATTTAATGTCCAACAATGTAAATTTGGTGCGAAATTTAGTCACAATAGCCCGAATAGCCGCTTCAGTGGGTCGATTAAACTGACCATAAAATGGAAGTCACCCAGCGTGCTATGGAGAGATCCATGCTCGGAGTGTCGCTAAAAGATAGAATCCGAAACGAGGAAATACGCAGAAGAGCTCAAGTAGTGGATGCTACCCAACGAATAGGCACACTCAAGTGGCAATGGGCAGGTCATATCTGTCGAAGAGACGACGGTCGATGGGGAAGAAAAGTATTGGAATGGCGCCCAAGAACTGGCAAACGAAGCATTGGCCGACACCCTATAAGATGGACTGACGATATAAGAAGAATAGCGGGAGTGACCTGGATGCGGAAGGCGGAGGATCGAAGAGGATGGAGAATCATGCGGGAGGCCTACGTTCAACAGTGGACGGACACAGGCTGATGATGATGATGAAAATGGAAGAAGCGCGCGATGAACTTTCTTAACAGAGCACGCATTTTGATAATAAAATTCAATGATTTGCAAGCGTTGTTCGTTTGTAAGACGATTCATGGTTAAATTATATACCAAACTGAAGATGTTTGACAGTGACACAAAACACGAAACGTACGTGATCTGTCAAAATCAGTGTTGCCAAAAAGAAAATAGTTTAAAAATCACCCTTTACAAGTATATTAAAGTGTAATTATACAAGATATATTATTTTTCTCATCAAATTTTGCGCCCAGATGGGTTTTAATTTTCGGTGAATTCGTTTCTCATTTTGGAATAATTAAATAATGAAAAAATTAATTTTCCATATTTTAAATTAAAAATAATATAAAACACTCGTTTCTCAAAACGTTTTAAAATATGAAAAAATTAATTTTCCATATTTTAAACTAAAAATAATATAAAACACTCGTTTCTCAGAACGCTTTAAGTAATTAAAAAATAACAATTTGTGTTTATAAAAAAATGTTTTCTTCCAATCTCTTTTGTTATTTTTAACCTTTTGCCCGCGGCACAAAAATTAGCGAACATGCCCTGTACGCGGCTGGTTTTTCCGGGATTTTGTTGTCGCGTTTTCAACTATAAATATAGGTTGTGATATTTTTTTAACTAATCAAATATGTTAATTGGCACCCAAAGTAATTTTTTCAATAATAAAATACAATATATTTATTGTATTTTCGGTTTAATTTAACAATAATAATTCTTCATACAACTGGCGTGAAGTCACCATTTTGCTAAACAAGGTCACGCTAAAGCGAGAATACTGCGCCAACATCATGCAATGCTTATAATATTCAATTCTCGACACCTTTTCAATTTCACCCGCACTCGATGGTTTATTTACATTATCCCAAATTGTTAATTGATGCTTATCATTAGTAACACGATTGCGCACATTGACAGTTCAAATAAAATATGTCTATTGACAAACAAGCTATATTTCATTTTCTACGAGGAGATAGTTGCTTCTCTCCGTCAGTATTGATGTTTCGGCCATTCGACATGGTCGAAACATGTCGTCTACAAATATATTGTGGGATATATTCTAAAAATTATTTTATTTATATCTGATATTCCGTAAGATATTTAGTTAAGCGTCAAATCATAGTAATAACAGTGTGTTTCGTTGTTGTTAAATTTGTCGAAAGATAATCTATGTATTATTCTCGGCAGTGAAAGCCCGGGGGCTGGAAGAATAGACAGTTGTAGATAATACTATTCTACGGTAAGTGGTGCAGAATGATTTTTCGCTATAACGAAAGGGATTGTATGGAATTTTCTGCAAGTGTGAGCAAGCAGTAATATACTCATATGTTGACATGAGTGCTGGCGTAAGGACGTAGTGTTACTGAATGATGAATGACTACTTATAAAATTGCGCGGGTTTGTTTTTCTCTGATATATCCGCCGGTTGCAAACACAAAGCGAATTTCTTATTGCCGACTCCATGTCACCGGGATCGATGAAGGGAAAGAGAGCAAATCACCAATCAAAGAACATTTCGAGAAGCACATGATAATAATTTATTTAACATAAAAGATTGACAAACTTCGGTATTCTGCCCGAGCCACAAACAATTACCGATCTCCTTCGGTATCCGGGCAGAAAGTGACTCGGAGCGCGCCGTAACGCTCGCAGAGCCCTCATACCACATGTCGGACAATTTACGAATTATCTGCTGTCACATAACATGTAGATGCTACATGATCAGTCAAAAGAAATGGCGCATACAAGCGCCATTTTATTTTGACTTCATAAATCTAGACTTAGCCTAACACTTTTTATATGCGTGTCAGACGGGCGAACAAAAATAAGTGACAAAAGATCGTATATAGAGGCTTTTCGGCAGCAGCCTGGACGGGCAATATATCGAGCTGGTATCATGTCAAATATGTGTATTAACCAAACACTGACTTTTGAGTTGATTCTTTTCCATTTGACACTTAAAAATGTAACTTTTTTAATTATAGTAACTGTTCAACGAATCACAAAGTTGCTCCATATAATGTTGGTTCAACTGTCAACTTTAGTTTCTTATTTAGCCGCAATAATCTTTGGAGCGCTGACTGATACTGTGCTCGTCAGTCAAGCCGTGTCCGCGATAGTTTCCTCCCGACCGCTGCCCATGATACAAAATGTTACGGTCGGGCGGGGAAACCAAAGTCTTAACTGGAAATAAACGTGAACTATGCTTCTAAACAAGTTCTTGCTTCTAAACCTGCTTCTGCATCCTTCCTCCATGCGACCCGCGACCTGTTGTCGCCTTTTTCAAGATGGGGGATGTTATAATGTACAGTTGTCTGTCGAACTAGAAATCTAGGCTTTTAATAATGAAGGTCATAATTAATAATTAAATAAAGGACAGTCGTATGCGTATAAAGAATGCGTTTTTCATAAATTGGTGAATTGGCAAAAGCTCCTACCACAAGGTTTGTAGTAGAAGCTTTTGCCTACTTAGGTTAAATACTCAACAAATGGTAGAGGAGTATAATTTAAGAAATATTTAGGCATCAATAAATAAAAGATTATACTTAAAATAAATAAATGTTCACAAGAAGAGCGAAACAATATTAATAAGAAATGACCATTAATTTTTTTCTGCTAAATATTCAAGCTGTCCCCTTAGTAACATTTGGGAACATCAATAAACAGAGAAAATTTCCCCTTGTAGGGTTCCCTTATTTTTAGATCTAAGTTTTTGAAAAAACTTACTGCCTTATTCAAGGATAGGGCGGATTTGTCCTTTATAGAAAAGAAGTTGCTTTTCGGTAAAATACTAACGTGATCTAAAGCACACTTAGTTTTTTTAATGCGAGGCCGACTTTAGTCTTAATCTAAGAATGATACTCCAATCACTAGCGCAGGTCAGACTATTGAGAAAACGAGAGTTTCAATCTAGGCGTACAGGTCACCGAGAGCCATGGTCTCTTTGATAACACTGGAAAATCTTTTAATTCTATGCGCAATATTTGGGATTCGCACCATTACTCGATCAAAACAAAGAGTAGATATACACCACTCGTAACGTCCCCATTCATCTTTACGACAGAGAATCTTAGCATCTTGCCAAAAGCCAATGCAGCTGTATAATTGATTTTGACAGCAGATGCTGGTGTATAATATTGAGGATACGATTGACTTTGTGAGGGAGCTGACAAGGTTGCCTGCCATAATACAGTTTGTCAAGAAACGATAGTGGATCTGGCTGGGATATGTACTTTGAATTCAGCAGGAAAGTTTTTCTTGCACTACCAGGCACGCACTGTCCTAAAAGTTCTTCAGAAACTACCAATCATATTTTTTTGGGAGAACTCCGGGAGGCAAAGTTGTCATTGGATGAGGTGAGGATCATGGCGGCTGAGATAACAGCATCGGTTCGTGACGACCATATGTTCCAGTGAGAGAAGCGGATATGGAAGTGATGATGATTGTTCACAAGTATATTATCTAATTAATTTATTATGACTAGCGCCATACCTTGGTCAAATTGGTAATAAAAATATATGATCCTGACATCTACTGATAAAAAAAGAAAGTTTATATTAAAAAATAAAAAAGTGCTATGTATCACAACTATACATTTAATAGAAAAAAAGTGTTTTTTTATTATATATTTTAATATCGATTGATAATAAAAAAGAATGCATAGTAATTTGATTGGTAATTTATTATCACATAGATGATTTATTAATTATTGAGAACTATTACATAGTATAAAAAATTGTGGTTTTGGTATTTGAACTTAATCAAATAAAATGAATGATTTGATGATGATGAAAGTATGTTTAAATTCATCTACTACTTACGCTTTCCAAAAGCTTGAAAACAATAGAAAAACTGTTTTAAAATCACAATTAACGTAACCTATTATATTTTAATACTAACCCGGAACAAAATCACATTTTGACTAAGTAATATGTATAAAATGGTTTATTTGCACAGTTCAATATTTCTATTAATATACATATAAATAAGAAAGGCACAAAAAGGACACTTGTCTCCATAGATTTCGAATAGCTGGGAATGGATTTCTAAAGGTGCATTTTTTTTTTGCAGACAGGAAACGGATCACCGAGCTCACACCTGGCGGGCGAAGCGAGGGGGAGATTCAGAATCGCGGGATGCACCATAACAGCGCCTTTCAGGAGTGTAGCGTCATAGGAACCTTATTTTGCGGATAACCCTCGTATTATGCACATATTCTATAAAAACAATATGATTTTTTAAATAAACATCTTTGGTGGTTTTTTCTCTCTTAAAAGTCAAAATTTGAATAAATACTCCCATTATCTTCATGAAACACAATGTGCCAAATCAATCTTTTCTATTAATGAATTTTGGCTTCATCTGTTAATTAAATTATTTCATTTGTCCAGGTGATGACAGCACCGAGGTTAATTCAAATAAAAGTACTAATAAAATCGAAACAAGTGCAATAATTATGAATTAATTATTCGAGACATACCGTGTTTTATCTAATTTTTATTAAAAAAAAAAAAAGATTATGGAATATTAAAAAACATATTGTATCTTAAAATGAATTGTATAAATTTTACTAAATAATATTCTTTTTTCGCTTTTTATATTGTTTTAAAAAATATTGTAGGAAAAAATTCAGAGCCAGAAGACACCCACAAACCATATTTTTGTGTCTTGTCATTTTATTTTTGCGTCTCCTATTGTAACAATTTTTACTGTGATTTTCGTCACAGATCAAAGTAAAGGAAAATAAAAATATATTTTTTTGGAACGTTTTTGTCAAAACAATTTTTCCAGGAAAGTGGTTTACATTGCTAGAATTTCACTTATAGATCTATTTAAAATATTGAACAGATAAACATATCTTATGTATTTAATAAATTATCCTTTACCCCGAAATCGAATTGTAATAATCAGTACATTTTATACATATTCAGGCAAAACCGTTTCCATTTTCACTTAAAATAATATTTAATTATGTTTCCTAAATATTCATTCCGCAATAAAGTGGATTATATTTTTCATTAGCAAGAAATAGGACATGTAATACAGTTTCTGTGCTAGTGCGAATGATAGAAGGCGACACTGAAGGTCCTTACCTTGAGCAGCATGAGGATCTTCTGGGACAGGTCGTAGTCAAAGTTGGAGTACTTGGAGTCTGACATGTCGTAGATGAACACTAGTCCGGCACGCTGGGTCTCCTGCGACTGCAGGGCCACATCTAACTGGTACACCACTCCCTGCAAGACCATACTTTGTTACCATGTGGCATATTTTCTTCTAATTTGAATAGTTTAGAACGGTTACTGTAATGTTGGAAGCATTTAGCTTTACCCCAGTCCTTAAAAGAGTCCAGCAGTTGGTTTTTCAGATGTATAACCCTGCTAGTGATCAACACATTCCCACTTAAATATCATGTGATATAATTGAAAGAATTTTGTTATCACAAGTCTTTGAATTATGGAACATCAGATTAAGTACGGTTAATTAATTATTTAAATACACATTTATATATCATCACCACAGCAGCATAATATATATTTGGAAAGGCCCTAGACTGGTTTCAGTCGTACCTAGAAAACCGTAAGCAAACCTATACAGAATAAAATGTCGAGACCATCTACTCTATCATGTGGTGTCCCACAAGGCTCAATTCTCGGCCCATTATTCTTCATTCTATACACCAAGGAAATTGAGGAGATTGCTGAGAGATGGGAAATAAAAGTACACTGCTACGCAGATGACTGCCAGCTCTACTCTTCTTGTGGGCCCGAGGACATTGGCAACATGAAAGAAAGGATGGTCGGCTGTATAGAGGAGATCGGACAGTGGATGTCAGCAAATAGGCTCGCTCTTAATCCGGAAAAGACGGAATTACTCTTTATGGCCACAGCTAGAAGACAACATATTTTGGACTTACAACCCTTGGCTATATGTGGTAATGATGTCATCCCTTCTACAAGCGTCAAGCTGCTGGGAGTAGAAACTGACCAGTTCCTCAATCTTAGCGGTAATATCACAAAAACGGTGAAATCTGGATTCTTTAACCTGCGGCAGATACGGTCGGTAAAAATATGCTTACCCAGAGACGCTACAAAGAGTTTGGTAAATGCGTTTATAGTCTCCAAAATGGACTACTGCAATGCACTACACGCAGGCCAGCCAGCCAAACAACTAAAGCGGTTGCAGTCGTTACAAAACGCAGCGGCACGACTAGTCTACAACGTGCCCAAATTCTGTCACATTACTCCAATACTACACCGACTGCATTGGTTGAGAGTTTCGGCTAGAATCCACTACAAATTATGCCTCTTAGCTTACAAGGCACTCAACGGAACTGCACCAGGCTATTTGACAGAACTTATCAAGACTTCAGAAATAAACGCGCGTGGAGAGACACTCAGATCGGCTAGAGCAAATAGAAGCACCATGCAGCTGACGGGAGGTAGTCCTAGCACGGTCTTTGGCAATCGGGCTTTCAGCTACGCGGCACCAATGGCCTGGAACTTGCTACCGGAAATCATAAGAGAGCTTAAAGCGGAGGCATCCTTCAGAAGCAGACTCAAGACCCACCTTTTAACTCAGAGAGGCAAAGAAGCACTTTTGGAATGATCATTTGGTCATAAAAGAGCGCTATACAAATACTAATCTATATATATAAAAATCAATGTCTGTCTGTCTGTCTGTCTGTCTATCTGTGTGTCTTTGATGCATTCCGTTACCATTAACCCGATTGCGATAATACTTTGTCGAATTATTGCTGATACTAAAAGGAAAAAGATAGGATACTCAAAATTTGATTTAATTACAAAAATTAATTGAATATTTACGTAAAACATGTTTTCATACAAGACTATTGTAATACAGAACGGCCAATTTAGAACATTGTGTTTCCTTAGCAACGCCGTAAACAAAAATTCATTGACCTGAAGTTATTTTAAGTAGGTAATTTTAGTAGGTATTTTAAGTAGGTATTTACGTAAGGTACTGAATATTTTGAAACGAAATTCGTTTTTCGAATAAACTATTTCAATATTTGAATTTTTGACGACTTTTTTGTTTATCAAATTAAATAAATATAACGTATTTATTGTGTGTGATATACAGCAGAAAGAGTTAATTTTGGAATTCTAATTACTGGTCGGCTTCGGATAGTATTATATCATAATTTAATAATTAATTTTGAGTAAAAAATTAATAAATTAATAAATTAAAAATATTTAGTTTTGATTCACAATTTATTTTAATGTTTACATGTTTCGGCCTTCCTGGAGACCATCTTCAATAATGAAAAAATAAAAACAGGCCGTGGCTTATATAGGTATGGACAAGATCCTATATTATTACACACATATTTACAGGTTGTATATGTGTGCGGGTACAACAATTGAAAAAGGTTATTTTAAAAATTAATTGGTATGTGATTAGTCTTAATGTATTGAGATTTTTTTTTTTATGTAACCACATACAGGAGAATACCGACAGATGGTGATAGTAATTTTTGTCTCACCTGTGGAATTCTATGACGCTTACCATGGTGCATATGGCTAAACGCTGCGTGTGGAGTGTTGATCCGCCAACGTCATTGACTACAGCCCGAGATTCACGCATCATCCTTTATTTTTACAGGAATCTACTATGAATGGGTGGTCTTCACGGGATGACTTTTGTCTACCACCAATTTTAATTGATAGGCTTTGACTGACATTTTACGGGTGATGGATCAAATTCACACCAACCGGAGTATTTTAGAGCTCAGAAATCGATTAAAAATCCTTTTTTTTTTTCTCCGTCGGGGATCGAACCCACGACCTTTGGCTTGCAAGACAGCCAGCATTATACAATAATATTTGTTTTGCTTTCAATTTAAATATATAATATGAAATACTAGGTATTATATTTTATTAATTATAATGAATTCTAAAATTATAATTATTTCACCAAGTATTGTCAGTTGATAACCTTAATGTTAGTGTTATATCAATCAATTTATTTTCATTTTTCAAAAGTGAATTTCAAAACGTAACATTCACTGTGAAATCAATTATGCCACCAAAACGAAAAGCAATAGGTCAAGAGTTCAACTCAAGCACGAATGAAAAGGGCATCTCGAGCTTCAGAAACAGTCGAGCAAAGGAGAGCAAGATTGGAAACAGATCGAGTACACGCTGCTCAAACCCGTTCATCTGGACAGATGAGCAACGGGAAGCGAGATGAGAAACAGAGTACACACTGCTCAAACCCGTTCACATGAAACAGATGAGCAACGGGAAGCAAGATTGGAAGCAGATCGAGTACGCGTAGATCATACGAGACGTACTCTGCATGCTGATTTAAATCATAGTGCTTTCCATTACGATCCTAATTATGATTACAGTCTGCACCCAAGTATTGTTATTGGAAAAATTGATAAATTATGCGTGTATTGTAGTGCCTTTAAATTTAAAAATGAAACACTAGGAATGTGCTGCACGAGTGGAAAATTGAAATTGCCAGAATTAGATTCACCCCCCGAACCTTTATTAACGTTGGTATCGGGTGATACAAGTGAATCAAAACATTTCTTGACAAACATACGAAAGTACAATTCTTATCACTACCACTGCCGAACGCAAATCATTCCTCATCGTACAAATGGTCATGTTTAGCAAGTCTCAGAAACGCATCGATCGTACGATGGATTGCAATATCCGATTTTATTTTGGCAAGGAGAAGACGGATACCATTTCAACATCCCGTTGAGAAATCCACAAACAGATGAGGAAACGACTAAGAAAGTCAGTGCCATGAATTACTATTCATATCGATTGATGATTCGTGAAAACGCTGAAAATCATAACCTAAAAGGTCGACATTTGTTCCATCAATACATGTACGCGAAAATGGAAACTGAACGACTCCTCTACATTTGATTAAATCAAACCAAGTTGCGTTCCGAAGGGTATATTCATTTACGCGATGCAGCTGTTAATGATGGCTGAAAAACAAAAAAAACATTGTGTATCCAAAAGCACACCAATAAATAAAAACACATACGGGCGCCACTGTCAAATTTAGGTAAGAACAACATAATCTAAGTTTATTGTTTCTAATTAGCTCCGGTCACGCCTCATGTCCGACTTATCCAGTCGGAAAATGAGAGGCTCCCGACGAGGCGCTTCCATAAACACTCGCGGTTTATTTTTTTTTAATGGCATTGCAACGCATGCCGGGTACACGGTAGTATAATAATAATAATCACTTTTTTTTTCTTACAAATAATGTAGAAAAAATATATTGTTTTGTTTTGTAGCCTGCAAATTACACACAAGGTTAGAACACAGGGTTCAAGAACGTTTTAGCCTATTCTATGTCAGCCTCGTCAGCCACGCGCGTAGCTTCGACGATTTCCTTGATGAAGTTTAACAGCAAGGGGCCGTCAGAAGTAAGCAGTAGTTCAGAAAAATCCTCCCAAGAAATGGCTGAGACTCCCAGGCGACAGCACAGAACGCGTCTCCAATTCTCATGGATGATGCACTCCATGAGGGAGTGTCTCACAGTCTGTTGTATGCCTGGATGACATGGACATGCGTCGCAAGAAGAGGCCAAATCTTTTTCTTCCGTGTCCGATAAACGCTTGCGTGAGATGAAAGTCCACGGAGTTCGTCTTTTTCCACGTCAACAAGTGTTCGATGGATGGAAAGAAAGACTTGGTTATTCCTCTGGAAGTTGATTCTTGATATGTGGTGTTCTAAGCAGTGAGCGAATCATGCATTAACTTGGTCAAGGCGTAGCAAAGAGGAAAACAATCATAATGGGGTGTTGCCTATAATGCATTTATAATACTAAACTTATTAACTGAACGACTTATTCATATGAAAATTCAATGAAACATTCATTTTAATAAAAATAATTTAACTGAAAATAAAATTAATTGTGATGGTATTCGATAGTTGTTTCTGTTGCTGTAGCTGCAGGATAACTGTGGTAACCCTTCTAAGCCCGAATTGAGTGGTTGATAGCTGCGATGTTCAGGTAGAAATAGGACCAAAGTAGGGGTGAGTACGCAATAGTAATCACTCTTACTGTGTGCTAATATAATATATACTCGCATATAAGAGGTAAACTCCGAATACCTGTAGAGTGGTTTGGTGAGACGACACGTTGGGTATGTGCAGGTGGGCTGTGAAGACAGCAATGGCTGCCCCGGTAGCATCTCTGCTGGGCTGCAAGCAAAACATTTAATTACTGTTATTGCAAAAATATAGGAATTTTAGCGATTGTTCCTCAGTAGGATTGAATGACCACCAATAACGAAATTAAATTTGAGGAAAAAAACATTTACTTTTTTAAAAATGTTTTCTTTCTTTATTATTCCAATTATTTTTAATACTACCAGTACGTTTTGAATATTTAAGCTTTTACCGTAGATGATGTCTAAAGCTGTCATGAACTTTGCACAAATTTCCGATCCTCATATTACGCACATATTGTAATGTTCAATGTTAGTATAATGTAATACTGAATACAGTAGAATCCCGATTAACCATTCTTCCGTTGTACGTTTTTCCACATGGACAGTTTATTTTGTTTAGTCCCGGCAAATACCCCTAAGAAAAAATTCAATTTAAATTATTTTTTCTTTCAAAATAATTTTTTACAAATTTAATGCGTTACTGAAATACCAGTAGAATTAATAATTTTATAAAAATATATACATATATAGGTATGATTAACACATTCGCATCGGGTGACATTCGCATAGGGTGACATTCGCGCTCGGCTGATACTCTAATACGGGCGATAAATCGATGTCGCGCGTAAAAAATATGTTTCTACATAAGCTGCCATAACTTTTAAAACATCCAACATAACTACATATATTTTTTAAAATGATACTCACGAATTATAGCACCACCAGCAAAATTATCGAAAAGTTGTAGAACATCTAACATTAATTTTAAATTATGTCCACAACTTGAAAATACACATTAAAACTTTTAACGGTAGTTTTTTAGAGTTATAAATATTTTTTTAAGATTTACAGTATGATATTCACTGTAATAATAACCCTTATAAAGGGTTTTATCACAAAAAATATACATAAAACACTAGCGATTATACAATAAAATTTAAAATATATGTTTATTTTACAAAATAAACAAATTTTATTTATTCTAAAAATTTAAACGAATTTGTAGTGACCCTGTGTCTTAAATATGCGTTTACTTTTGTAAAATTGATAATGTCGAACCTTATAAGTAAGAAAAAGTCAAATGCTTGTAGAAAAAAACAAGTATAAATACCCTACCCGACTTTAAAGATCAGAGTGCGTAAAAGGTAAAAATACCCTTCCGTGAATTAACCGTCATTCGAGGTAACGGGTATTAATACCTTTCCCGATGCGAATGTGTTTAGTATTAAGAAAAATAAAGCAATAAAGACAAGCAACAGAAGGTCCCAATGCTCATCAAACAGACGCCTCCAACAATTTATTCTTCCAAACAAATTCGTGGAGTTCATACCTGAATTGGGCTTCCCTTTCGTGAAATAAATCAATATAAATGTTAAATTGTGTCAAATAAACAATGTTAAATAATCCTGCATTAACCGTTCCCCAAATAATCAGCTTCCTCGATTGTCTAACTATTATGATCCAAATATTATCTGGATTGGCTGTCTTTGTTGCATTTTTTTGAGACAGACATATTTTAGTTGTTGTAGGTTCACCAGAATGACTTGACAGGGATATCAGGATAAGGCAATTATAGCAGAAGTTCTACTATAGGGCCAGCTCGTGTCATGCTGCACTCACCAGGATGGTGAACTTGCCCGTGGCCAGCTCGGCCCGCAGCGGCTCGCGGGCGGGCTCGAGGCGCGCCAGCCCCTCGCGCTGCCGGGTGAGCTGGTGCTGCTCGTACAGGGCCACGGCTCGCTGCACGTCGAACTTGCGCGCCAGCAGGAACCTGGTGGCCGCCGCCCAGCCCGCGGGGCCCTCCGAGGCTTCAGGAGTCTCCCCATTGGCGGCTCGCCGAGCATTGATTATCTCTATGAAGCGTTTGGTGGCCTGCAAAGAAATGTACATTTAAAAATATTTTCTTTCAAATAACTCTTCAGATTCTACATTTCCTATTCGACGTTTCAAAAAGAAACCGGAGTAAGATTGCGTCCTAGAATTGCGCTGTGAAAAGGTGAATCACTGAATAAAATCAATCCTCCTATAGTATACATAAGATCGGATGATTGGTTAGCCCAAGGGTTGGCAAACTTATTTGCCAAAGAGCCAAATATGTACATTACAACAATTAAAAAAAATCTGGGAGCCAAATCTGTTTTTTTAATTTAGTAAACCTTCATTATAATTTTAGACCTTCATTAAATTACGGCTACACTTAATAACACTTGATTTCACACTTTATAAAGATCTATTCTTCGATAAACAATAAAATGAAAGTAAGGTATCTATAAATTTAAATCATGACAATGACTGATAAACACATAATCCGAACAATGTCCTTGCATCTCCTTGGAAAGTTTCAGTAAGTCATGTTTGTATGTTATTGTTTTTAATTTTAGGCATGATTCCAGGCTCTCATCAATAAGACGACTTGTCAGTTTACTTTAAATAAAGTTCATGCTTGAAAAAGATTGTTCGCATGAATATGTAGAACCAAAAAAAGGAAAGAACAGCAAACGCGAGTTTTTTCAGCTGATCATAAGAGTCAGGAATATTATTTCAGACGTTGAAAATGATCATGTCTTCCTTCTCCAGGTCTTTCAAACCAGACCACCTGTGTTGTGAACTAAGAAAACATTTTTTCTTTTCTAATATTTCCAAATCAATACAAAGATGTTGAAATTTAGAGCTCATATCTCCTTGTTTTTTAAATCCTCCAATTGTATTTTAAAGTTACCAATGTCAATGCCAAAAGGAGAAAATTTCAACTCAGTTATCGTAGCATTGAGGATTTTTGACGAATGCTAAGGTTGCTCTGCTATTTTTAAACTCCTAAAACCTGCTGAGAAATGCTTCCCTCATATTTAAAATTGTTGTTTTGAAATGGCGTTTTTTTAATAAAGGAATTATTTTCTTGGAAATGCTTCAGCAGGCTCGGAAAGTGAAACAATGTTTCCCTTTCAAAATCTTGAGCAAAAAGGGATAATTTGTTTTTGAATGAAATGACTTCTTCCAACATTGAAAAAATTGTGCTTCCTTTCCCTTGTTGTTTACGGTTAATCTGATTTAGATGATGAGACGTAACGTCTACCATTAAATAAAAGTTTTGGATCCACTGATTGTCTGTAAGTTCTGGATAGTGAACACCCTTCTCAAGAAAATATGCTTCAATTTCTGGCAATAGGGACGCAAAACGTTTTAAAACGTTCCTTCTTGATAACCATTGAACCTTGTTATAAAGCAGAAGATCAGCGTACTCACTCTGCATTTCAACTAAAAATTCATTGAATTGACGATGATTAAGAGCTTAAGCTACAATGGAGTTAATGATCGTAATCACTAATAGCATAACTTTACTAATTTCTTCCGGGAATATCTGCGCACAGCGCTTCTTGTTGAATAATGCAATGATAAACCAATATCACGTGATTATTTTTTTCTTTTAAAATTGCAACAAACCCTTTTCTGACGCCGGTCATACTTTTGGCCCCGTCTGTTGAAATCGACACAATTTTATCGAGAGGAATATGATATTTATCCATACACTCCACCACAGCATTTGCAATATCCTCTCCACGCGTCTGACCTTTGAGTGGCAATAATCCTAAAAGTTCTTCTTTAGGACCTAAATGAGAAATAAATCTTACGAAAAGCGAAACTTGCGCTGTATCACTTATGTCACAAGACTCGTCAACTGCTATTGATAAAGCCGAACCAATTTCAGATCTCTGATTTGCTGGATGGTTATATTGGAACAAATTTTAATTGTTCTATCTTTCAGTTTTGGCAGAGAGTGGAAACTCTTTAATTTTTTTATAACATCTGCTTTGTTCTTAAAATCTCGAAATAACTCTTCGGACGCATCGATAAAACAACTTTTTATGTATTCGCCGTCTGTGTACAGTTTCCCTCTCTTAGCAATCTCTTGACTAACAACAAAACTTGCTATATTCACCGGCGGTCATAGCTCAATGGTAAAGCGTTTGCTTTGCAAGCCATAGGTCGTGAGTTCGATCCCCGACGGAGATTTAAAAAAAAGGATTTTTAATCGATTTCTGAACTCTAAAATACCCCGGTTGGTGTGAATTTGATCCATCACCCGTAAAATGTCAGTCATAGCCTATTAATTAAAATTGGTGGTAGACGAAAGTCGTCCCATGAAGACCACCCATTCATAGTAAATTCCTGTAATAATAAAGGATGATGCGTGAATCTCGGGCTGTAGTCTATGACGTTGGCAGATCAACTAAGATCAACTTCAGAATTACTATCACCATCTGTCGGTATTTTCCTGTATGTGTTTACATAATTTTATTTTTATATATATTATCATTGCTGGAAGATTGCATACAGTTTTAAATACAATTAAATACTTGATGAATCGTGACTCTTCCGAAGTTCCTCAACTGCTTTCTTCTTTGCATCACCGGCAGGATATTTAGTGCTAAATGACGCATGCTTACTTGTAAAGTGTCTCTCCAAATTTGACTTCTTGTTGTGCGCGAATTTCTCCTTACAAATAAGACATGTCGGATAGCCATTCAAGTTTCGAATAAATGCGAAATTTTCGGTCCACTCAACTCTAAATTCGCGGTTTTCAACTTCCGTTTTTCTTTGCTTCCTTTTGGTAGCCATATCGATTGGGGCACCTACATATAAAAGTATCCCAATTTTTTTTCTAAAGCCAGCAATATTAAATTATTATTATTATTAAAATCATGACAAAAATACTTATATGATGTGTAGCTGGAAAAAAAATACAACTTGATTCTTCAAGAGACACCTTTGTAACGTAAGCTACTTGCACAATAAGCTCCGACCACTCTAGAAAAAACTGTTCACAATCAACGCGACGGGTACAAATGACTGCTGTTAATGCCAACCAGACTTGTTGAAACGCGCGACTCTCCCCCGCGCCGCGTACCCGGTAGTCGTCAACCGACCGATAAGTCACCCCCACACGTACACCTCGGAGCGCAGGTACCGCGCGCCGCTCCGAAAGTAAGGTAAGGGTTTTATGGCCGGTTTACATTGGTCAAACATTTAGTGAAGTAGGTAAGTACAGTGAGCAAGGACAGTTCTGTGAACCGATTGAACAGTGGTGAGTCTATTCTAGTATACTGTGTAGGGGTCTAATCCCTGGGCGCGATGTACCTGCCCAGGCCTGTGGATATTTGTGCCAGAGCCACACTCAAGGAGCTAAAGAGCCGCATGCGGCTCCGGAGCCGCACTTTGCCGACCCTTGGGTTAGCCCAATGCTCCCGAGGCCTGGACCATTTAGTTCTAAGAGATGGTATATTTGTTCAGAAATTAAAAATGAATTCGACCCAAAATAAAGGAGGTGTGTTGGTAATGAGACTGACAACACTGCGGGCGATCTGGTAACGTTGTGTCTACAGGTTTGTGCTAGACCGGTTTGTTTATCCCTTCCACACAGTTCGAGTATGCGGCACCAGTGTGGGGTCGATCAGCCCGCCGTAATCAAGTGGATACTGCCCTGAATGATGCATGCAGAGTCGTCACAGGCTGCCTCAAACCAACACCCATTTCTAAACTATACCCCTTGGCTGGCATCGCACCACCACACATAAGACGCAAAGTCATATGCGCCGAAGAAATGCGTAAGGCAATCAACCAACCGTCCCACTGCTTGTATAATCAGATACCCCCAACACCAAGATTGAAGTCTCGAAGCAGCTTTCTGAAATCCAGACAACCTCTCACATCCGGCCCTGAAAATGACTCCAGCTCTGGCAATAAATCGCACCAGAGGATTTCATTACTCCAAAGGAAGGCCTCCCAACTGGCAAGAACCTTGACTGGCGGACCTGGAAATCCCTGAACAGATTAAGAACCGGAGTTGGTAGAACAAAGGACAACCTCGAGCGGTGGGGAATGCTTCGGCAGGGAGAGACACTATTGTGCGACTGTGGAGACCTGCAGACCGCCTCACACCTTAGATGCTGCTCCATGTGCCTAACAAGCCGCACATCTCAGGACCTAATGTTGGGCAACACACGAGCTATCGATGTTGCCAAATACTGGGAAAAAATATTTTAACGTCGCTGACACGAAGAAGAAGAAGAGTCCGAGTTATAACTTCATGCAGCTAACACATTAACATTGACAGTACCATCAGTGGATTTGTGTTTTTTTTGTGTTACAAAAATTGTGCATCGGAATTTAGAACAACGTTGTCCAATATTTTTGTGTTAAGCTTGGTGAATCGGCGAGTGCTACTTTTGAAAAGTTGAAATGGGGAACATTGCCCAATCATTTTTGAAAGGCCGAGAAAACGTTGAAGATGCATATCGCTCAAGAAAACCTTCAACTTCAAAAACTAACGAAAACGTTATGTTTTATTTTATGTTTTTTAAATTTGTTTCACTGGAACAAACTCTCACCTAAGTGTCCTTGAAAGGCTCAGGAAAAGAGTGATACGTGTGAGACCAGACATAGCAGACAAGTGGATGCTTCATCATGACAATGCCTCGCGTCACACTGCCTTTTTCATCAGTGAATGTTTGACCTCAAAACACATTCTTGTTGTTCCTCAATGCCCCTATTTACCTGATGGGAAAGTCAAATATTACGAGTCAATCAAGTATAAAGCCGGTCTCGCTTCCAAAAAACTAGGTGTTTTATATATATAGATCACGTCGGTATTTCAACGATAAACAACTTATTCTTCTATATAAAGGACAAATCCGACCCATCCTTGAATACGGCAGTCACCTTTGGATTGGAGCCCCAAAATACCTTCTAAACTTAATTGACTTAGTTCAAAGAAGAGCAATTCGTTTGATAAACAATGACACTCTTACGTCTAACCTGCAATCAATGGAACACAGGCGTAAGATTGGTTATCTTAGTCTTTTCTACCGTTATTACCACGGTCGCTGCTCTTCGGAACTTCATGTTGCGAAGAGCAGCGATGCATGAAAATGATAGGTACAAAACTGACTTGCCACACACGGTGATCGAACCCAAGGCCTTCGAAACCACAGTAGCATATCTCACTAAACCACTATTATAAAACACAAACTACACAAAAAAAATATAATACATAGATAACGGTACCGCCGCATTTCGTTTCCAGACAATTCGTTCGACGACTCATCGGTAACGACGTGGGGCGTACTGGACGTCTGGTGCACGGGAAATTTGGTGCACGAGATAACTAGTGCACTGGATGTCTCGCTAGCCTAACCTAACCACCTAAGTTTTTTCGTTAACAAGAACTATCGATCTCTGGACACTGCGATCACTGGACAAATCCTTAGGTAAGGTTAGCGAGACATATAGATAACACACTTAAAAAGTCAATATTTATTTTTATGTTTTCAATGCTAAAAATGTTATACCAAGAAATTATTTATCACCATATACAGTGGTACCTTGACATACGAGTGCCCTAACATACGTTTTTTTTGAGATACGAGCAATCGGCTTAGCGGGCCTGCCTGTTGCACAAGAACTGCGCGTCACGTTTTCCCGCATGAATTCCCTGGCCACGTTCAGTGAATCAGTTATCAGTGTGTTCTCGCTGTCAAAGTATATTTTTGTTCAATTCATTTCAATGGGGAATTGCTTTGAGATACGAGTATTTAGAAATACGAGCAAGGTTCCGGAATGAATTTAACTCGTATGTCGAGGTAACACTTTATATTTTTTATAAGATAAAGAAAAGGCACAAGTTAAATACAATTTAATAATTCAGATTAGAACAAATTAAATATTTTAAAAAATCACCTTAACGAATAGGGACGGAAAACCTTTATACTCGAAAATATGAATAAACACTGGTGTTAATTCGCGTCGGTGTATGACGCAAGGAAGGATGTGTAAGGTGCGGGGTACGAAGAAAAAAGTCTCATGCTATGATAATATCCGCCCTCGCTCGTCTTACCTGTGTAAACGGCGAGATAGCGGCTATCTATAGACCAGGGCTGGCGAACCTATGGCACGCGTGCCACAGGTGGCACGCGAGACGATTTTGCGTGGCACGCGAATGAGGAGAAAAAAAAAAGTGTATTAGAAAAAAAAAAAGTTATGGAAATAGTATTAAAAAAATATTTAAATAGCGACGTGTATTTTCTTCGTTCATAAATAATTTCAGAAACGAAGGATATGACGACATTCATGCATAAATAAATCATATTGTTCAATGCTTCCAACGCGGTGCTAGTTCCTTGAGGTGTATTTTTTTTTTGTAATGAACTTCGCTCCCGGCACGAGCCGTTCCGAAATGTTCACGAAGGGTCACGACATACGTCACACTTCGCGCTCTCGATGCGCATTAGATCGTCAGCTCTCGTGTGGTTTAGGTTTGTAATTGCTACTCTTGTGGATGAATATGATTTATCAACAATTTAAATTCGACGATTTGATGTGTCAGTAACAGAATAACTCTTTACCTGATCGGACAGTTTTGTTAACAATTTGTGCTATAAAAACAATCTAATTAATACAGAAACAAACTGTTTATTGGCACCCACAAAGATGGCTGTACCATATAAGAAACAAAAACTTGGTGAAGCCAGCAGTAAAAATTCTGGCAGACAATTTCAAAATTGGTGGACTGAAATTTACGGTGTAATTGAAAGAAGTGACAAAGCAATATGTGTTATATGTTCTGTGTCAGTGGTATCTAGAACATCATCTGTAAAAAGACACTATGAAACAATTGATAAGGAACTTCTTGGCAAAAGCAGAGATGAACAAAAATAATATATTTTAAGAGCAATCAAAACAAAAATCTACAATCGAGTGCTTTAAATAAGTTTGTTAATAGTAATTCCAATTATGTTGCTGCTAGCTTTGAAATAGCCAAAATAATTTCCAAAAAGGGAAAACCATTCAGCGATGGAGACTACATCAATAATGCATTTTTATAATGCGCACCATTTCTTTTTGAGGATTTTGGAAATAAAGAAAAAATATTCGAACGAATAAAAGAATTGCCTATCGCTCGAAATACAATAAAAGACAGAATCTTGAAGATGGGTAAAAATGTAACATATCAACAAAAAACAGATATAAAATTATGTGATTGGATTTCTATTTGTCTTGACGAAAGCATTGATGTCACTCTCTCGGCTCGATTAGCTATTTTTGTTAGATATTTTGTTGGCAATAAAATAATGGAAGAATTAATAAGTTTGGTATCTTTACCAGAAACTACTAAAGGCACAGATGTTTGCAAAGCAGTTGTAGAGGCTCTTTCTAAAGCAGAAATAAATTTGTCGAAAATCGTTTCAGTAAGTACAGATGGTGCACCCAGTATGATTGGCCAAACAGCAGGATTCGTCAATTTATTTACAAAGTTTGTTGGCCATCCACTGTTAGCATTTCATTGTTTAATACACCAGGAAGCGCTGTGTGCAAAGGGTGGTCTTAAATCTTTTGAAGATGTGATGACACTTGTGACTAAGATAGTCAATTATATTGCTGCGCATCCTTTATGCAAAAGAAAATTTGAATCATTATTAAATGAGGTCAATTCGATGTATAATGGATTAACGATGTATAATAACATTCGTTGGCTTAGTCGCGGCAAAGTACTTCAGCGTTTCGTCGAGTGCTTTGATGAAATTTATATGTTTTTAAGTAACCAGAAAATAATTTAGTATGAAGAATTATCAGATGTTGAGTGGATTTCGAGATTGATGTTCTTTACTGATTTTTGCTCCCATTTGAATGATCTAAATATAAAATTACAAGGCCGTGGCAAAATAATTACTGTTATGTTTGATAATATAAAAGCATTTGAAGCTAAGTTACAAATATTTAAGCGTGATATAATTACCAGAAATTTTAAGTACTTTCCCAACCTAAAAAAATACATGATGGATCTGGAAATCCATGAAAAGCCAGACGTAGGAAAATTAATAGAATCATTTGAAAATGCTTTAGACGCAACAATAGAACAATTTTCACGAAGGTTTGTTCTGTGTCGACAACTTGAAGAAACTACAAAATTTATTACCCATCCAGACACATATAAGTATCAACAATTAAACTTAACAATGTTTGAATACATGGAATTAGATGATTTTGAAATGGAATTGGTAGATTTTCAGTCGAGTTCGATATGGACACAAAAATTTAAAGACTTAAGAATTGTTTTGGAAGAAATTGAGCGAGATCGATTCGTTGGACCAGTCCAGAGGAATACCGAAAATGAAGTACTTACAACTTGGCAATCCACCCCGAAACTTTTTTCTTGTCTTAAAAAAAATAGCAATGGGCATATTAACAATTTTTTCGTCGACGTATTCCTGTGAATCATTATTTTCTTCGATGAACTTTATTAAATCAGACATAAGAAGTAGACTTACAGACGAAAGTACTACTGCTTGTATTTTATTAAAAGCTACCAGCTATGAACCCCATATAAAATATTTGGCATCTAGCATCCAACAACAAAAACCTCACTAATTAGTTTTGAGGTTCACAATTTTTTTCGAGTCTATTTTTTATTTTTTATTTATTTTCTTAGTTCGCTATTATTAACTACTTAATTATTTTCCTCAACGTATTGTTTTTTGGTTTTATTAAAAATCTGAAGTCACACAAACATTTGATGCATGTTTATTTCCATGGCATGTGGCACGCGACATATTATTTTATTGAAAAAAAAAATTTTTTTGGCACTCAGTCTCAAAAAGGTTCGCCACCCCTGCTATAGACACTTGCGAGCAGAGGAAACCAATCCAGTCTTCCGGTTAAAAACTTATGCTTTTAGGAATATGTGGACTTTATGGCAGTAAATCGACATGGACAGTTTATTTTTAATGAATATTGAAAGAAAAAAATAAAGAAGGTTTAGCTTAATAACGTACTTCAATGTGGATTTTATTATAATAATATTTGTCAATTCCAATTATCCGGATTGGTCAATGTCTGGTCCATTATTGGGTGAAAAGGCAAAATTGTTCGATGCAAGATTGAATGGAGTGGAGCTATGAATCAAAGCAAGCTGAAACATTCATAACCCGACGGGGATAGCTCAGTGGATAAAGCGTTTGCTTGGTAAGCGGAAGGTCGTGGATTCAATAAACGACGGAGATTTAAAAAAATGTGTTTTTTTTATTGATTTCTGAGCACTAAAATTCCGCCGGTTGGTGTGAATTTGACCCCTCATCCGTAAAATTCCAGTCATAGCCTTCGTTCGAAATTTGAAAATTCTATAAATATTTTTGAAAATGTTTTCATTTTATGAGTTGCTTGTCTCTTATGAAGTATGATACTAGTGGCAAGCGCACTTCGTATTTGAAGCTGCTATCAATATACGGAAACGTCGGGCTCATCATTCGATCCCCTTTTAAAAAAACGCTGATTATCGAATATCCAAATACTTCTAGGTACTACAGCCGTAGTCTATGCAAGTTCACGGGCTCTTGCCCTGACGGCTTCCGGGAACCATCTATGTTCCTACGTGGACCTCCATGTATGCAAATGTAGAGCACATACAGTCTGAGCTTACAGAACTGTGAAAAGGCACTTTGCGGTGTCTATATGCTTTAAATATGTTTAAAAAATCAAAATACATACGAGTCCATATAATATTTATGTTGCTATCAGTTGGAGATCTACAATCCATCTTAAAGTTTTTATTTGCAATGTTATATAATTTTTTGACAGTTATTTCTTGCTTATACTTTGTTGTGAAAAATATGAATCAGCTGATTATCAGGTATTTTTATTTTTTACGCGATTATCGTAATATTTTTTTTATAAATCAGATCAGAAAATTAATAATAACGTGTACTACTAATTAGGGATGATTTAATGGCTAAGTATAATAAAGAGACAATTAGGAAATCGAAGCCATATCTTGAGACATTGTTTAGTTTCAGATAATACTTGATGATCGCCGGTACATCTGTGAAGCTTCATGAAACCGTCGTTAGCGACAGCTGAGATAGAATGTGGGACTAAGACAGATGAACTGGTCTCCCTCGCACCCCCGCATTTGGAGCCGTCGCGGCTGCTGCTGTCCCGCTCCCACGTCGGAAGTGACACATCGGCTTCCGGCCCGCTTTTAAACACCAGAGCTGTCTGCTCCAACTCAAAACAGACTATACAAACCAACCACGAAAAATCACGTCTAAACGTATTTTTAAATATATGAATTCCAAAAATTCTAATATAATAGTTATATCACTGGAAAATGCAGAAATACATTCGGTGATAGGATAGATTTTCAAAAATCGCCTTATATCCCATCACAGACACACGTCTGCTGTTTCCACCTTTGAAATAGGGAAGCGAACAGAAAACTTTGCCACGTGGGTCGGCGAGTATTAAAGCATAGTGACCATCGAAAGTACCTCGGAGTCACTCTGGATCGCACTGTCACCTTCAAGCGTCATTGCAGCAACACCAAATAAATGTTGCAACAAGAAAAAATCTCATCCGCAAACTGACCAACACACTGGGGAGCTCCACCGCCCCTTGTCTGGGTTAGATAAGCCCACTGTAATCAAGTAGATACTGCCCTGAATGATGCATGCAGAGTCGTCATAGGATGCCAAAAACTAGCACCCATTTTAAAACTATACATACCCCTTGAATGGTATTGCACCACCAAACATAAGACGCTAAGTCATAAGCGCCGAAGAAATGCGTAAGGCAATCAACCAACTGACCAGCTGACCCACTGCTTGTATAACCAGTTACTCCTACACCTAGACGGTAGTCGCGAAGCAGCTTTCTGAGATCCGCTGTATCCTCTAACCTCTCAAATCCATCTCTGGCAACAAATTGCATCAGAATATTTCATAACTCTGAACAGATAAAGAACCGGAATTGTTGGTTAAAGGACAACCTCGATCGGTGGGGATTTGATGCGGCAGGAAGAGTTACTGTTGTGTGACTGTGGAGACCTGCAGACCTCCTCACACCTAAAATCCTGCCCCATGTGCCCAACTAGCAGCACATCTACACATTTGGCGTCGCAGAAACGATGAAAAAGAATAAGATACTACCGCATTCTTGATATTACTGCTGCGAATGCAGAGACCCAAATACCACATCAATCTATGATCCTAACCCGTGTTCTCGACTAATCCTGCATCCGTAATATATATATAAATCCATATTGTAAGGCAAAAGTTGTACCTGACAAACGTCACCTGTTTGCAGTGGTTTCAATTAAAAGTGAATAATGCGTGAATGCGAAACTGCAGTCGTAAGTTTTTGGCGAATCAACATTTCAAGTTCAGCACTTCACCATCTTTAAA
This sequence comes from Glossosoma conforme, assembly GCA_022606575.1. NCBI lineage: Eukaryota > Metazoa > Arthropoda > Insecta > Trichoptera > Glossosomatidae > Glossosoma > Glossosoma conforme. The sequence continues at coordinate 911,323 of JAGTXR010000195.1, read as the reverse complement.
AGTTGCAGGCGGCACGTAACCATCGAGCACACTTCGATGTGACGCTGGTGTGTAGTGGAAATAGATTTGTCTAGCGACCGTTAAAAACATCACAATAATCCGGAAAAAAGATTATCCACCCCACGTTCATATCAAAATCATCGATGGTGTTAGGGATATGCTTTAAATATAGCGATCGTGACCAAGAATATTAGATATTTTGTGTACATACCTCTCGGTTGTTATTTATAAGTCGTAACTAACACTTTATCGATACAAATATTGAATTGAGCAGTTACAGCACTCAATAGTTGTGCCATACATTTATCAATATACATGACGTGAGATGAAGAATCCCAAAGCGCCTCATTGATGACAATGTGCTCCTTAATGAGCGGCTGTCTGGAAGTTGTCCAAGGCTATCAAAGCTCACCTAAGACGTGCCCATGAATAATGAATGCCACGTGGATGAGAGATCACACCACGGAGCACTTCTTAGAAATATCTAAACATGTGAAAGCATGTATGGGGCCTAGGGTAAAGCTAGTCATATGTGAATTTGAAGTCTTCTACAACATCGAATCCCAACCGATGTTCTCGAAGATGAAATTTCCCCTTTACAATTATTTATTGGAATTAAATAAAACTTTGAGTACCCTATTCTCTTCACAGTCCTAAAAGTAATATTTCATGAAAGTTTTATATCGATCGGATGAACGGTGTAGGAATGTATAAAAGACACACATAATACAGACATTCATTTATATATACATAGATTTTTCATTTATAATGCATTTTTTTAATACAAAAACACGTAACAATTTGTACGCTGGAACGGATTAATGTTATTTCAATAGGAAAATTGCTTTGAGATACGATCAAATTAATGGAACGAATTAAACACGTGTTTCAAGGTACCACTGTATGATCCCTCATTGTTAGCAACGTTCATCATCAAAACCTCGGCGCGTGCCGCTAGTGATCGATGCTTTGTGTCTGCACAAGTCATTAACACGTTCATCGCTATGTCAACCACCGGTGGCCGACACTGATTCATTACAATCACGCCGCGTCGGCCACCGGTGGCCGACACGACAAACAAATTTGACATTTAGTTTTGCGCTGTCAGCCATGCGCTCCATACAAACTGTTATTCAGAATGTCTGACGCGGCCCTAACACCTAATATCACAAAAACATTTTTCGTCACTTTACAAAAAACGGTGTTGGCGATGAACGTGTTGTTATTTACCGATTACAAATACAAAACTACCCAAGTCATATTCGCGAAATATAGTTCAATAAAACATAATTATGCTTTGTATACTCGTATTATACTTATTGATGTTCTCCGTGAAAAGGTAATGGAAATTTTGAGGAAAATGCTGGTAAAAAGATATATTTTCTATTTGGAGAATAACATCACACATCTTGTGAATTACTCCTCCAGGATAAAACGTCCCGGAGAATGTGTTTAATTTAATCTATTTATATAAAAATGAATGTCTGTCTGTATGTATGTCCATTATGCATTCCTATACCATTAATCCGACTGCGATACTTTGTCGAATTATTGCTTGGACTAGCGGAAAGAAGATAGGATACTCAAAATTTGATTTAATTACAAAAGATCAATTGAATATTTACGTAAAACATGTTTTCATACAAGTCTATTGTAATACAGAACGGCAATTTTAAAACATCGTAACCATAGCAACGCCGAAAGCAAAAATGGCGCAAATCTGTCCTGTAGGTATTTTAAGTAGGTATTTTAAGTAGGTATTTTAAGTAGGTACCTACGTAAATTTTTGAATATTTTGAAACAAAATTCGATTTTCGAATTAAGTGTTTCAATGTTTGAATTTTAATGACTTTTTTGTTTTAGTTTTGTATGAAATGAAATAAATATTACGTATAAATTGTGTGTGATATAGAAAGAGTTAATTTTGGAATTCTAATTGCTGGTCGACTTCGGATAGTATTATATATATATTATTTTAATTTTTCAAAAGTGAATTTCAAAACTTTTTTTTATGTAAACACATACAGGAGAATACCGATGGCGATAGTAATTCTGAAGTCTCATCTGTGGAATTCTATGACGCTTACCATAGTGTATATGGCTAAACGCTGCGTGTGGAGTGTTGATCCACCAACGTCATAGACTACAGCCCGATATTCACGCATCATCCTTTATTATTACAGGAATTTACTATGAATGGGTGGTCGTCGAGTAGACGAAAGTCGTCCTGTGAAGATCACAGGACGACTTTCGTCTGCTACCAATTTTAATTAATAGGCTATGACTGACAATTTACGGGTGATGGATCAAATTCACACCAACCGGGGGTATTTTAGAGCTCAGAAATCGATTAAAAATCCTTTTTTTTTTAATCTCCGTCGAGGATCGAACCCACGACCTTTGGCTTGCAAAGCAAACGCTTCGACCATTGAGCTATGACCGCCGGCCAAACGAATACATTATGCCACCCAAACAAAAACATCTGGAATTGCAGCAACTCTTTTGGATGGTGGCAGAACAGCGCATTCGGCACTGAAATTGCCATTGAATAGGCAAATAATTGAGACAACAACATGCAATATCAACAAAAATTCTAAAACGGGCAAACTACTCAGATCATGTTAAACCATTGTATGGGAGGATTGTACTATGGCACACAAAAAATCATTGGAAGCACTTAATCGCACACTAAAAGATTTGAGAGGAAATGAACAACTTTTCGGTGGCGCACTCATTTTATTGTTTGGTGATTTTCGACAAAGTCTACCTGTTATATCACGTTCAACAATGGCCGATGAACTTAATGTATGTCTCAAATCATCCGTTTTATGGCGATACGTAGATAGACTCACTTTGAAGACCAATATGCGAGTACAACTACAACATGATGCATCCTCTGAACGTTTCGCAAAACAATTGTTGGATATAGGAAATGGGAAAATGGCAATCGAGGAATCCACACAATGTATCACCATAGACGAATTGATTCACATTTTTTTTTCCAAATATTGCACACAATCATAAAAATCATCAATGGCTCAGTGCACGTGCTATATTAGCAGCCAAAAACAAGGATGTGAATGCAATCAATTTCATCATACTAAATGAAATAGCAGGGGAAGCGACAACGTATAAGTCCATCGATACTATAACGAATCAAGACCAAGTCGTCAATTATCCAACAGAATTCTTGAATTCACTTGATTTGCCAGGCATGCCGCCGCATGTTTTAACGTTGAAAATTGGCGTGCCTATCATTCTTCTCCGCAATATAAATGCACCACGACTTTGCAACGGTACCAGACTTTCAGTAAGAAAAATGATAAACGATATTATTGAAGCTACGATTTTAAATGGAAGATTCAAAGGAGAAGATGCACTATTGCCACGCATCCCAATGATTCCGACAGATATGCCATTTGAATTTAAACGTCTGCAGTTTCCAGTGCGAGTCGCCTTTGGAATGACCATCAATAAGGCACAAGGATAGTCGTTACAAGTGTGTGGACTAAATTTAGAAAACCCATGCTTCTCACATGGACAATTGTATGTGGCCTGCTCACGCGTTGGAAATTCTTCTGATTTATTTGTGTACGCAGCAGATAGAAAAACAAAAAACATTGTGTATCCAAAAGCACTCCAATAAATAAAAACACATACGGCCGCCACTGTCAAATTCAGGTAAGAAAAACGAAACCTAAGCTTATCGCTTCTAATTGGCTCCGGCCTCGCCTCAAGTCAGACTTATCCAATCAGAAGGCGAGAGGCTCCCGACGAGGCGCTTCCATAAACTAGCGGTTTCTTTTTTCAGTGGCATTGCAACGCATGCCGGGTACAAGCTAGTATATTATATAATACACACGTGGTGTATACGTTCTCCAATTACGACAATTCCAATTGTAAATTACATTTATATATAAGTTCACAGGAGATTTACCGGTGGTTTAAGACAAGGGCAAGTAGAAACATCATGAAAAATATTTCTTTCATTTCTAAAATATTTATGGGTATATTGAGGGTATTATTTTCAATGTTTTGAGCATTCACTTTGAGATCCATAATAAATTATAAATATTTATTTATTTATTTACCTTGTTTTCACATGGATCACGTAACAAAAGTTCTCTATTAGGAGACTGCAGTTTCGACTAACTCGTAGTCTTTCTCAATCCTTCTCTAGTTAAGAGATTGAGAAAGACTACGAGTTAGTCGAAACTGCAGTCTCCTAATAGAGAACTTTTTGTTACGTGATCCATGTGAAAACAAGGTAAATAAATAAATAAATATTTATAATATTGAGGGTACTTTACCAATATAAGAAGCATTTTGAACCATCCAGAACTTCTTATCACTAATTAAGCAGATATAGCATTGATGAAAAATCAAGGAATGACGAACAATACAAGCCGCACTTGCCGGGACACAGCGTTTGCTGGCGACGACGTAAACCCAGTCACAAAAACAACGGTCACAAAGAAAATGGGAGACCGGCCAGCTACGGAAACCGGTTCTTAGCAAAACCAACTGTTAGCGAAGTTATCAAACCGTGAAGTGAGAAAAAATGCAGTTTAACGAAAATATTGACTTTCTTTGACATGTTGGGACTGAATGTTACGCCATCGCCCAAATGTTTATTCATTACAATAAAAATGGGATTAGAGATTATAATATCAAATTCAGCAAACGGCCAGAACCAGGTTATAAAAAATTTTTTCTATACAATACATTCATTAATAGAGAGCTTAGACCTTTTGAAAGGTAACAGGTAAATATTTTAAAGACGCTATTTATGTTGAAATACGAAAGAACGGAAATCCCATAATTGATCCATATAAATTGTTATGACTGTGCCAGCTTTAACTATTTAAAACCAAAACACATGGTTTCGAAATAAGTATTATTATATATCGAAAAACCAAGTTCAATTCCAATACTAATACTAATAATGGTAATGATTCTTTAATTCAAGAATTAAAAAATATAATTACTTCGGTCAAGAGTATTGTCAATCTTAATGAAACAGACTTAAAAAATCATTTCAAAATTTTAGAATCTACTAGCAAAGGAAGTTTAATTTTTGAAAATATTTATAATGCATTGTTGTCCATTCAACCAACTTCAACGGCAAGTGAACGTGTATTTTCAGTGGCCAATAATTTTTCATCAAAATATAGAAGTTCAATGAAATATGATAAACAAGACATTTTTTATTTTGAGAATTTTGCTTTGTAAGGAATATTGTGAAAGATTTTTGTTTACAAGGGTTCTGGGTAAAAGCAAAAATCACCCAACGCCCACCACGGAAGCCTTCACCGCCCACAAGTAAACGCTACGGGCCGAGTTGATCTACGTATTTTATGTCGAATCGAGTAAATTTTAAGAAAAAACTAAATATTAATTGTTGTTGTTTTTCTTGTACGTAACTCTTGCCGACTTTAAATATAAATATAGCCACGAGTTATTTGTGCAAAAACAATTTTTGTTACCTTTGACCTCAAATTAATTAGGGATTTATAGGTTTTTGAGAATGCTAATTGCAACATCAAAACCTAGCTGTACACAATATATATTTGTGCCTACGTACCTAAACATTAAAACGTAAATAATTACGATGATAAATAATATTTTTCTCAATTGTTTACGGAAGTCAAGCAACACTGGGCCCGGATCGATACATGAATAGGTTACCGCCTGTTGCTAACCGCGTGTTGCTGGTCGGGTTTAGCCGATCCTTAGGACTAAGTGTTTCAGGCCTCGGGAGCGTCGAGCTTATTATCCGATCACCTTAAAAAGTACGATTAACGAATCACCCAGATATGTTCCTAGGATACTACAGCACTGCTTATTTACGTACACGGGCGTCTGCCCTGAAGGTCGTCGGGTATCATTAATGTTCCTGGTGGAAGTTCGGGTAAAGAAATGTATTGGGGCAAAGGCATGGCAGACCACATATTCATGCATATATGAAGCGTTTTTTAATATATTTAGTTTATAACAACTGATGTAATACTGCGCATAGAAAAATACTAAGTATAAGTGTTTTTGATTCAACAAAAGCATTTTAAGCGATTAATAAGCAAATATGTCAACTAGGATTCTCAGAGAAGTGTATTATGATATTCTGAGAAATAATGCGACGCAACGAGTCGCCGGAATAAAATACATACGCATCACTTGGCCATTTTTTATCTTGCTGGCACATTTTATGGCAAGTCATTTCAATTGCTAAGTAGACTTAATATCCATTTTTATACATAACATAAACTTTACATAATAATATCCTTAATTAATTAAAATGAAATACATTCCAAAAGTTGTATACACATTTTTTTTATATTAACACATACATGAGAATACCGACAGATGGTTTTAGCGATGCTGAAGTCTCATCTGTGGATTCTGTGATGCTTACTATGTTACATATGGTTAAGCGGTGCATGTGAAGTGTTGATCCGCCAACGTCATAGACTACAGCCCGACATTCACGCATTATCCATATTATTAAAGGAATTTACTATGAATGGATAGTCTTCACGGGACGACTTTCGTCTACCACCAATTTAAATTAATAGGCTATGATTGTCAATTTACGGCGAGGGATCAAATTCACATCAAACGGAGGTATTTTAAAGCTCAGAAATAGTTTTTTTTTTTAATCTACGTCGGTGATCGACATTTAGCTTGTCAAGCAAACGCTTTGACCATTGAGCTATACCCGCCGGCTAATATGTATGAATAATAATAATAAATATGAAGCTAATAATAGTATTAAAACATTTTTCAAAAATATAATACTCAGGTGAAATAATGTATTACTTGGACTAGTACAGTGTTTGTCAATCTTTTTGAAATTGCAGTACCTTACTCTGAAAACTGCTAGAGGATGCTTTTTGTAATCAATGAGTTTCAATTAATGAAAATAATATTTCTTCCAGGGGTCAAAAACCTTTAAGGAAGTAGCTCGTATATTATTTTTTGAAACCACGACGAGTCGGATTGAAAATATTGTTATTGAAATAAAAAAATCTACCGCAATTCCGTGAGGTGGAACTAATATTTCATAATAAGCTTCAATTATTTCAGGCTTACTCAAACTGTAATAAAGTCGTTTTTAACTTTTTTGAGGTTACGTTACAAGTTTATTGTAAGGCAACCTAGCGAATCACCTATACCTGTATGTACCCATAATTATAAAACGGTGTCAAGATAATTAAAAAAAAAAACAGTTCAGATTGTTGTGAATTCATATAATCTCACCCAACATAAATAAAAAAAAATCTAAATATAGCATTTTATCCAAGATGAAGTTGTCACTTTCATCACTTTTCAACCAAAATTTAAATATCTCAGAAGTAATGAAACATGACTTACGCCTTACGCCACTTTAATAATCATGCGCACACCTTAAAGAATTTTGATACAAAGCGGTAAACTTCTTCGTCAAAGCCACGAGCACGACCGAAGTGAAACGTTCAGTTTTTTAAACATTTAGTTATGCACGAATATGCGTAATGATACCTTAAATTTACATCGATCAACAGCAACATTTCTTTAATAAATACAGCAGGGCACCGCCAAACTAGCGCAGTACCAGTAACAGTAAGACACGGTGGACTAATGTAGACTCCACCGAGTGTCCCTTCGAAGAGTGACATAACAAGCTCATTCGCTACAGAACAAGAGTACTACTACTACACTACTACATTTTTAGTGAGGGATAGTGATTTGATATTCAAATGAAACAATTCGGGAAAGTGTTTAATAGCGTTTAATACAATGGAACACCTCTGCTAAATTATATGAATGGAAATCGTGACTAATCTTTGAAACGTTTTTGCTTTGCAGTAATGACAAACTGGGAGCAATGAGGTAATGCAGACTCAATGTTTTTTATACAAGAAATTCAAGTTTCATGACATAATAAAATATTTCGCCGACACAAGCCATTGAATCAATCCGCATAAACAAATATAGAAAGAATATTGTCGGAAGATTTAAATCTCCAGCTTGGTCTAAAACAGGGGTCGTCATCAAAATCACCCACCGCCCACCACGGAAGCCTGTATCGCCCACTAGTGGGCGGTACGGACCAGGTTGACGACACGTGGTCTAAAACATAGCTGTCCAAACTTATTTAACCCATTCAGATATAAAGTTACAAAAGGCCCTCAAGAAATTGATATTTTTTAAATTAAATAAAACAAAAATGTAGTGAACTTATTTTTTAATATACTTATAATTTTATAAATAAGACAAACCGATACTTAATTAATTGATATTGTAAAATGTATTAAATAATCTTAATGAGAAAGACGATCCTGATCACCTTCTATCACTATCACCAGAATTGTCATGTTTTGTAGTTTTTTAGTTGAAGTAAAATTTCATCGAAAAATATATGTATTCAATCAACAACGAGAGTATTATTTTTTAATTTCAGAAAATTATTAAAAAAATAAAGAAATTCAAAAAATATATTAAAAAGTAATTATACCAATAAAATAAAGGCTCCCCTGGGGGACCAGGGGGGCCACTTTCCGAACACATGGACTAACAAAAAAAAAACACAAAGTCGCTAAAAATCTCAGTTTAAATATTTCGTATGCTCATATTCATAAAAATGTTTATAAATCTACAACTAGTTTCAGTTTCTTGTGTGGATGATAAGGTAAATAACCCGCTTATTATTGACATCAGGATATTCCTTTAACATTTTAACGTATTATGATTTTTTTATATCGTCTAGAAGTAAATCGTCTTCACGTATTAAAATGTTTTGCTGACATGTGGATGGCCAACATCAGCACCTTCACGCCACAAGTTATGACAACTTTGTAACAGTTTTCTCACATGTTTGATAAAAAATCACTCCGTTATAAACTATGCGCATATTCACATGTCTGGTCAAACTGCAGGTATACTAGCCATTTTGAGCATTTTTGAAATCACTTTTTTTAAGTCACAGAACCAAATTGGAACCACGAAAAAATTTCCGATCAAAAAAGTTTCCACATCTAGTTTTTGTTTTCAAAATCGGTTTTTGTATCCAGTATTCTTCTTCTTCGTTTCAGCGACATCAAATTGTTTCCGCTTTTATTCAATGACTTATACTTAAGAAAAAATAGCATGATCACTGACTATGTATTTAACTAAATAAATTATATTTACTACAATCCGGTAATATCTAAACTAAGATATCACTGAAAGTAGTTACAAGGAATAGTTATTTGGGGCAAACAAGTGATTTTTTATAAATCTATAATAAATATCAATTGTTTCGATAACTACTCGGGGATCGCGCTATATTTTTTTGAGTATGTACTTTAATTATTACTTTAATTATATTTAATGGAAAATATTTAAGGGTTCGTAATAATTAATAAATTATTACAAATCTTAAAAAACTATAATATAACAGCGGTCCACAAACTGTTGTTTGCAGACCGAATTATTTTTTTATCTTGACGGGTCAGATAAAAAATGTCTCGTATTTTTTCTGTCTGAATAAAGGATTTTTGGTCAGAATTAAAAATGAATTCAGTAATATTTTGCTGTATTTAACATTATTTTATACAGATTATTCCAACATAATCTTGTCTTAACCTAGAAAAACCTTGATGAACCTAAAAATAAGTTTTTAATTAAAATTTAGACTAAAAGCATGCTTAAATTTTGGTAATTTAATTGTTTTCCTAAAAAAATGCCGCCCGCTCCCAACAAACTTCGTGGGTTAATCGTTATTTTTTTATAAACCATATTTATGTGATTATAATATGTTACCGATAATAAGACGCATCAATTTAAGACTTTTTTAGAGATTAGCAGACATTGCGCATACGACATTACATATAATTAAAATAAGTACAAAATTATATAAAAATAAAAACAATACATATCATGAATATATTCTTCTGAATTCTTACACAACAAAATCGAATTACGCGTGTAACTGAATCGAAGAAATACTTGAATACGGTACTTCCGCGAAAATAAAAATAAGTCCGGAAAAAAATGGGGTCAACAAAAAGAAATGTTATTTTTTATAAGTAACAAACCCCAAGCCCGTGCTTTCTCCACTGAAGAGCCCCACGTGGATGATCCTGTGACGTCAAACGTTTGCTTACTCCGTAATTGTTTTTTGATAATTAGCATGGAGAGAATCCAACAAATGATATGCTATTACTATGTGGTTGGATTCGAATAGATAACCTTATCATATTATGTACTGATATTAGCTAAAAGAATCAACGTTCCTATGAACTGACTGGATACTAAGAATATTTATTATTAACAGCGATTCTTCTCAACTGCCGGTCTGTTAGTTGACTGAAAGTGTACATATTCAATCATTTTAAATACTTTATACATATAAAAATCAATTTATGTGTGTGTGTCGTTTGTGCGTTCCAAAACCGTTAAGCTGATTGGAATACAACTTAAAGGATTAATTGTGTGCACGCTCGATAGTGTCTGTTCAATCACTTAAAATCGGGAACGGAAAGACAGGAATGAGTGGTATTGCAAGGTCAGAGTGAAGTCAGCCCAGCTATCATTTTATTGTTAACCCTTTCATTACGGCTCGGTTTGAATACACTGTCAATGTGTCAATATGTACTGTCAATTATAAAACTAGTATTTGTAGCATAAATGTATTTATCTGGTCTATTTTCATATATCACATTGGTTCTTGTATCATTTAGCTATCAGATGATGCATAAAAAACTATTCTAAGAAAGTAGCAAAACAATATATCACGTCAAACAATGTCAACGGTCGGGGAATCTTATGACGGCATATGCCGAAAACGATGCGAAAGGGTGAAAACGATACTTTTTATAAATATAAAAAAAAAGTAGTAATCAAATTAAGCGGATTCAGCTAGAACTAAATACATATCATAAGTTGATACGTAATGGAACAGTTTATTTATTATTCAAAAATTATAAAGTGGTTTGTTTCGCTCCTGTTTTTTTATTTTTTTTATTATTGCAGCCTTTTATTAACAATGAATTAATCTTATTTCCATGTCATCTCTAGAGACGGTTGTGTTTACTATAACTATTTAATCAAAATCAATGATATTAAACATTTTTTCCTCGAACCAGATATGTACATACTAAAGTTACGAGGGTGGAAACACCATAATGGTATGACGAAAAAAGTCATAAAACCCCGCCTTTTCTAGAAATCATTTATGGCATTTTAAAAATTATAAAATAAAACAGAATAAAATAATACATTTCGCTTATCAGCACATTGTTCGTCAAAAAATACCATAGTAAAAAAGTGATGTGAAAAATAATATAAGTAATAAAAGTTATGTTATTTGAAGATAAAAATGTGGAAAGGGCCGCATATAAGGCTTGCGGGCCGCATGTTAAAGAAGGTTGATATAAATCATGTAAAAAACTATTATAATTATGTTTCAACTGTAATGTCACTGGGTTACACATACAAAATATTGTGTTTGAATTTGCCGTATTAATATTGTTTATGAGTAACATTGTAAAACTTAGATATGTGAAGTCAATAGTACATATAATTTAATCTGGAATGGATTATCAAACAATTTCAGGAATTTAATTTTAAAAAATTGCGTGAAAAACAATTATTTTGAAAATACCAATTTTTTGCGTGAAAACAAGTCAGCACCATGCATACCTGTGAGCAAAAAATTCCGAGACATTTGAATTTAAATTTCGCGCCTAAGCGATTCGAATTAATCTTTTTATTTTTATGTTGGCACTACTGTCACTGAAATCCCTGCCAAATTTCACGTCAAAATATTCATAAATGTTTGAGATACCCGACTATTTGTAAACCGCTAAAAGTGTTTTTTATTTTTTATTATTTTTCTTCTATCGATTTAAAACGGGATCCTTGGAAGATAAATGTAAGACTTGTTTACTCAGTCTTTTCTATCGTTATTACCATGGCCGTTGCCCTTTCTCAAAGAATTAATTCAAACTGCAGCCACCCATAATCGACAGACTCATCTTACACTTGCTGAATATCCATAGATGGTCAATTTATGTCGAACAAGACTTAGCAGATTCCAAAATTATTTCCTAAATGCCACCGGCTCTTCCAGTAATGTGTTTCATCCATCATACAATCTAGAACTCTTCAAGAAACAGATCAATCCATTTGCTATCTCCTCAATCCACACACAAACATAACACACATTTCCGGCATGCAACGTCAACTCGTCCTGACTAAGCATCATAGATCCCACTAGTCTCGACCGGTTATGCTGCCCTGCATGTGCTTCCATAAAGAATATATAAAAAAACTATTTTAAAGAAGGGATGGAATTAAATTCATTCGATTCTAAAGTCGGCTCTTTATAGTCCTATCGACTATCTCAATATTACACATTTTATTTATATACCTACAAAATCAATTATATACAATCACATTCTTTAAATAAGTGTCAAATAGTTAAGAACTTAAATAAATATTCAAGTTACGAACTATTAAAATTGTAAAATATTATATAAATAAGTTATTCTTCTGCAAGTGCCCACGTTTTTATTTTCCTAAAACGCCGTCGTAATCTATACATATAATGTGTTTGCCGGGAGGAAAAACTAAGAAGGGACGAAGCAAAGACCATGGCAGCTATCAGATCTATATAGCGGCAATTTGTGACAACGTTTCACTCCAAATAAAAATCTGATATGGAAGAATGAGATATTATAAAAAAAAATATGCATTTACAATACACACCCAGAATTGCAACATTCTACGATGCACTTGAATAAAGTACCAATGTCAGAAGTATGGGCAAAGTACCAACTTATAAAGTGCAGTGTTAAATTTATTTGAATAATTCATTATATTATACATCAAAAATAAAATGTCTATGAGCAGTTTTTCGGTGGACTATTATGATGCCAGCTATAATTCTTCGAAATTTATAAAAAGTTGCTTCAATAATCGTATGACTAGATTGGCATTTGAATCAAAAAGAGTCTATCACTGTTAGTAAACAATTCAAACTCTAAAAATAGTCGACCGATCTAAAATATGTCACTTCTCTCTCCACTTATCAGGCCAAATTAACCGCTTAAAGGGAAATAAACTGAATATTTAAACAATTAAAACATCGTATAATAACGGTGTGTCATCGAACAGCAGACTACAGGCGGATAACTAACTACCTGTTTCGCCGGAAATCGAAAAAGTGTCAAAACAAGAGGGGAAAGAAAATTTCGATAGTATGTGGACATTGGCTGAATTGGTTTTGCACTCGGTAACACAAAAGTTTTACGATAAAAACATAAACAAAGAATATTTAACTCACCGCTTCTTGATCAGCCGTAAGAGCCGCCGCCATCTTGGCTACTAACCCCAAGTCACAGATTTCAATGACCCCAGACAGTATAGATACGCGTGTCCGAATGTTATTTTAAAATTACTTCAGCAAGAAGCAAATAAAAAACGCTTAGTTATTTATTAACAAAAATATAGCATAAGTGTACGTTAATATAAAAAAAACCACCACACTATATTACAAACATAGGATTTATTTTTATTAATCTAATAATTTATTCGATTTTTCGATGACTTATCGAAAAATTCCATATTACAATGTTATTTTTTTTTTTTTTTAATGTAAACGCATGCAGGAGAGCACAACCGGTCAAGACCAGTGCACTCTATGACGCTCAGCCAGGGAGGCTGGACGCTGCATGCGGGAAACGTGTGTTGTGTTCGTATTTGTGTGTGGGTTGGGGAGATTGCAAATGTACATTTATCTGTTTCTTGAAGAGATCCAGATTGTAGGAAGGAGGAAACACAGACGCTGGAAGAGCATTCCATAGTTTACCGGTGGCATTAAGGAAGGAACTTTGGAAGCTGCCAGTTCTTGGTCGACATATATTAACCGTGTATGGATCTTCGGCAAGTGTAAGACGAGTTTGTCGGCTGTGAATGGGTGCAGGAGGAATTAGTTCTTTTAGTTCCGAAGAGCAGCGACCGTGGTAATAACGGTAGAAAAGACTATAAAATGTAAATGATTTTTACCAACAAAGCAAAAACATGAAAAAAAATATTACGAAAAATATTTTCTTACACTATAAAAAAATAAATAAATATAAAGTTTTACATTAATAACATTACCTACCATTACTGAAAGCGTTTAATTTCTTTTACGAGTAACCGCCAACATGTGAGTATATAATTAATTAAAGGTATTTCCTAAAGAATGCTTTATATAATTCTTATTAAGAATTTTATGATGTATCAATACGCAGAATATAAAGAATCGAGAAATAAAAAGCCTTTGTAGCGAATGTTCAATAATTGAAAAAACACAAATAATAGTTACTTTTACTATAAATAAAATTGCAAGTATAAATTCTTAATTGTTCTTCCTCAATTTTTATTCTCAGGAATTTTTATCGAGCGATAAAACAGTTGTCATGAACTCTTCAAATTTAGATATTTCAAAAATTTTAAAATATTCTCTACTGAAAAAATCAACAAAATGTCCCCTAGAACTTACAACCCAGAGCGCTCTTTTTAAGTTACAGCTAGACAGCGGATTAACAATAATATTCAGTTAATTTTGTAGGTTTTCACAGACGGATTTGGAATTGTGATTTTTGGGTTGAGTACCTGTTGTACCTTGACTGTCAGTTATCAATGATATGTCAAGATATCATGATTACTTTTAACGAACCAAATATATACCTACCATTACTTTTTCTGCCGTTAGCCATTTGTAGATTAATGCTTCTGTATTTAGTTTTTGCGTACATCTATGGTCTTTGTTTTGACAACACGATAACATAACAATATAATTTATAAAAAAAAACTACCCACTTTTGTGTTGACATTAATAATTTATCTTGTTAGAAAATTATAATGGAAAGTAAACAAGAAATTATGGGACCCGTCAAAGTGATTCAGCATTCCATTCCAATTGATATTTTGGACGATCTAAGCAGGTGTGACATTTATATCATCCATTTGCACCAATAATTTAAATAAATGTCCGTATTTACAATCAATTCGTTATTATTTTCTTCAACTCCACACAAAAATATTTAGGTTCAGGATACCAAGTTTTCATATTTAGACATGTTTTTCTTCATTTTTCATTAGTCATTGTTTTCTGATTGGGCAGCTTACTATGATTCTGTCATTTGTGTGTCACTAATCCCATTTTCCTATTTTTTAAATTTTATTTTCACACTTTATGACAGTAAATAATACCTACCAATGAGATCAATTTAACAGAAAAAGGGGGTTGCTTAGGCCAGGTTATGTTTTATTAAATCATCACAAAAAATGGTTTTCTCGAAAAAAAAAACTAACTAAATTAGAAAAAAGTTAATACTGATTTCCTCTGTAGGTATTACTACTTTCAAAAAGTGGCAGGGAATGTGTGACAAATGGCATTTATACTTCTGGAATGGTAAATATAACAATAAGAAATATTACTCAGAATGGGAGGTGTACAATACCATGACACATATATGCTGTGTTTGATTATTTCAGCCGCTTCATCATAAATGTGCCAGAAGAAGAGAGGACGGACCTGGTGAGGATTTGCTTCCAGATAGAGCTGGCACATTGGTTTTATCTGGACTTCTATTGCACCGATGAAAAGGCTAACTTGTATCCTTGTGGTATGAAAGAGTTCTCTGCACACATATTTAAGGTACGCTTTATTTATTTTATTACTCTTCTATCAATATTCTTTACTTTGTGTTTGTATTCAGATCATACCATGTTATACAAACTACCTTCTACTTTGAAGAACTAATGCTGAGGATTTTTTTTTACAATTTCTACTCCATATTTTGGAGCATATGGACATCACAAATTGTCGTTTCACAGTTCTGTAATCTCAGATTGTCTATACCTTGTCCCAAAACACCTGTATATGGAGGTCCACATGGGAACATAGATGGTTCCCGAGAACCTCTGGGGCAAAAGCCCGCAAACTTTGCATAGTTTGCGACTGTAGTCCAGGAAAAATATTTGTGTGTTCAGTAATGGCATTTTCAAGGAGATCAGACGATCAGCCCAACGCTCCCAAGACCTAAAAAAATTATATTGTCCTTAAGGGGTGTCTCAATCCTACTGAAGGCATGTATGGAGCTTATTTGAATAAATAAATTTTATTAAATTAAGCTGATAGGGATTAAAACTGGCATTGTCTGAATGACAAACAAACGCTTTTACCACTGGACTATGCCGCCCGGCTATATAATTTACGGATACTTATTTTATCACTTTCCCGTTGCTTACACAAATACTTGTAAAATAAGTGATTTAATAACAAGGATTGTGCTTGATATATATATATACATTATTTATATACATTATTTTTATATAGATCTCTGCGTTTATGCAAATATGTGTTTCATATATCTTCACAATCTCTTTGATGAAAACATATATTTTTAAGTACTTTGATTGTGAAATTAATAATATAAATTTTACTAACTAATATTCCTTTTCACAGATTTTTTTACAAAATATAAATATAGTAGAAATAAAATGATATTCATAAAAAAATTGTTCAATAATATTAGCACACATGTAAGGTTTGAGACTGTTTTATGTGTCTATTCCAAGATATGTATACATTATGCACATATTCTATGACAATATTCATTTTTAATTAAAAATCTTTGATGGATCTCTTAACCCATTCGGACGGAATAAGGAGTCAGACTCGTAGTGTATAACCGCGTCCAAAAGTGAAAATATTTTCTAAAAATATGCATAATTATTTTTAAACTATTTAGTTATAATAAAGTTGATTATTAAATAATAAACAAACCTTTTTTTCTGTCTGTGGTTTGGTTGTTTATCGGTTCTCAAACATTGCATTTGCGGAATTCGAGCTTAGGTGACTTTTTTAATGTTTCTCGGCCTTGTATTTATGTACGTTTTTTAAATATTACACCTTTTTATGTCTTGCCTTTGTATTTTGCGTAGTAATATAAATATTGTTTTCCTATACTTTCGCCTTAGCTATCGCTGTTCCATAATTAAGTATTAGTGAGCTTGAGACTTTCGATTGATTGGAACGTTCTAAAAAAAATAGTCATTCAAAATGAATCGAGAACACAAACACAGTAAATGTTTTGTTCATAAATTAAAAAAAAAAACTATTTTACAAAAAAAACAAAGTTTTTTTTCGTTTTATTAAACTTCCCGATAATGAATTTTGAACTTTGGAAAAAAATACCGGCTGAATGGGTTAAAAGCCAAAACTTGTATAAATTCTCGCATTATCTTTATGAAAAACACTGTGACAAATACACCTTTTCTTTTGATGAATTTTGGCCTCATCTGTTAAGTGAATTATTTAATTTGTCCAGGTGACGACGGCACCGAGGTTATAACAAATAAAACAACTAATAAAATTTAAGCAAGTGCAATGATTATGAATAAATTATCCTAAACATACAGAGTTTTATCTAATTTTATATAAAATTATGTTTCAGCACATTCCATTCCTCCAGAAGCACAGACATAACTTGGAGGGCATCCTAGACAACTGGCGCGAGTACAAGCAGTCCGTGCCCACCTTCGGCGCCATCCTGCTGAACGAGGATCTGTCGGAGGTGCTGCTGGTGCAGTCCTTCTGGGCGCGCACCTCCTGGGGCTTTCCAAAGGGAAAAGTCAATGAGGATGAAGAACCCTGGCACTGCGCCTGCCGAGAGGTCAGTAACAGTATTCCCCTTGATCAACTCATTATTGAAAGGATAACCTGAAATCTCTTAAATTATCAAGAAAACAACCAGGATATATATTGAGTGTCAAGGTCAGTGGTACGAATCCCCACATCCGCTATTTATTTTTCTCTGAAAATTGACAAGAAAAATGTCTTATAATATGGTGTTGTTTGTAAATTGGTATATGTGTCAGATTTTACATGAATGTAGGATTACAATTGGCAGATTAGTTATTTGTATGGAGCTATTAGCTATTTTTAAAATAGCAATTCATAAAAATTTCAGTTTTTTTCCTTTAACTTAACTCTCACTTATATGTGAAAAACTCATCAATTAATTACTTTTCAGATTCTGGGACTAACTTAATGAATTTTTAAAGTTTTTGTTTTTGTTTTGCAAATCAACTGAACATACTAAAGCTGTTTTACATATTTCAGGTTTTGGAGGAAACTGGTTTTGATATAACCAACCTTATAAACAAAAATGATTATGTAGAATCCACAATACATGATCAGCTCGTGAGACTTTACATCATTGGAAACATTCCCAAGTCTACAAAGTTCCAACCGAGGTAATTACAAATGCATTATTGGATATACTATTCTTCTTTTCTTCATCACTGTCCATTCATGTTTTTCAGTAAATAGGTGGATAAAGCTTCATAAGATACTAACTAACCTGACCTGTCAGTCTGTTGCAGTTTTTTACTGCTTTTATTCTACGTAAACAATAATTGCACAACTAGCTTTACATTTTTTGAAAATATTTTTTGTTAATATAACTTTATTATATTTTAGAACACGTAATGAAATTAAAGCCTGTGAATGGTTCCCACTCTCTGATCTGCCTTCAAATCGAAAAGACATGACTCCAAAGGTTAAAATGGGAGTCAGTCCCAACGCATTCTTCATGGTCCTTCCATTTGTGAAGCGACTAAAGCGATGGGTGGCAGACAAGACACTAATAAATAGCAACAATGCCAAGAGACTTCGTCACAAATCCATGGGAGAGTATGAAGCCAGTGCTGCCAAATGCAAGACTAAAGGCATATCACAAGGCTTACAAAAAGAAATATTGGAATACCGTCAAAACAATTCTGCCGTAAAGCCAAAGATTAATAATAATGTGCAGCAAAAAAATGGTCAAGGCGCTTCCAATTTTATTAATAATCTGGGGAAGAAAGAAAAGAAAGGAAATTTCAAAAGGCAATTGTTTACGGCAGTAAATAACAGCGGCGCCAGCAACAATCAGACAGAAAAGTCCAGCGTGTTTGTCAACAGCTCCATCAGTCTCAGCTTCTTTATGCCTGAAGCTTGGGAAAGCTTCAAATTTGACAGAAATGCCATTTGGGAGAGCATGTCTTAAAGTTATTAAAAAAGTGATAAGATAAGCTTTAATAATTTTAACAATTCTTGCTTACTACATGATTGTTATGCTCTTACTATCCATTTTGAAAATGAGATACTTTGAATTATTACATTCTACAGTTTTGTGCTTTTAAATGACTAACGTTTTTTAATCACCATATATTTATTATAAATTGTTTTATTAAAACATTTTTACAGAGGCAGTATTTATGAAGTAATCAGATATTTCATAATTCCAAGAGGTCTGAATAATCAAGTGACGCTTATCAATTCTCAGTTGTAATTTGCTGATATTCAGTGGTAGAAAGTACTCATTTGAGCATGTGAACCGAAGATAAAAATATATCCTACCTATTTTTTTTTTTTAACAGTTTTTATTTTCCTAAAATGACATTACAAAATAGGTAACATTTCAATGCGTCATTAAAGTACATACAACCATAAGTGTGGCGATGTAAATTTATTGACACATTTAGTGTATTGACACTTCACCTGGATAGGACAGATGATAGGACAGACACCATCTTCACCCGGATACAACAGATGATCATTGGATCATCTGTTGTATCCGGGTGAAGACCCTTGGCGTGAAGATACGCCATCTTCACTCCGGCAACCTTCTTCGAAGGAGCTGCAGAACCGCGGATCACCCGACGTGCTGAACGCCTTTCCCCATCAGAAAAGGCGCGACTCATATCCCAGTGGTAAACTTCCCCGGAAAGACTGCTCGTGGGAGAGAGAGAGAGAGCATCCACGGAGAGAGCATTCAGGGCCTCGAGTTCCTCGAATCACGAGCTGGAGGACCTTCTTGGGAGCCCTACTCAGAACAGCAGGGGCTCCCTGCATAGCACACTCCGAGGATTCCTCTTCTTCGGAAGTCTCACTTGAAGTAACGGCTTCACCAACGGCAGGTTCGGAGTCTCTGCTGTCACAGTTGAGCGATGGCGAAACTTGGCGAGGACTGGTAACAATTTCCGCGAAGGTAGCCGGAATCTCCTTGCACTTCCTAGGCAAGCGCCTTCTGCGGGAAGACGGCAGACTTGTTGGGTTGGGTGGAGAGTCTACACCAACCGACGTTGGTGTATCCTCCCTCCCGCATCCAACAGCCTTTAAGAGCCGCTCCAGCAGCAATCGTTGTTCGTCTAAGCGACGATGTATTTGCGCGATGTCACAATCGCAACTACGCGCCATCCTGTAGGTAGGATGACAAGACGTCCGCTCGGTTTGAGTGTCGAGCGACGAAAAATATTTTTAAACCCTTAATGGGTTTAGAAATATAAATTAGATTGTCACTAAATGAATATCTGTCCTTTTATATGAGTGACATTTATCTTTAATGATTACTTTGACTAGTAAGCAGAAAGTATTAGTCAATGTAATGAAGTAACTCAGTCTTATGAAAAACTTGGTAAAAAATTATCAACTACCTTAGTCTGTAATTTTAAATTTATGTGCCGTATACTCTCTGTAAACATTTTACGAGATCGTAAAATTGACTCTTGTGTACATTACACAATTTTATATGTATTAACAGAAAACAAATAAATACATTTTAGTTTCTCCAGGTCTATTTTTATTTAACATATAAATTTTGGTGGATCAGCATTAAACAATTTAAATATTCAGCTGCATTATAATAAACAAAATGTAATAAGTACGAACACAGTTATTAAAATGTTTAACTACCCCACCAACTTCGCTATATTTCAATTCAGTATAAGGGTGGAATTTTTTTTAGAAGGAATGTAGGAGATTTGAAAATCTACAAAAATTGCCCACCGACAAAAATTGCCCACCGCCCACCACGGAAGCCCGTATCGCCCACTAGTGGGCGGTACGGACCAGGTTGACGACCCGTGCTCTAGAAGATACGTATGAATAGGCACTGAATATTGTTAATTTGCTAATCTTTTGTACGTGACATTTATCTGTATTTTTATCACCGGATTGTGAATTATCGCACTCGTTAAAACGGGATAACTTCAGCGTGACTCACTACCAATTTTTATAGATTATCAAATCTCCTACATTCCTTCTAGATTTTTTTCCACCCATATACTGAATTGAAATATAGTGAGGTTGGTGGGCGGTAGGGAAATTTTACCATGAAAAATAGGCAAAAGTGGGCGCTAGGCATAAAAAGGTTGACGACCCCTGCCTTAGGGTATAGAATGATTCTGAATGGAACTCACACCACAATCGGTTTACTTATAAATTCTACTTACTAACACATTGCATGCAATTGGGATTTGAAATGCAGGCAAAAAATCAAATACTCATGTAAAAATTTAATTTTACATAAAACTCCATAACATTTAATATGCCCAAAATATTTAAAAAGGACCTTAACTTATCAGCGAGAATATTGGGTTTCTTTTATGGGCAACTTGACAATATATAAGTTGATTTTCTTTACTGCTAAAATAAACAAAAAAGGCATATATTTCCGAAAGTGAAACATGGTTTTGATAACCTTGGTTTATAAGAACACATTTTTTTTAAATATTCATATGGATCCACATATGTTTGCAATATAATTGATTATAAAATTAGATTTTTTACACTAGAATAAATAAAAAATATTTATTTCCAAAAATAAACCACAGTTTTTGGTAACCTTAGTTATAGAGCATACTAAAACAAAAACAAAAAATAACCCTTTGTCGTGATAACGGGTATTGCTGCAGCAATGTGTTAATACTGTATGATATATTTGTGGCAACACTATACGGACACGCCACTAAGCACTAAGCTAACAATAGTCAGTCTCCAGAAACCGGCACGTCAGGACACGCTACAGTCCTCTATACCTAAAGGCCCAACAAACCGCTGACGAATCTCGACGTTACATTGCTTCCATTGACGATTAGTTAGCATATTTCACTAGTAGTTTTTAACAATAGACATGGATTTAATTTATTTACAAAATACATTTATTACATGTGTCTGGATTTTTTTCATAAAACAAACGTATAAACATTAAGATTACTAAAACAGTATTTTTGAAATATAGGAAAATACATTATTGGTGCTTTCTATTTTGCAAACATAAAACACCGAAAAGCAAAATAAAATATCACTTCCTTGAAAAAAAAACCAATATTAATAGTTATTTTATTCAATAGGCACTTTATTTAAAATACATTTAGAAGTCTTTCATTGACATTTTAACCTTTTAGCAGAACATGCCATGGGAACAAATACATTGGGTTATCTATAGAATAATACGAAAGACATGAATTAAAAAATTTCACTCTTATAGTTTCTCATCTTTATGGCACTATTATATATAAATGGATTTGTAATTTTTAATTAGTTGATTATAATTATAGTTCCAGCAAAGTTTTACTATTTCAATTGCAAGTATTCTTCTTATGAAAATTACCTACATATATTTACACATACATATATTTATTAAATTCAAACTAAAAAAAAACACCTAAATTGTGGGAAAGGTATTAACACCTAAATTGCGGGAAGGGTATTAACACCAATGGCCGAGCATCTGGCTGACACAGGAAATAAGCTTGGTGCAACATGCATGCCAAGTAAGAGAAGCCATTGAAATCAAAAGACATCCCATCAACAGAGATGACAGTTTGAATCTCAAAACAGCATGGCTTCCACTTCTAGCAAATATTCAAAAACCTGCACAGACAAGCAAAGACAACCACAGTCCGACATGACGTTCGTGGAGGTATGCTCCTTAGAACATACTCAACATGATGCTCGTGCAGGTACCTTAGACTTACGGCTGAACTACCTCAAGACATTAACTCATCATAAAGTTATTAACCCTGAAGAAGACCCCTGTAATGGGCAGTCGAAATATTGGATCGAAACAATTCACCACACACAACTAAACCTAAAAGTCACAATAATTAACACCCGTTATGTTGGCTGATGGTTAATTGTGGGTAGGGTATTTTTATATTTTATATAAGCTGATGGTTACTTTCGGGTATGGTATTTATACCTGTTTATTTTTTACAAGGCTCTGACTTTATCTTGCATATGAAATGTTTTTTTTTACAAAACTGAGTATTTCTGCAAGAGTCAGGGGACGGAAAATTATGCTTTATTTTTGAAAAGAAAAAATGTTTATTTAAAGTCGCAATTATGCAAAGGCGTTACATTTCTAAACAGTTTTTTTCCATTTCAACTTATTTCAGATATAAATTTAATACCCATATTTTTTTTTTTTTTGTTATTGGTCAAAAATAATATTTGTTTCAAATTAATGTGTATTTTTAAGTTTTTTACTTTTAGTATATATTTGATGATGATGATATATTTAAAATTTAATGTAAGAACTTCTAGAATATTTAATTTAATTTAATGGTAATGCGAAACACAGTAAGTACCATATTAAAAAAATATTTACAAATTTAAATTTCAAAAGTTATTTATTTTATGTAAATACGTTTTTTTTACGCGTTGAGTGATCAGCGCATTTCGAATCAAGCCCGCAATTAATGTGTTAATTTACAATTTTATATTTGATATACTTGCTCATATTTCAAATTACTCGTATCTCAAAGTGTCATAAAATAGTTCCGATGCACGACCAGTTGCGACTTTTTCTGGGTGTTCCTTGCTAAGCTGATTGCTCGTATCTCAAATTTTGCTCGTATTTCAAAACAAAAAATCGCTCGCTCGACGGCTCGTATCTAAAAGAAGTCGTCTGTCGGGGCACTCGTATGTCAAGGTACCAATGTATTTATTTTTCTAGTCTGCTAAAAGAAGTCGTATGTCGGGGCACTCATATGTCAAGGTACCAATGTATTTATTTTTCTAGTCTGCTAAAAGAAGTCGTATGTCGGGGCACTCATATGTCAAGGTACCAATGTATTTATTTTTCTAGTCTGCTAAAAGAAGTCGTATGTCGGGGCACTCATATGTCAAGGTACCAATGTATTTATTTTTCTAGTCTGCTAAAAGAAGTCGTATGTCGGGGCAGTCATATGTCAAGGTACCAATGTATTTATTTTTCTAGTCTGCTAAAAGAAGTCGTATGTCGGGGCACTCATATGTCAAGGTACCAATGTATTTATTTTTCTAGTCTGCTAAAAGAAGTCGTATGTCGGGCACTCATATGTCAAGGTACCAATGTATTTATTTTTCTAGTCTGCTAAAAGAAGTCGTATGTCGGGGCACTCATATGTCAAGGTACCAATGTATTTATTTTTCTAGTCTGCTAAAAGAAGTCGTATGTCGGGGCACTCATATGTCAAGGTACCAATGTATTTATTTTTCTAGTCTGCTAAAAGAAGTCGTATGTCGGGGCACTCATATGTCAAGGTACCAATGTATTTATTTTTCTAGTCTGCTAAAAGAAGTCGTATGTCGGGGCACTCATATGTCAAGGTACCAATGTATTTATTTTTCTAGTCTGCTAAAAGAAGTCGTATGTCGGGGCACTCATATGTCAAGGTACCAATGTATTTATTTTTCTAGTCTGCTAAAAGAAGTCGTATGTCGGGGCACTCATATGTCAAGGTACCAATGTATTTATTTTTCTAGTCTGCTAAAAGAAGTCGTATGTCGGGGCACTCATATGTCAAGGTACCAATGTATTTATTTTTCTAGTCTGCTAAAAGAAGTCGTATGTCGGGGCACTCATATGTCAAGGTACCAATGTATTTATTTTTCTAGTCTGCTAAAAGAAGTCGTATGTCGGGGCACTCATATGTCAAGGTACCAATGTATTTATTTTTCTAGTCTGCTAAATGCAAAATAATCAAAATGAAATAAGCATTACATATGCAAGTATATTCACTTATACAAAATATATTTTCTACATGTTTTTTTTAGTTATAAAATAAAATTATTTATTATTTACACACAAAGCATTTTAGACCTATACATCACAGATCATGATCTCAAATCAAATAGTTACCTAGTGAGACAAAATCACTGCATAATTGGCTAAATTTGGCCTACGATATTGACACATACATTCAGATTCAATTCTTTCTTATACTAACGTTCAATTTATTTAAAGAAATATATATAGTTATAGCCACCTTTCAAGCTAGAAATTTTTAGTATATTGTCTTTGTTTTGGAATAAAGCTGTGGATTTTGTTATTTTTTAAATTACAAAAAAATTCAACCTTTCAGGACATTTTTTAAATGAAAAGCATGTATATGACTTTAATTGCAAGCATTAATTAAACTTTTTCAAATTTTGATTGTTTTTTTTTTAAAACATAAATGTGAAAAAAGTGGTTGCATGTGGTACTGTGCAAATTACACACAATATTAGACCAAGCAAAGGGACAAATAATGAAAGAAACATAGTCTATTTGATGTCCGCCTCGTTAACTGCGTTTGTTATTCCTAGCATATCCTTGATGTAGTTAAACGACAAGGGACTGTCAGAACTAAGCAGCGGTTAAGGAAGGTCCTCTCAAGAAATGCCAGAGACTCCCAGGCGACAACACGGAACACGTCTCCTGTTCTCATTGATGATGCACTCTATCAGAGAATGTTTTATAGTTTGTTGTATGCTAGGATCACATGGACAATTAACGGAAGCAGCAGAAATTACCGACTTCAGTTGGTATTTAGGGCCTCTTGTATTGCACAGAGCTCTGTTTGGTCCACTGTGCAATTTTTTCGAGCTTGAAGTACGCCGACTTGACTTCATTACTCAGATTAAGATTGAAACCGTTTTTTTATCGATTTATTCAAAGCGATAAAATAATAAAGAATATCATTTTGAATATCATTACATACATTTCTAGCAATGACACTTTATAATATAATAAGTGACAATTGTCATTTTACATAATTCTAAATCATACACAAACAAAAAAGTTACAAATATTCATTTCACAGAAAAATAATCAAATATCAGAGATCAATTTTTATACTGAAATTTGTATTATACTATTATAATCAGATTACTAGAACATTTTTAATAATTTCTCCAATACAAACTTGTAAGGACGTTTAAATTTTTTATGAAACTTTTTATATAAGCTTTTGCTTCTAAAAACTTCTGGTAAGATCGACACATAAAACTTAAAATAATTAAAAATGATGATATAATGTTATGAAATAAAAAATATATGTTAATTTAATAAAAAACAAATAGTATATGTCAACATACATCGAAGGTCGCTTTATTCGACTATTTAAGCCAGGGTCAATTCGCAATGCATTATTTTTTAAACACCTATATAATAAACGTAAAAAAAGTATTAAGTCATTGTGAATTGTAGTCTATTTCAGAGGGATCATTTAGTTAAAATGTTAAATACCTATTAGGGAGAGTAAGATGCTTGAAAGTGCAATTTTTCTCTCTCCTGGCAACCACTCCATAATTCCGAAGCATTTATAGTACCTATTCCGAGCAGGTCCATGATTCCTAAGACAAATCATTTTTACTTTGGAGACAGTGCATACCCTGACACTCTCAAATAGGGATGGAGACACTCTCAAATTGCTATTTTAAAAAGTAAATATAAGTACGAGGAGAATATCGTTACCCAGTGATGGAGATATATCATCTCTTTGTCTTTTTCAAAGTAGCACATAAAATTAAAAAAAATATGTGTTACTTTACTTGAACACATAAAATTTAAAAAAAATCATACACTTTTATACAAAATGATATATTCACGATTATTTTACTTATCAGATGAAGGTAAATTAAATTAATTTCTGTCCACATTTATCGAACTTGAGGATTATTAATAACATTAAGCTTATCAACTGACAATACTTGGTGAAACTATATAATTATAATTTTAAAATTATTTGTAACATGTATTCATTTAAAAAAAATGTGAATCAAAACTAAATATTTATTAATTTTTTAATTAAATTAAATTTAAAATTATAATTGTGGATTATTGTTACACTACTTACAATAATAACTATTCATTAACCCTTTAGGTGCGGCGTGCTTATATATCGGCATGACATTTTATGTGGGTGGAGTGGGGCGTGCCGATATATAGCCAAGGCCATAGAAAAATGCTCGATAAGTGTCCCTGTCGAATAATCACTCTTTGCGGCGTGCCTATATAATATAGGCAAGGCCATAGAGTTTTATTAAAGAAAGAAATATTTTCTTTTAATTGATAGTTAATTCAATAGGGTCAAAAATAAAAATAAAATGGAAATAATAATTCATCATTAAAATAAAAAATATAATCATTTAATTTATTCATGGATTATAGACACTTCTTATGGAACAATGAAAAAAACAATAGCTGCACCTAAAGGGTTAAAGTAACAAAATATTGTGATTATCTGCAAGCTAAAAAAACAGGTAATGGATGTTCTTCAATAGTTCAATCATTTTTTTAAGGTATATTAAAGTATTAAGAGTAATTTAATAATTTTTATTTAGTGAATATTAACCCATTATGTGGACCACTTGTGAAGCAGCCAATGTAGTAGATCTATCTTTATCGAATATTTACTTAAAATACATCTGTGGACATCATGTTTAATGTATAGAATGCACTGTAACATTGTAATAATCATAAACAGTGATCTCTCATAAATCATGTGAATAGTACACGGCTAAATTTATTAATACCATTTCTGTTGGCACACATATTTCCAAAATATGACCTTTCAGTTATTTTTACTTTAATTTTGTAAGTGTGACATAAGCAATCATTATTTATTCATATTATAAACGAAAGTTAGTCTTCATTTACATTTAATGATTCAATATGTGCAGCAGTTGTAAATTTCTAGTAGGTTGTACTACCAAAAAACAATTACATTCAATAATATAGTATGTGGAATTTTATTTTTAAAATAATGGAACTTTTAACACCAACATTTGTCTGTTTTTAAATTGTTTTTGTTCATAGTGCTTTAATGTTTTACAACTCTTGGGATGTAAGTAATGTAAAAGTTCTAGCTACACAAAAACGCAAAATATTTATTTGGCAATATGAAATTAAAATTGATGATTTTTTATCAATTAAAATATATATTTTGGGACAATTTACATGTATGATATTCATTTAATCTTCTATGAGGATCTCTGGCTGGTTCTGGAACTTATTTCTTCGCTTGAAGCAGACAAACACCACACCTGCCATCATCAGTAGCAAGGGGATGCCGAGGCCAATGCTGATGATCAAGATAACAAACAAGGAGAATCCTTCTCTCGGTGGTGAACCGTATCCCATTGTGAAAGACCTAAAAGTAAAATATACATAAGTAAATTGTGTATGGCAAATGCTTTTGTGGAGTTTCAAGTATAGTGATATTAGGATCTATGTTTCCTAAACTGTTTTGTGCTTCGAACTAATCGTAATTTCATAGGTTTTCATAGCAAGATTTGCAAAAATGGCTTTTAGGTTGAGCCGTATGTGGTCAATATCTCTTTTTCTCCGATATTTCGACCGCCATTCATGGGGTGCAACATTAATCGACCCTGAATATTAGTCCTGAAGTGGCGGTCTAAATATCAAAAAGAAATTTGCCACACACGGCTCAATCAAAAAGCCATAATTCCAAAATATTATTTGTAACTTATATGAACTCGCAGGAATAAACCACTGTTTGTATATTATTTAAATATATTATAAATATATATTATTATATATCATATACATTGTATATGATATAGACGGTATAGACGCCGTGCAGTGAAGACGTCTATACTGTCGCTCTTGTTTTAAACAATAAATCGCACTTAAAAATAAAACTTATAAACATTCTCTAACACCATCAGAATCGTCATCAAATTCTCTACAAAACGTGCATTATGGTTTATATGCATCTTTAGCGATCGCTCGTTAAACAGCATTGACGCGCAACATCTTTGGCGGAAGATCTCGTGACGTGCCGATGTCGGCCATTTTTTATTTTATTTATATCTCCATGGCAACTCAAATGAATCATTTTTCTTGCACGAAATTTTACGCAGAAAAACAATTTGCGTTGTGGTTGATGATAATTTGAAAGATCAGATTTTTTGGACCGAATGTTGGCCGGAATAAGCTAACACCCAGCTAACCTCATCAGGTCAAGCTGGTTAGGGCACTCTATTGTCCTGGAGGTAGTAAATGCCCTCCTAAGGCGGATGAACCTTTATGGTCAACGGCATTAGGATGTGGAAATAAAGGGGAAAATACCACATTAAAGGTCTTAAAGACATCCCACGTATCAGCAAAAAAATGATTGCATCTCAAGTAAAATTTTCCGGAGATAAAATAGTCCCCCAATCGGATCTCCGGGTGGAGACTGCTCGAGACAAAACAACCAAGACAAATAAGAAAAATCTTCAGCCAACAAGATATGCCACCTGGAATGTTCGAACATTACTGCAGAACGGCGCCCTAGACGGGAGTATTTGCAGCAAGTATTCGAAGACATGAACTGTAGCGCTTATGCTGAGCTGAAAAGGGTTGCGGAGGACCGAGAGGAATGGAGATCGAGATGCAAGATTCTGTTGCTGCAAACCAATCCACCGGATTGATACTACGAAGAAGACATTGTATACATATAAAATATTTATAATAACTTTTTTGGAGTTTTTTATTGCAGCATTTTAAACACAATTCGATTCATAGATAGGTGATTGGAAAAATGAGCTGCAGGTGCCGTAATTAATACTTCATGTATTGAGTGACTTTATTTAACATAAACGTTTCAAGTAAAATCTTGTTGACATTCCTAAGTTATTCAACAAATGTCATCATATGGATTAAATATTATTATCCTCAATTAAAAAGAGAAAAAGAAAATAATAAAAGGCTCTGAATTCGAAATTATGAATACACACACTAAATTCAGCACTTTCGAGTCAGCTTTGATGTTAACTAAGAACAGGCAGTTTCCATAATTATTTCTTGAATGTCTCCGGTAAGCTCTGAAATTCTCTTCCAGCATTAGTTTTTTTCCTTCATACATTCTGGATCTCTTCAAAGATCAATGTACACTTGCAATCTTCCCAACCTACACACAAACACAACACAGTCTCTCGCATGCAGTGTCTCAGCTGGTTATGCTCTGCTACATGCGATGTTATAGAAAAGGATATATCCTATACAGGTCAATGATTTTATATTGCTATTAAAAATATTCTGTTTATTAACTGTTTTTTTTAACCTGTTAGCCGAGGAATTTAATTTTGCTAATGTTAAAAAGAAAACACGCGGCGAGTCCGTGCAACTCGATGCCTAGATGCACATGGTTATGATGAACAAACAAAATAAGCCATAGCTCCTCACGCCCGTTAGAGTGTAATTTAAATTTCAACCAAGTGTCTTGACGGAATATATCATCATACCCGCTACAGTTGCTTTCTTGGAATGACGGAATATTACTTCATGCCCGGTTAACAGGTTAAATAGTTTGAAGTAAGATTTTTGTAAAAAGATCCAGTGCTGCGGTGTTTTGAATGTAAATAAAACTATTAAATTTAAATTGTAATTATAAAATAATGAACTCATACTTACCATGAGTTGTATTTAAATTTGGAGTAGAATCCATCGCTCTTTGCTCCGAAGGAGACGGCTGCCGACTCCGACAACATAATGAAGTCATTGGTCATGTCCCTGAAGAACATCTGGACTGTGGTGTTCTGAGGCACCGGCGCTGGGAGCAGTTTCCCCAGATGCACCTCGGTCGAGGACGCAACACTCCGCACGGCCTTTGTGTAACAGACAGGTCGAAACTGAACAAACCCCCCGTCTCCCTTCTTTTCTGATTCGGGAGTCATCAACTCCACAATCTGTAAAAATTACATAAGCTTCACAAGATACGCATTAATTTTATAGTAATAGTAATATTACCCAATTGAAGGTGTTTTTTCACTGCTTTTTGTTATCAAGTAGTGATAACAATTTTACTAACAGGAAAAAATGAATGTGTCAACATAGATGACTGTTGTTAGGATTCTGTGTGTAATTTGATTTGTTTATTATGTGGATATCATTTTTCATGTTGCATATTCAAATGGTGTATTCCGAAAGTGATAGAATATGATAAAATTGGCCACAGTACAGGGAGCGGCAATAAAAGCTGACGGTTTTAAATCAAAACAACGACGAAAACCGTCCGCTTTTTTTTCCGCTCCCTGTAAAATTATAATTAAAATGTAAGCAGATTATATGATCGTTTGTCAAGTATAAATTTTGTAATTGATTTTATAGTAACTTTTCTATGAGTAAGAAACTTTAAACATAGTTTATAACTGAATACAATATTTACAAAAAATAAATTACAGTCAACCCTCCTGGACTGGACTTGACCCGCCTACACCTTTCTATAGTATTCAGTTCTATAGAGATTATAAATGTAGCGTTTGCGATGGTTTTTCATAAACGGTCCCTTTCAAAGTGTTGAATCTGGTACGACCAAATGGTCCAGACCTCGGAAGCCATCATCTGATCATTCATTTTATTAAACATATTTTTAATTATGTTTTTTTTCATTATAAAAAAAAATATCACAAATTTTCAAAATTTCTCAATTCAAAATACACATCAAATAAAAAAATAAAAATTTTTGACCACTGACAAAAAGTTGTACTTGTATTATGGGTACTGTACACAAAATCTTTTAGAAATGTAACCCCTGTGCCCAATTACAACGTTAAACCAACATTATTTATTTTGGAATATGTATGTTGCGGTCACCCCGGGTCTTGGGGATATACTCAATTTTGTAAAAAAAGGTCTAATTTAACGACATAAATAACATAAAGTCAAATGCTTGTGAAAAATAAACAGGTATAAATACCCTACCATCAGTTAACCATCAGCCTATGTAAAAGGAAAAATACCCTTCCACAGTTATGAGTATAGAAACAAATTACACATCAAACCATATTTAAAAAAAAAACATACTCTTTTGTATATATACATTATTGTGAAATATGATTAAGTAATAATGTATGAAATTGATTTCTAAAATTGGGTCATAGAGATTTTTCAGAACGAATCTATTGGACCACATGCATGGAGAGATGAATTGACCTCCTTTTTGAACTCATGTGATAATTATTAGAGAATAAAGTGGTATTTATTTTCTTATCTTTGCATAAACATTACTTGTTTATAATGATATGAGCAACATTATTGACACATTTATGAGACATGTGCAGAAAAACAAAGGAAGTGAAGTCCACAACACAGTCCAATGGTGCTGACAAGATGGATGTCATAATTTAAACATAAATTAATTAAATATTTGTTTCGTTTTAAAGAGAATAATTTACAAAAAATATTTTTTTGAGTAATGGTTTATTTTTCGTTGAAAATCAATTAAAAAATCTGTTTTTAAGCCCCCACCACAATGTAAAAACTATAAATTCACATATTTCGAGAATGGTTATCAGATAAATTTTCCGTTTTAATTAATTGAATTGTAATTTTCAACAATGAAAAAAATATGTGATTCTCTTTTATAAATTCGCAACCATTTTTTTTTATAAATGATTATATTTTACTGAAATGTTAAATTTATTATTTGCTTGTTTTTATGACTAATAATGCAGCTGTTCGATTGTTGTTGGATTTTCTCTATACACTGCAAGAGGCTGGTCATATGACTGCCCATAACTAGTTGGTGACTAATAATCCAAATGGATGATTAAGAAATGCGCTAACACCACAATATGATAAGAGTCCACAGTTCGCATCCTGTCAATGGCATCTTATTTTTTCATCACTAAATCTATGACAAAAGGGTTCATGTTTATTGAAAGTATATAATATACCTCAAATATCCCCGGGGTGTGTTCATCATCCAGCCCGTTCCTATAAGTGGCATGAATGCTTGCATTACTTTTCTCTGTGCTGATGAACAGCAGCTCTAATGCGAATCTGGAATTGGTGAAGTTCGCCGTGGTTGTCATGTTTTCTAACACAACGTCGATAAGCGTAGAGTTGGCAGAATGGATCAGATGCGGTAGATCAAATGCATACTCACTATAAGGATACATATCAAACTAGAATAAAACAAAACATATCATTCATTATAATACCTAAAGCATGAGGAATAAACTATATTATATTTGCTTATAATTAAATATCTTAGGTATTGTGAGACTAAAAATCGCAGTATAATTATGGAATTTTAATTTTTTCATGAAACAAAATTAGTTTTACATACTTCAAATTAAAATTGTATATATTTTATTTGTGTTTAATAAACACATATATTTTTAATATGGAATTCTAAAAGAAAATTAATAT
Source organism: Glossosoma conforme (assembly GCA_022606575.1). Taxonomy (NCBI): domain Eukaryota; kingdom Metazoa; phylum Arthropoda; class Insecta; order Trichoptera; family Glossosomatidae; genus Glossosoma; species Glossosoma conforme. The sequence continues at coordinate 878,072 of JAGTXR010000195.1, read as the reverse complement.
ATATTGTGGATATAGCCGGCGGGTATAGCTCAATGGTCAAAGCGTTTGCTTTGCAAGCCAAAGGTCGTGGGTTTGATTCCTGACGGAATAAAGAAAAAAAAGTATTCTAAATTAATGTCTGAGCTCTAAAATACCCTTGGTTGGTGTGACTTTGATCTGTCACCCGTAAAATACCAGTCATAGCCTCATAATTAAAATTGGTGGTAGACGAAAGTCGTCCCGTGAAGACCACCCATTCATAGTAAAGTCCTGTAATAATAAGGATGATGCGTGAATCTCGGGCTATAGTCTATGACGTTGGCAGATCAACACTCCACATGCAGCGCTTATGCACCGTGGTTAGTGTCATAGAATTTCACAGATGAGACTTCAGAATTACTATCACTATCTGTCGGTATTCTCCTGGAAGTGTTTACATAAAAAAAACATACAATATGGTCTTCATATGGGTTTGCGGAAAATAATTCGATTTTAATATTTTAGAAATGAAATTTAAAAAAATAACTTGAATGTTTGTTATCACAAATATTTACATTCAATTGCCAAATTGATCATCGGTGTGAATCATGGAAATGTGAGCTTATCACAACAGATACAACTATGTGTAACCACTATTCTTAAATGTGTGTCAATGACACACCATTCTATCCTAACCATAACACCTCTATGTTGATCATATAAATTATTATGATCAACAGTTACTATTGGCTTTTATTTTCAATTTTACACTCCACATGTTTCTGTATAAATTAATTTAGAAAATCGTATTACATTAATTCCATTATAAACTGCAAATAGTCATAGTAATTATGTACAATATATTTAGCAGGTTTTTTGATATAAAATCAATTAAAAATAATAATTAATGTCTTACTTTGACAGTTATGTCTCCCTTCCTTGCATCTTTGCCAAATGACGAGGCTTTCAGTACAGCCATCACCTGGGCTTCTCCCTGCGCCTCGCTTGACCTCTCCCAAGACATCCCGCGGGTGTCAAACTCTATCTTTCGAGACTTGCTGTTGTTAAAATCAATGATAGCATTTTCATTGATGTCTTCATACTCCCATATCTGGTGACCATGAAAATATTATCTCAGTTTAAACACAGACAGCGGATTTAGAAATGAAAATGGTATTAATTTTAAATTGTAGGTTTACTCTGCCAAATATGGAATTAATGGCAATAATGCTGAGCTTTTACTTCAACCACCATTGCAAGAGTCTCATATTAAATAATAATGACACAAGATAGCTAAGCTATTTACTAAAAAAAAAACTTGGGATGCTGCGCGAAATAGTGTTGTTTCTTTAGGCCTTCACTAATAGGGGAGGAGCATTTGTCTTCTCTGTTGATATTGATGTCGTACACCTTTATTTTTATGTCTTAGCTCACTTGACTGAGAACTTGTGGTCAGTGACGAAAAGATGTAGAAAAAAATATCACATTTATGGTATTACCTTATTGATAACAATCCCAAAACTATATTTTGGCATATCAGAGAATGTCATGTTGTGTGGTGCGTTATCCTTCCACTCGACATCCAGGGTGATTTTCAGCTCTGAGACGGCAAACATGGCCGTTGGCTTCCCGCTGGTGAAGTCCCACACGTTGTGAATGATGTCGCGGTCACCCACAGCCTTGGCGTAAATTAATGAAATATATTTGCTGTTACAAGTCTCACATCCTGGGTTGATCTCCGAGTGTATCTGAAAGTATGTTATAATATTTAACACCGACTATAAGATAATATTTTAGATAAATAAAAATGCTAATGTGTTATTTATGGGGGCTCAATATGAGTATATGTTTTCATTTTCTCAAAAGTTCAAGTAGAAAAATCTAATATATTTAGGCTTTTGTTTTTGGAATACTAATCAACAATCATCTATAGCAGCCCCAGGCATACTTATGTAATCCTCCTCAAAAAAAATGAATTTCCGTAATAAAAATAAAATATATACTAAATATAAGAAAAATATCTTATGTGATTATTATTTTTGTATTGCATAACACATCAAATAAATTACAATAATAAAATATGAATTAGTAAAAATGCACACATAAAAATCACATGAAAAAAAGTATTTAAATGGGTTCAGTAACCAGCAACAGTCGTGACAATATGCGTAAAACTGTGGTCCGACTTTCAAGATCATACATCAAAACAAGGATTATTGTGGGCCTGCAAACCAGCAGCAATTTCCAAAAACGTTTTTTTAAGGGTTCTGTAATCCAGCAGCAGTTTAATAAAAATGTAAAAATCTCTCTTCCGACAACATTGTGTTAAGGCAGTTATGTCAGTCCTTAAGCACCCACCCATGATCCATGATATACGTAGTTGGTGCAAGTTATAAGTTAAGATTGAATGTACAAACATAATTTTTTATGTCGTATGTATATATATATTTTAAGAATATATAAGCAACAAGGCGACTACGGGTGTTTCAAAATACCAAGATCCTTTCAATGTAAGGTAAATGAACTGTCAAAATCATCTTAAAATTCGAACGTATCGACTTTTTAAATGTAAAATGGTAAACATGACAGTCAACAACGAAATTAAGGAACACTATATGTCATCAATAATGTACATTTGATTTTATAAGCCTCTCGGACGTCATAAGCAACAGGATACATTTGTCATGGTCAGATCCAAGGGTTACGAGGTAGGAATTCGTTTGCATATATATATTTAAAATCGAATGTAATTAACCCAAAAGAATTAACATACCTGTCTATCGAAGGCGTACGAAAAGTTTAGCAAAGATAATGCAACACAAATTAATTTAAATAGGGCCATATTGGCTTCACGAGGATCCACTAAACCTTATGTGTCGATACAGTCCAAAAATAACCGAATCGATTAAACGACGGACAATAAAAACGTAGGTAGGAAATGAGAGTCAATATTGTCTCACTAAGGAAGTCACAAAAGCACCCGCATATCTCGTTAATTTTTAATAATAATTGTTAATGCACTATGACTGAAAGGTCAGTTTTTGTGTTGTGTTATTGTGATTGATAACCGCGTCTTGTGCGCTGCGATTGTCTCGTCTTGTGCGGCCTGGCGATGCGCACGCCTTCTGTCTGTTTGACTCACAGGCGGCACAAAGACCAGCAAATTATCAACAAAGCTTTCAAACGTCACACAATATTATACCTCAAATAATGCGGTGATGCCCGAGAGATGAAAATAATTTCCTTAATGATTTAATATTATTATTGTTCTATAAAGATAGAATTTATAATTGCCACAAATTGCGAACATAAAACATAATGTTCAATACTATGTATTTAAAAATATGGCAGATTGGGTATTGCACAACCCACCCAATCCTGCTGGAATAAAAACTTTATTATTATTATATCTTTTCCTCATTTTAAATGATTTTTTCAGCCGAAGCTTTGCTAATTACATAAAGATATAATGTGAATAGAGTTTTCGGATATAATAAAAAACGAAAACCCAGGGGCTTGAAGAGAAGGCATATTCGGGCGAATAATAATATTTTTTTGAAGGAGATTGTTTATAATCCCGATGTGCTCGGTGACTTAACCAAGAATAATGGGATTCAAGTCAGGAAAATTAAATCATTCGTCCTTTATCATTTACCTCAAAAAATTTAAAGTATCTGTGTTTTGATATATAAGATGTCAATTTTTTTGTTTTTTCCATATAAAACTGTCAAAAATAAAATGTGTACAAAGATTTTAAAGATTGTTATCTACCTACGAAAACATTATAGAATGTGAGAAGTATTGCGCCCGTCGTACATTGGAAGCGTATTTATATGAAATGCATCTGAAAAATAATATGTATATGAGTGCGAATACTTACGGAAACCCACGATCTTCAAGTACGATGGAAACTCGCATACGGCTACTCACGAAGAAGAAAAAGACAATGTCTAATTTAAAAATGTGTAATATATTTATTATTTTGGGAAAACTAAGTACGCTTTGGCAATACAATGTGGTGTGCCAGATTTAAAAGTGAAATTGTCAGATTTGACATTCACAAATGTTGTATCGTTTTCAGAGATGGTCGGATCTCCTGAACTGATATTGCTGTTTTGCGGCAAGAGGAAGAGTGGAAAAGACTACATCACGGACAGACTGCACGAATTGTAAGAGTTTAGCATAATTGAATTTATTATGAAGCGACCCAACGACTTGTCTTAAATATGTACAAAGTAAACCTTTCAAATCTACTAGTAGATAGATATATTTCAAACGTCAATTATTGTATATCTGACTAAATATTATTTTAAAAAACTAATATTTGTGGTAGATTATTATCCACTGTTTCTTTTCATAATAACCTCCTTCCAGTGTAACCTCCTTTTGTATGAACAGTCCTCCTTTTTGATGTTCTGTCCTAATTTGGCGTCTTCTTTTATGGCTTCGTTTTCTACTTTTGACACTCTCTGTTCTTATTTACGTTTTTATTTTTTGTATGTTTGCTTATAAAATGAAACGGTTTTCGTGTTCACTACTTTTTAGCATAAGTAATGTTTAATTTTCTTTTTAAAAACTAGTTCTCCTTGGTCTGAGGTAAAAAAATACGAAGAAGCTCTTTTCTTTGTTTTGTTTTTAAATTTTGGGAGGCAAAAACATTTTAGAGAGGATACTTTTTTCTTTTAATTATATTGCTTAGAAAAAATAAGTCGCCAAGGTGCAAGAACACAATTGAAAACCGTTATACCAGTGACTAATCTCAGTTATTTGTCTTATACTTTTTTTAAATTTCCAATTCGTCTTAAAGTGTTGTGAAAATGGGCTTCTTATAAGATACATATTATATTAATTGCGGAATCTTGCAACCAATAATGGCAGCAATAACATGGGATTTTGATTTTTAATTGTTTTCTAATACCTAATATCAAGTTAATGTATTTAATTACATTATTATCTAATGACTGCCATTGTTTTTGGTAACAATGAACATAAATTTATAGATTGGGTGACAGTATATCCACCATTGTTAAGATATCACACCCCATCAAGAGCCACTGGGCCACTGCGTCCCACCTGAGCCTCGAGAAGTTGCTGAGCGCCGGAGATTACAAGGAGCAGTTCCGGCTCGAGCTGATCCGATGGAGTGAAGAGATGAGAGCAAAAGATCCCGGCTGTTTTTGCAGACTTGCTTGTGGAGATGGTTTGCAACTTATTTTAAAACACGAGTATATATGAAAATGATTATAAAATTAAACATTTCATTATATGTATTATTATTTATTTATTTCACAGCGAAACCTAATAAAGTGTGGATCGTCAGTGACATTCGCAGGAGATCTGATCTCAAATGGTTCTCCGAAGAATATCCGTCAAAATTGAAAACCATCAAAATCACTGCCAACGAAGATGTGAGGATACGGAGAGGAATGGTGTTCACTCCAGGAGTGGATGATGCAGAGTCGGAATGCGATTTAGACCAAAAAAAAGACTGGGACTTCATCATTGATAACAGTGCCCAAAGTAACAATGTTGACCAATTATTACATGATGTTTTAGATTGTGTTCGGAAAACTATTTCTTGATTCAAATAATATTATATGTGTGAGAACTAAAAGTAATAAAACATTTTAGTGTAATTCTTTAGATCAAGGCGGATATGAAGAGTGATTTGAAGAATCAATATAGGAGAATGCGCTACTGATACATTTTATCCTTTTAAAGCGATAATTGTTCAAAGAAACTGGGGTTTAAAAAAACTCAAATATCTCATAATTTAATGAATCGGTTCCAAAAAATACCAAAAAAAATGCGTAAAAATGTAACAATGCCATCCAAAACAAACGCGTAAAGAGAAATCTCGTATAAAAAATACATGAAAAAGCACTGGGTGTACCACTTATTGTAGAAATTTATATATATATATATATATATATATATATATATATATATATATATATATATATATATATACACATAATTATTTTAAATCTAATATGGTTATGGATGTATATATTTGGACAGTTTATTTAATGTAATATTTTAAATCAATATTAATTAATTGATAATTTTTAATAAATAATGAGAATAATAAGTAAGTTCTCCTGTATAGTTATTTGGGGGTGGAAGGGGGGTAAGGTTAAGAAGATTTAGTGCTAGATTTGTGCTTGAGCTTAGGCGTTCAATCACTGATGATGTTTTATATAATAATGTTTCATAAGCTATATTTTTCATAAATATTTATGGTGCATAACTGATCATTTATCTATAATCGAGCGGTGGGGAATGCTCCGGCAGGGAGAGTCACTGTTGTGCGACTGGAGACCTGCAGACCGCCTCACACCTAAGATCCTGCTCCATGTGCCCAATAAGCTGCACATCCCAGGACCTAATGCTGGGCAGCACACGGGCTATCGATGTTGCCAGATACTGGACAAAAATAATTTGACGTCGCTGACACGAAGAAGAAGACCCACAAATACTTGATTTTTTAAATAATACATAGTACTAATACATGATTATATTATATTATATTTTTGTGCTCTCTAAATGTTTTTATTTTACTTTTCTAATTGGTATTTTTTGTAGAGAAAAGTAAAGTCACAGCTACAAAAATATGATTATTTTACCATGTACAATATGTTATTTCAATTTAAATAATATTTTGATATCCAGGTATGTTATTATGACTGAATAAGATTTTTTATTTAATATCTGTATATCATAGAGTATACATTTACTTTACACTGGCTGATCATAATTACTTCTTAACCCTTTGGTTACTAAGCGTCGAATATTCGACATTCGATTCTCGTGCGAAAAAGACGACGCATCGAATATTCGACGCTCATCTAAACATTTTTTTTGGTGTATATATCATCCACATATGGAATTTTTTTTGGTATTCCATAAAAAAGGTTTGAACCTCTGATATTTTTATAATATTAGTTTGAAACATATCCTACGTTTTCATACTTCAAGCTATTAAAATGTGTTGTTAGAAAATCATCATAAATAACTAATGCATAAATTGGATGTTAGAAAATGACATCAACCTTTTTTAACAGTTATGATACTGACTAGGTTTTCTTCTTCGTAGTATCAATCCGGTGGATTGGTTTGCAGCAACAGAATCTTGCATCTCGATCTCCATTCCTCTCGGTCCTCCGCAACCCTTTTCAGCTCAGCATAAGCGCTACAATTCATGTCCTCGAATACTTGCTGCAAATTTTTCAAATCACTAGGTTTTATCTTCTTTGAAATATGTTTCAATGGTACAGCAATAAAATAAACAACTCAACATGGAATGAAATATATTTCAAGGGTATGCAGTGTTTCCCAAACTTTAGACATTTCGTTTTTTTTCTATTTATATATTTTTTCTTCTTTTTATTGATTTTCTTTGGTATTTTTTTTAAGTTTATTTTTTAACATTCCCATAAATAAATGTGTATAATTATGACAAAAAAATAAAAATTCTATCAACATATGTATAAATTATCAACTTTCATGAATACTCTTCCACAACTTTTATTTTTTTATTTTATTTAATTTTTTTAAATTCTTGAGTTTTTTCAGTTTTTTCTATATTTATATAGTATATATTTATATGATTTTTACTAACAATTTTCATCAAGTTGACAGTAATAAAGATTTATTATTTACATCATATATGATCTCAAAATCAAATTTTGAATTGAATATTTAATTTTTTTATGTTTTATATTTTTTTATTGGCAAATATAATTATTATTGATTATTTTTTTATTTGATTAATCTGATGTATGAACTGCTTGAAATGAACTTTTTTTTTACAATCTAGCTTAAAAAAGATAAAAAATATGTTAAATTTTTAAAGAACTAAAAAATGCTCTAAAATAGCTTCGTTTTTTGGCAAGTTCTCTAAGAAAATTCTTTGTAACCAAAGGGTTAATGTAAAATCTCAATCGTATAAATAAATGAAAACTCCTGTCAAAAAATCATAATTAATGGTTGTTGAATGTTATTCTGTGAGTATCTTAACAAAGCTAGCGGATAAACACTCCATATTCAGCGTTTGGTGATCTTAATAGCTTGAAGTATTATATAATCCAATGTTGAGATTCTGTGGTGTCAGTATTCTATGGTATGACACTTTATTGATGTTTTTGTTCACTTCAGTCTTTACGACGAACCTATCATACTCCTCAGAGGTTCAAAGGTGATATTCCAATGCTCCATAAATAGTGTTTGTAAATTATAATTTATAAAGAGGACTGGTAACTTATCTTAGATCATCTTACACAAAACATATACCTTTTCTTGCAATTGTAATAACAATGTTAGTTTATCTACACTGGATATGTTTTTGGTATTTTTAAAAATAACAAAGGAATAAATTATTAATAGGATTTTTTGTTTTTAACTTAATGTTTTTAAATGTTTTATCTTTATGTATTTAATTTTATATGTCTTTGAAAATAAAACAAATATTTTATTATGTAAACACATGAATTTCATCATCATCAGCCTGTATCCGTCCACTGATGAACGTAAGCCTCTCGCATGAATCTCCATCCTCTTCGATCATCTGCCTTCCGCATCCAGGCTGCTCCCGCTATTCCTCTTATGTCGACAGTCCATCTTGCAGGGGGTCGGCCAATGCTTCGTTTGCCAGTTCATGGGCGCCACTCCAATACTTTTCTTCCCCATCGACCGTCGTCTCTTCGACTGATTTGAATGTGCATATTCTTTGGGTAGCATCCACTATTTTAGTCCTTCTGCGTATTTCCACGTTTCGGATTCTATCTTTTAGCGACACTCCGAGCATGGATCTCTCCATAGCACGCTGGGTGACTTTTATTTTATGGGTAAGACTTTCTGTTAGATTCCACGTCTCTGCGCCATAAGTTAATACAGGGAGAATGCATTGGTTAAACGCCTTAGTTTTAAGACATTGCGGAATTTTCGCTTTAAAAATGTACTTTAGTTTTCCAAATGCTGCCCATCCCAGTTGTATAAGCCTGTCGATTTATTTTGAGAAGTTACTTCGCCCTAGTTGTATAACGTGTCAAAAGATAGGTATAGTCGTTTACAATCTCCCCAACCCGCACACAACACATATTTCCTACATACAGGGTCCACTTGTTTTGACTGGCTGAGCTCTCCGGCATGCGATTGCTTTAAAAATGTAAGTAAGTTAATTTTATTAAATTTTTATTTTTTTATATTGAAAACATCTGCAGGATTTAAACCCTAAGCCCATTTTAAACCTAAAAATAATGTTTTCAGTGTCTTATTATTGGAAAATCACCAAAAAATAATTTGGAGAGGAGTAGGTTTTTTTAAAGTTTGATAGTACTAATTAAAAATATTAATTGAAGATAAATGTGATAAGAAAAAGACAAAAAAGTTAGAAGTAGGTATACTTTACATGAAATTTTGGGTAGGGGAGAGGGTGGAGCATTGGGACATTTTTTACAAAATTGATCGTCAGTCAATGAATATGTAACATTTCTTGTTAAAAAAAATTGAGTGGTTACATCAGACTTTATACTATGACATATATTTTTTCTATTATTACTGAGGAATGCTTTGTTGGAGACAAAAATTTATTACACAACTTGGGTTGGGAGGTATGGGACACCATCAAGGGAGACATGGAACAGTATGTTATAAACATTGATTTTGACTTCTGCAATAAAACCTGTTAATCAATTAATAGGATTTTTATTATTTACAATACAGTAGGTAACAAATTTGCTTGTTATAATCAAATAGTTATGTAAGTATTGGAATTTATAAGATATAATCATCGATATTGCTACCAGAAGAGCTTGAAGATGAAGATACACTTTCAGTATCACTTGATACAAGAAGCCATCTGTTGTTGCTGTTCTTAGTTACTTTCGAAGGCTTCTTTCTCTTCTTTTGGATCCTTGTGCACGCAGCCTTCTTGGCTGCATCTCGCTCAATTTGAGCCTTGACTGGGTGCTCGGCAATATTTGCGTTCTTCCGCGCTTGCGTCCTCGGCCCGATGCATTACGTGGTTTTACCTTTGGGAATGGAGCAATATCCTCTGGTGTGATGATATTGTGCCGAGAGCAAGACGTCGACGCTTCTGGGGTCGTTCACTGCATCCAACTCCTCAGTTGTTTCAGCTAGGGGTTGTGGGCGATCAGTGACATAAGATGTCAAATATTCATCTTCAGAGAAAATATCTCTGGCAAAAGGCCCCACTCCAGTGCAGACGAAAGATCAAATTTAAAATAAAAAAAGTGTTCCATCCCTCCACCTTGCATGCTGTCCCATACCTCCACCACACCTAACATTTTACAAAACATTTAATCATTCTGAAGTGCTCATTTCAAACTTCACAAAAATAGTTACATATAATTAAAAATGTATCTTATTTCGTAAAACATCACATTTATCTTCATAAGATTAAAATCTTGAGCAGCAGAAAGAATCTTGCAGCTCAAAAAATCTAGGATGGAATGTATGATTTTCTTCATGTGTCAATAAAAGTGTAGCCAGCTGATCTAACAGCCTAAAAAAGGTACAGTGGTGCTAACTTAGAAAATCAACATATATTTAATGGCGGCAGATTTTAAAAGACATTATGTTTTGAGTTAAGTGAAATGTCCCACACCTTCACCTGTCCCAATGCTCCACCTTCTCCCCTACATATCCCAAAAAGGTAATATAAAAACAAATAATTATATATATATTTTTTTATGTAATTGCATGCAGGAAACGTGTGTTGTGTTCGTGTTTGTGTGTGGGTTGGAGAGATTGCAAGTGTATATTTATCTGTTTCTTGAAGAGATCCAGATTGCAGAAAGGAGGAAACACAGAAGCTGGATGAGCATTTCAAAGCTTACATGACATTAAGGAAGGACCTTTGGAAACTGCCAGTTCTTGGTCGACACACTTTAACCGTGTATGAATGAACCGTGTTCGGCAAGTGGAAGATGAGTTTGTCGGTTGTGGATGGGTGCAGGAGGAATTGGTTCTTTAAGTTCCGAAGAGCAGCGACCAATGTATGTATATATAGGAAAATCATTTTATGATGAAACTAGGTGAGCCCGGCATGCGTTGCAAAGCATTATGAATATATGTTTTAGTATTATTATTTAATAACGTTAAGGTTATTAACTGTCAATTCTTCGTGAAACTGCATAATTATATTGTTTTATTAATTTTTAAAAAGGTTAGTGTATGTTATTTTTCTGTATGATTGTCTGTTTATAGTCTAAGCCAGTGGTTCTCAACCTTTTTTAAGTCACGGTAAACTTTTGATTATGGAAAAAAATGGCAGTGTACCAGAATTAAGAGGTCAAATAAATATGTGCACATCCATTTTGTTACATATTTATTTAAAATACATAAGTTACATACTAAATTACATACAATTTTTTTGACATCTTTTCTTCTTAAGTTAAGTTAAATAAAAAATGTGTAATATTGAATATTAATTTAGTTCGTAAAATTATTTTTTAGAAACTATTTTATTTATTTAAAATTATTTCTATTATTATTTGAAGGTGAAGGAAATCTAGAAAGGGGTTCATTTCCCTCCCGCCTCTTATTCACCCAAAATCACACGCAAAATGTGCATCATTTTCTTCTAATAAAGTTACATGATCTATTATCGCAGAAATAATTTCCTCGGGAATGTTTTCGTTGAGTGAAGGAAATATATCAACTTTTTTTCTATTATTCGATTTTTCCAAAGAGTTATTTTTTTCCTAAATCCTGACAATTTGTCAATGGATGACTTTTTTGTTTTTTCCTTGAATGCTTGTGTTAACGTTATAAGTAATTAAAAATATTTGCTAAATATGCTACTTTAGTATACCAATCATTATTATGAAGACATTTAGACACAATAAACAAAATCATCCATACCTTTATTTCGAAAAAAGATTAATAACTCATTCTTAAGTGCTATGAATCAAGATAAAACTTTACCCTTAGATAACCACCTGACTTCAGTGAGAAAAAGCAAAGACTCATATTTAGCTTCCATAGAAATGCAATGTTTTTTTAAATATGTGTATTTTAAAATGTCTTGATTTTATGGAATTCACCATATTTAATTTGATCTAGGACAGGTTTTAGTGCCGCTGGTAATGTATTCAACACTAAAGATTCTCTATGTAAAAAACAGTGCGTAGATATTTTTAGGGTTTCTTTTCTTTGCAAGGGTAACAAATCCTTTAATTCAGCCTACCATTGAAGGAGCACCATCTGTACAAATTCCTACACATAACTCCCACGATATTTTAAATTGTTCTAAATATGTAGAAATATAATCAAAAACATTTTGTCCAGTCGAATGTTCGGTAAGTTCTTTGCAGCATAGATATTGATTCACTATTTTGTTTTCATTTATGAAACGAGCAAAACCTAGTTATTGTACCTTACTGCTAATGTATGTCGATTCGTCGACTTGTAAAGCAAAATGGCGTTTGGAAAGTTTATCGGTAACTGTTTTTCAATATCATCCGACATATTTAAAATTCTTCTTTTTATTGTTATCGTTTGAAAGAGGAATTTTCATAATTTCCTTTTTTGATTCATCACCAAACATTGTTTTTCCTACTTCACAACACGCAGGTAAAATTAGAGACTGCTAAAGTATGTGGTTTTAATAGTACAGCGATCAATTCAGCAATCACGTATGAGCCAGTAGTGCCTTATCAGAAATTTTAACAGTTTATTCAAAATATTTCGCTTGCTTTTTTGGATGCTTAACCATCATTCAAAGTAACCTTTACTTTTGGATGCAAGATCGGCGTGCTTCGTAGTGAAGTGGCGCTTTAACTTGTCGGGATTCATCGCGCTGTTTTTCTCCACATACGACACATAGTGGAATGTGATATCCTTCCTCATTGATGCTAGTAAAGCCGATACGTAAATATTCTTCAAAATACTGGCGATTATTTTTCTGATTTTAGTGGGTATATTTTCTTTTTTATGAGACGTATGATGTCTAGAAGCATCGTCACTACTTCTTCTACTTGTACTCTCTGTGTTATTAATATTTTGGACTGATTCACGATTTCGTTTAGTAATAAATTGATCCATTGTGGGGATATTATATATCACGACTAATAAAGTATAGATTTATTGAAAAATTACACAATGATTAAATAATACGATTAAGTGTCTTATATCTTACATTAAAATCAGGTAATATTAAAAAAAAATGACCTGATATTTATGTAAGATATCGGAATTAAAGATGTTATCGATTAAAATGCATTAACCCTTTCGTCGACCTTCAAAATTTCGCCGACTACTTTTTCGGTTTTCACTATTTTGCGGATTTTTTCGTTTTTACCAATTTTTTTCGCGGTGCACCGGTTGAGAACCACTGGTCTAAGCACTTGGTGGTTTCGAGGGGAAAAATATAGAAGTAATTTTGAACGACGATTTTTATGTTTTTTGGGGTGCTAAATTCGATTTTCGACTTTGCTACCTTGTATTTGGTGTGCAATTCGAGAAAAATCGGACAAAAATGGAAATATTATATTCATTTAAAAAAAAAAAATTTTTTTTTTCTAGATATTGTAATATTTAACAATACTATATTTGCTTTGAATTTGTATTTTTTTTATAACAATAATGGTTAAGGTGCTAGAGAGCATTTAATTTTGAGCGAAAAAATTGAAATCCGCAAAAATACTTTTATTGATTTTTTCTAAATTGATGTTTTTTTTTGTTAAAAACTTAAAATAAAAATTTCGGATCGCACACCAAATACGAGGTGGAAAAGTTAAAAATCGGATTCACCACCCCCAAAAAACACAAAAACTACTTTCAAAATTACTTCTATTTTTTTTTTCTAAAAACTGTCTATTTTTGGTACCAAATGATCGGACTAATAGTATATAAGAGTATGCTATTTCTTAACCGGGCTCACGAAATAGTTGCGTCGTAAGAAAATCGCTACTACAATATATAGCGGCGAGCGGGAGCGATAATATGTTTAATGAAAACAAAAAAGTAATGAATGTAAGACGACTTAGAAATTGACCAATATATTTTTTTATTACAAAACTCGTTTTACTTGAATTCATGCAATGAGTTGGTAACTAACTACACATAATTAAATATTTGATTCTTAATTTTTTTTTTTTCCGTTGGTGAAGAAATCGCGTGGACCGTTGTTGGACGATTTAAAAATCGCGTGGACCATTGTTGGACGATTTAAAAATCGCGTGGACCGTTGTTGGACGATTTAAAAATCGCGTGGACCGTTGTTGGACGATTTAAAAATCGCGTGGACCGTTGTTGGACGATTTAAAAATCGCGTGGACCGTTGTTGGACGATTTAAAAATCGCGTGGACCGTTGTTGGACGATTTAAAAATCGCGTGGACCGTTGTTGGACGATTTAAAAATCGCGTGGACCGTTGTTGGACGATTTAAAAAAGGGCGTATTTTCTCAACACTATCGACACTCATTCAAGTATATTAAAAATATGATGTACTAGCGTGTACTCACCATGTGTTCTGCTTCAATCAACCGCGAGTTTATGGAAGCGCCTCGTCGGGAGCCTCTCGCCTTTCGATTGGAAAAGTCGGACTTGAGCCGACGCTGATTTTTTCTTATCTTAATTCGATGGAGTGTAAATTGGCAGTATGTGTTTTTATTTATTGAAGTGCTTTCGGATACATTTTTTTTGTTTTTCTACCTGGTGTGTATACAAATAAATCAGAAAATTTTCGAACGCAATTTTCTAATTTAATCTTGCTTCCCGTTGCTCTTTTGTTTCAGATGCACTGAGATAACATAAATTTCAGATAACTTAAAATAACCAACACCTCTTAATTTGATTCTTAAAAAGAAAGGGTGAGTACCTACTTTAAAAAAAAGGACATTTTTTTTAAATACTGATTAAATGGTATTGTCACCAATGTATTTATATTTTAAATTAATTGAACAATAAAAATTACATCTTATGGATGATAATTAACCATTTAATAACAATAAAAATCTAACAATTAAAATAAAATGTATTTTTTAAACAAATATTAGCAAAATTAAAAAAAGAAAAATATATTTCAACTTGAGTTGTAGTTTACTACTATAGAAAGAATATTTTTTACAAAATGTAATGTAATGTATGTAATGTAATATTGGAATGTGATTTACGTAAAAATGTAATGCAAATGGATTGTTAAATCACATTGAGTTATTTTACCTTTTATTGGTTTTTATAACTTACTATTTGTTGTATTATATTTGCAAACTATTTTTTTTTCTTCATATAACTGAATTTCATTTAAGAAACAAAAGCCTACTGATAGTAAAGCCTACTGATAGTAAAGCACGGTCGCGAGAATGTGAGCGAATAATAAAGAAGAACAGCGACAGCAAATATTAATAAAATACGAATACAGGTTGTCCTCGACTTACGACCGAGATACGTTCCTAGACTTTGGTCGTAATTCGAATTGGTCGTAAGTCGAATTTCATACAAAATATGTACATATGTACATAATTACATATTAAAATAAAACATGTGTATTTATTCATATATTTTTTATTGTTATATTTATACTTATTTATTAATACAAAATAAAATATTTACTTAATTAATATCTAGAATATTTACATCAATCATATTTAAAATAATTACTTCACTAATATTTAAAGTGTTTCGTCATCTGTACTTATATAAGTACAATCCATTGGCTCATCAACAGTAGTGGAAGAAGAAGCAGTAGTAGTCTTTTTAAAAAAACATATTCAAATTTAATTGAGTTGTTTGTTGTTTTTTTCCCCCGTATATTTCTTTGTAGCGAGCAAGATCTTCCTGAATACGGCGGTTTATACTCAAAAATCTTTCGTTATCCGAATCAATTTTCGCAAATTTTTGCATCGCTTGGTTAATTTGAAGGAACGCTGCTTCCATTTCTTTCAATACAATTTTTTTTGGAGATTCCATGATAATTTTATTTTTTTTGGTCTCATCTTCAACCCTTTCATTTTCGATGCATAATAATTCTTCATTTGTAAGGTCTTCCGAATCATATTCTATAAGTTGGTCTAAGTCTTCACGATCAATATTAATATAAAGTTTCTTGCAAAGCCCTACAATGAGATTTGTAGTGTGTTCAATTTCATTTTATTTTTCAAATTGAGACTGAGTTATGTTTTCAAAACGTTTAGTAAGCTTTTTCCATATTCCATACATGCACGATGATGTGACCCCATACCATCCCTTACCAATATTTTTAATTGTTTGCTGAATATTAAAATTCTTCCAAAACTCTTCAAACGTTTTTCCCTCGTCAAGCGCTACTATTGCTTGGGCAAATGTAGTTTTTAAATAATAGGCGTTAAATGTGGCAATAGCTCCCTGGTCCATGGGTTGCAAAATACTGGTGGTATTAGGGAGTAAATACACGATTTTAACGTTAGGATGGAAATTTACAATATGTGGTGGGTGTCCTGGTGCATTGTCTAGTATTAAAAGTATATCGAATGGAATTCCTTTCTGATTAAAATATTGTTTTACTTCTGGAATCAATAAATTCAAAAACCAGTCTCCAAAAATAAATTGTGTCATCCACGCTTTTTTGTTTGAACGGTAATATAGTGGTAACAAATCGATAATGATTCCTTTTAGGGCTGTCAGATTTTTAGAGGGATAAATCATTAATGGTTTCAATTTATATCCAGCAATATTGCCACCCAATAAAAGTGTAAAACAACAAACCTGGCATACTTTTTTCTACCTTATTGATGTAGGTACTTTGAGACATTTTCTTCCAATAGAGCGCGGTTTCGTCAACATTAATTTTTTTTTCCTTGATGTATCCTTTTTTCCTAATCATTGCGTCAAATGTATGGATAAAATCTTCAGCAGCCTTGTAATCGGCACTAGCTGCCTCTCCACTTATTTTCACATTTTGATAATTCACCCGTTTTCTGAATCTCGCAAATCAACCATTACTATCAGTAAATGTTTGCTCGTAGTTAGTTTGCTCCTTTAATTTTAGGTTTTCAAAAGACTCAGCGTCTTTGTCTTTTTGGTCACAAGGCTAAGGGGGGATTCGTTTTTTTATCAAATCTTCCATTCAAATTTTTCCATTTCGTAAATGGGTCCAAGTTTTTTTTTTGTTATTATTGTAGATTTTATGGATATTGCTCCTTTAACAGCTTCAATGATACTTAGTTTATTCTTCAAAATTGTAGAGATCGTTGAATGTGATAAGTGTAGATCCCGAGCTATGTCCTTCACTCTTTTACCACTCTCATATTGTTTGATTATTTTAAGTTTTATTTCTAAATCTATAGCACTTCTCTTTTTTTGTCACTTCTACTCCGTTTGCCAGTCATGTGGGCACGATTTATTGATATTGACTTCAGATATTAAATGGGTATATGTAATATTTATATCTTATTATATTAATTGTATATATGTCCGTGTTCAAAAACACTGTGTCAACTGAATTATGTATATATATATTTTTAATATTAATTGATAATTTTAAAACAACGAAGGGAAGAAGTGAGAAATAAACAACATTCTTTGCGTACGTCCCATGATCTACTGACCGGAAGGAAGTTTTTATGGCATCATTATTGCGTCATCTTTGTTTAAGCATGACTCAGGTTGATACGCGCACCGCAAAACATTTTTTTTGGTCGTAATTTAAAAAAAAATATTTTTTTTTTCCAAATTTTTGGTCGTGCGAATCGTCGTAAGTAGAACCGTCGTAAGTCGAGAACCACCTAAATTTTTTATTTTTTAAATGGCCGTTCTGTATTACTCTTGTTTTACTCTGTATACATACTGTATGAAAACACTCATTTTATAAATAGTTAATTATTTTTTATAATTAAATAAAATTTTGAGTACCCTATTCTCTTCAAAGATCTAAAAAAAATATTTCCTGAAAGTTTCATATCGATCGGATGAACGCTGTAGGAATGTATAAAGTACACACACACATAGAGTTATTCATTTATATATATATATATAATGTCTTCATATATATATTTTAAAATTCGAGAAGAAAAAAATACTCTATTTTTTTGTAGCGTAATAACTGAGCAACTTTTATTCAAGAAACAAATAACTTTACACTCGAAATCTCCCCAACCCATACACAAACATAACAGACGCTTCAAGCTTCCCTGGCTGAACGTCATAGAGTGCACTGGTCTCGACTGGTTGTGACCTCTTACATGTGATTTCATAAGAAAAATGAATCACCCCTCCAAAAAAGTGAATATTTTGTAGCCTGTGTATAATGTCATAAAAAGCAAACTTCAGAGCAAGCTTTTAAAAATGGAATTAAATTTGAAAATACGAATATCATCCACGGAAAATATTGCGTTTTTTCAATGCCATTTTTCGTCATCATTCCATACTGCAGAACAATGATGAGAATGTAAATAATATACGAGTATATTTTTTATTAATATAAAAATAAATAACTTTATTGAAAGTAATCGATTTGCTTACGATTTTCAAATTGTAGTATTGTGTGTAGGCTCAGTGGCGTGGCAATGTTTTTCGCCGCTCGGGGTGGTCTGCATATTTGCCGACCCTCCACAAAAAACAGTCGCATCTTTTTCGTCCCGACAAAAAAATGGGAATAAATATCTAAAAAATCCTCACCAAATATTTTGGATGAGCGGAAAGAAAATCCTTCTGGCTTCCTCAAAATATTGATCCACTAAAATTTTTGGGGTTAAATAAAATTAAATATATTTTTGAAGAAATTATTATATTATCAATTTACTAAGCCGAGGAAATGTTGCCCCCCAGAGTTATAAAAACTAACATGCTCTCAAAGAAATGTACTTACGTGCAAAAAACTTTTCGCAATATTGTTTTATTCGTTTTAATTGAAAAGATAATAAATAAAAATATATGTATATATATTATTATTTATGTATAGTATCTTACGTATATTAGAGATTATTGTGTGTACGTATTTGATAATTTTCAATCCCATAGTCTGATATGAAACGTAAGTTAACCTTGCTAGCATGTGTTCCATTGATGCCGCAGGAGAGCATAATCTACAGCAATCTTTTATCGCAGCTCCAATCCTTTCATTAATTTAAATAACAGACAGGGTAACAGACAGGGTAAAACTATAAATATAAT
Source organism: Glossosoma conforme (assembly GCA_022606575.1). Taxonomy (NCBI): domain Eukaryota; kingdom Metazoa; phylum Arthropoda; class Insecta; order Trichoptera; family Glossosomatidae; genus Glossosoma; species Glossosoma conforme. The sequence continues at coordinate 858,997 of JAGTXR010000195.1, read as the reverse complement.
GCACTCAACAGATATTTAGGATGCAAATACTCAAAAAGCGCTGTGTATCGAATTAACAATTCAAGTTAAAAAAATACTTGAAGCTTTCTTTGAAATGTCAATTGTCATAAAACACATTATGCGTTGTTTTACCAGCTTTTTCCTTTTCAGCTTAAGTTTAGGTGCATAGCACTGACACACTGGATCGCTGACCCATTAGAAACTATGTTATCTATATTTAAAATGATTAGGTAAATATAATATGTGGTTTCTAAAATTGAATATGTATGATGATTTAATATGTGAGTTCATTCATTTCAGTTTCCCTATGGTTTTATTTAAAAAAAAATGCGTACAAGCAAAAAAAACAAGCTAAGCGTTTACCAGATTTTCCTGTGTCATTTTGTATTACCGTCCCCTATACTCATATATAGAAGACCGAATTCACGTCGACGGGATCGATAATAGGATACGTGGTGGACAGATGAGGAGCAGATGAGCACCACACAGAAGTTTATGGAAACATTATTTTCGATAAAATTGACAAACTTTCGGCCCGGGCGGAGTCACATGCATCAAGCTGATATCAGTATGTTTTTACACATCTAAACTTTCTAGAACACTTTCACTATCAAAGATAGCGATAAAGTATCTTATAATAATGAATTAGTGAGTATATTCTAGAACCTTTTCTATGTCTTCGTATAGAACACGGGTCGTCAACCTGGTCCGTACCACCCACTAGTGGGCGATACGGGCTTCCGTGGTGGGCGGTGGGTGATTTTTATACATTTTCAAATCTTCTACATTCCTTCTAGATTTTTTTCCACCCTTATACTGAATTGAAATATAGCGAGTTTGGTGGGCGGTAGGGTAATTTTACCATGAAAAATAGGCAAAAGTGGGCGCTAGGCATAAAAAGGTTGACGACCTCTGGTATAGAACCTCTCCTTTATCAGTGTGGTTAGATTCTAGGGATACACCTGCAATACTCATAAGAGGATATACACGTTTATCGATTTGATAATTTTAATGTCAGTTACAATACACTGAGGGATGCACTATTAATTTTGATGGCGATTTTTTTCAATTTCTCTGTTGATAAGAAATGTAACATTACCCTACTCCTCTTCTTCCATAGGTATCATAGATGAGTTGTGTTTTATCAAGACTTCTCCTTCAAATTCAAATACAATTTCAGCGTGTTCGGTGAAGCTGTATTTGTTTCTAGTTTAATTTTCAATTCTACAATTTTCTAGTATTGTCTCTGTGACCTTGAATGTAGTAACTCAGCTTTCAGAAACTGCTTATATCGGATATCATAAAAACTATCGCAACCATACTTGCACCATAGGTTAGGATGGTGATCTAGTAGGTGTTTGTTTTAGTTAAATTCCTCCGCGGCGTATATTATATGGTATCTAAAATACGTCTTAATGATTTAAGTTGACAAATATTATTATTGTATGATTTTTATAACATTAAGATTATCAACTGACAATACTTGGCGAAACTGCATAATTATAATTGTTTTTTTTTTTTTTTGTAGTTTTGATTCAGAATTATTTTAAGCAATTCCATGTTTTGGCCTCCCTGGAGAACATCTTCAATAATGGTCTAAAGGGAGGCCGAAACATGTAATCGATTAAAATAAATGTGAATCAAAACTAAATATTTTTAATTTGTTATTTTTTAAATTAAAATTACAGTTTGATTCTTACGTCGAAAAAAATGTATATGTTTAAAAAAATAACCAGCATTAAAGTCTGGTTTCTGCGTTTATTGAAACAAAAAATCAAAATTCAGCGAATTATATATTTATGTTACTGCTATGCTAATATTCAAAATTAGCTTTGGTTTGTACATGAGACGAGTAACAGGAGGAGTGAGTGGGATAATAAGGACGAAAAACTAAAAATGTACTTTTTCGTCTGGCGCATATATTACACGCCAAAAAACGCTAGTGCACTCGTATGTATTATAAAAACATTTAGACTGTGTATTTGACAACAATAATAATAAATATGTCAACTCCATCACTTAAAATTTGTTCGCTAGGGCGCCTGAATCTCTTATGTGGCTTCTATATACTTCTCTGTCCGCGTAGAATGATGTTGTACAAAATCATTGGATTCGAGACTTGTAAGCTACACGTTGTTAAAGGCCGCCGAAAGTCTTGTATGTGGTCCGTTGTCCGCGTACGTGCGATCCTGTATTAATAATTCGCTTACAAACTTAAAACAATGTAGGTATCGATATCGAGGGATGGGGTGTAGCGGTGGCTGCCGACTGAAGTCGAGAACTTCCGAGTGGCGGCGGAAACGCCCGAAGGTGGCCGAGTGTGGTTTTCTTTCAGGCCGGCACGTCAGGGGAGATCAAATGTTTCAGACGGTTTCCTGAAAAAAATAATTTACATTTAATTTTTTACGATTCTAATAATATTATCAATAAAATGTTTCAAACTACCTCTATTCAGTTGGTATAACTATTATTATTCACGACTTTAAACGTGCATTAAAACATTTAAAATTATAATATTAATGTTAATGAATATAAAATAAAACGTCAACCATAAACTCAACAACCTGGGATGAGTCTTAACTATTGCATCCAATCCGTGAGGTCTTTTTTCAGAGAGACTCTGATATACATTCAGTCTTTGGTCCTTTCCACTCTTTAAGTTTTTCAGACTAAAAGTTTTTTAGTCCTAAAAACAATATTTTCTGAATGTTTCATATCGATCGGATAAATGGTGTAAGAATGCATAAAGAACAGACAGACAGACAGACATTCATTTTTATAAAGAGATAATAATAATATTTAAATCTTTATTCCTTTTTGGAAAAAGGTTTTATTTTTAAAATATACTACATATCCTCGACCTGCCGCGAATTTATATTATATACACATAATTAATATAAACATATAATATAAATTCATACTTATGACCCTGTTGTTTCCTACACTATTATATATATATATCGAAGGCGATCTGCAGAAAGGTACTCATTTACACATTTTTAGATGAGAGAAAAATAAGAAAGTAAGGTGTAACATCTTAGTACTTTATACATTTTAGATGTTTTCCGATTTAATTACGATTTGATTAGACTACGGTGGATATGAATCTCTCCCATTCTCTGCATATTCTGGAGTGCCTCAAGGTTCTGTCTTAGGTCCCCTTCTTTTTCTTGTGTTCTTCAATGATATTGTTAATTGTATTACCCACTCCTCATGCCTATTATTCGCTGATGATATTAAAATCTTCTCTTCCATTTCCTCCATCGAAGATATGCATAATCTGCAATCTGACCTTAATAGTGTATCAAACTGGGTTGCCATAAATAAGCTCTCGTTTAGTATCAACAAATGTAATGTTATCTCTTTCTCCCGTTCTAAAAATCCTATTCTGTCCAAATACTACTTATCTGGAACATTGCTCGACAGAGTAGCAGTTGTCAAGGATCTAGGTATAACCTACGATTCATTATTCACTTTCCATATTCACATAATCAATTTAACTTCACGCGCCAATAAACTTCTCGGATTCATCACCCGCCAGGCTAGTCAATTTCATAACCCTCTAATTTTTCGTACTCTCTATTCTTCACTCGTTCTATCTGTTCTGGAATATGGGAGTTTAGTTTGGAATACCAATAAATGCAAATACATTTTCATGCTCGAAAAAATTCATAAAAAATTTCTCCGACGTCTTTATTTTTATATTTACGGTAACTATCCATTCAATTCATTTAATTCCGAACATTGCCCAACTCTTTTTCTTCTAGGGATGCTTTCTTTCCATTCGCTAGAGTCACGGAGGAAAATTGCTGCACTCAAACATTCATTCCTTCTTCTTCGCGGTTCAATTCACAACCCTGGGAGTCTTGAATGTTTTAACTTCTATGTTCCAGATAGGTACACCCGTGCTCGTAGCCATCCATTGTTTTTGATCCCAGTGGATGCTTGTGGAGCTTCAAGCACTCAATTTGGTACAACGGCAATGTCGCTCCTAAATGGCCTACCAGCACACCTCGATCCTTTTCTTACATCCTTTTCCTCTTTTGTTGATGGTATTGTTCTTCTTGATCTCTGTGATCTTTGACACGTGTCATCTTCTTATTCTTTTGTGTTATTTTTTTTTTTATTATTTTCTCTATTTATTGTATATTTATGTTTACTCTGTTTCTAAATATTTGTAAAAATTGGAATTTCGATTCTGTATATAAATAAATAAATTATTTACTCAATACCTACCTGAACGATTTTAATTTAACGTTATGACAGAAGCGTTTTATAATATGCTTAAATTTTGCAATAATACAGACATTTTTCAAAGTAGATTGTGGTGATACTTACTATCGGTAAAATGAAGACGTACAAGTGCTGTTACTACGTATCCTAAAACTTCACCCATTCAACTTATAATATATAAATTGACCGAGTAGTTGCACTTTGCTTTCGTTATTAAAACCAATCAAAAGAAAAATGATAACTTGCAATTTCCTGTTTAAAATTGATAAAATTTTCAGGCTGAAAAAGTCAGCTGTGGACTCGGTCGGGACCGCGGGCGCGTCTTGGCGAGGCCTGCATTGGCGGGTTTTCATTGATCGCGGCCCCGGCTCGCAGCGCGCTGCCTCGCCACCGCTCCTCCGCACTGTTAGCGCCGCGCGAGTCGCGGGATATTGACGCACGGCACGGGGCACGGAGATGCCTTGATCGTCTCCGAGGCGAGGCGGCCGACTTCCTAGCGGGGACCGGGAGATCGCGCATCGCGCATCGCGGACCGCGGACCGCGGCCAGCGCAGGCCGAGTGTCGAGCCCCGGGAGCGCAGCTGTCGCGCGGGAGCGCAGCCCGACAGTCGGGCGATCGCCGATCCGTCGCAAACGATCGACGATCAAACATTCAATCTTCACATCCGATTTTTTCCACGCTCCCAATCGGGTTGTCGTTGCGTAACTCTTTCGCTGCGGTCGGAGTTTGAATCGTCATGAAACTTTGGAATGCCGTTTGATCGCCGGCCCGAGTGCGAACTCTGATCGATCGTGATCGATCGTGGGTTTATGAGATCGGACGGCGGAAGACGCGGCAGGTCGAGGATCTCTAGTTGATCACGCCTCCCTTCCAGCGGCGATATAAATCGGTAAGCCAAACTCTTCATTACTTCAATTAAAGTTTCCGTCGATGTTTTTAACTTTTGTGAGTTGTTAATATTTCCGACGACAGTTGTGAGACCGCCTGACTGTTAATCCCAGCAACTTGTCCGCCGCTCCGGTTGTTTCCTTGTGTTGTTGCGTATGTCCGTCCCGCGGCCTGCGAGGTTGGTTCCCACGCAATGCAGTCTTTTCGCGTCGCGCCGTGAAATACTGAAAAACTAATTTCCTGGGTATCGCGTGACGTGATACCCGACTGTGAAACGAACTCGGCATTCGACTGGAAACATGATTTTTAAAAACATTTAAATTCAATCGTCTCGTTTTGTTCGACGCAGTGTACGATTGAAAAATTAAATACGTCTTTACTTTAAAAAAGGAGTGAAAATAAACCGTAAGATTATCAGTCATAGCAATATATTATCGACTGCTATATTTGAACCGACAATTTATTAATTGCTTCGTAAAAATAACGTCGTAAATGCATTTGTATACTTAAATCGATATGTACACATATATTTTAGGTATTTAAATATTTAATGGGTAATATTATATATTATTTTGCATAGAGTTGCGCAAATAAAATTTGAATAAAAATAAGTTTGTTTTGTGATAAAAGTTTATGAAATTAATCCTTCTGATATTGGGGTGAAATATCATAAATAGAGTATTGATATTTTCTTTATTTGTGACTCGGAGAGATTAATTAAATTATATATTAAATGGATTTATTCTGTAAGATTGCCTCTTTATTATTGGCATTTCGGTTTCATATAACAAAGGTTTCTGGAAAGCACGATATGTGCTTTTCCCCGCAAGTAGATTTCTGATTTTCCGTTAGAATTTTTGAGTGCAAATTATATATCAATGTACATTTTTTTAGAAACGCTTTAATTTAGTTTATTGTCTATTAATAACTTAAGTGGTTTTTATAGCTATGAATCAAGTTACAACTCTAATAAAGATTGAAAAAAAAAAATGATTACATAACTAGAGTTCTATTCACGAATTTAATCGGCTTGCATTTCTTTCAATACATGTACTGTTATTTAGAAATTATATTTATGTAAGAAAAGTTTTCAATGCTAGTATACATTAGGTAGACATCATACTCGTTTAAATAATACGTCAAATAAAATAACACAATGTTCACAACAAACGTTAATCAACGATTGCGTAATTTGATTAATACAAATAATGTATATTACATTCTTCATTGTATAATCGTAACAGTCAGTAATAAACGCCGACGCAAATATTTAACATTTATAATTCCTTCATTAATGAAATCCAAATTTCGTATTAATTCATATCACATTATTCACGAAGTAATAAATTTATTTTGGTATACATTATTATTATATACAAAGATGTTTTTTATCTTTCAAATTCCTGCTAATATTACTCATATTATAAATTAATTGATCACTATTTTGACTCTTTTTATCACTTTTCTTAAAATTAAACGTTATAAAAGTTTTTCATGTTCTAATTGATTTACACTTGTTTATGTAAAATGTTAATGCAATGGTTTAAAATTATTAAACTGCTAGTCATTTTTTTTAAAAATATTTTATACTTAATATTAAAATATGATTACCTATAGCACCTAATAGCAATGGATCTATTAATTTCATTAGAAAATTGCGGTTATAGCGAAATTGGGGTTAAAAAAAATACTAATTTATTATTTTCTGGCTTTCCTCATTATTGACGGAATCTTACCGGTTCATAAATCCGCAAATAACGTATGGTAATATATACAGGTATATAATAACAATAAAACACTTGTATAATAACAAAATAAATGTTATTGGAATCATATACATTAGTTCTCAGGTATTATATTTAAACAGTTTTTGAGACTCGACGATATAAATTCGTTTTTGATATGGTTTAAAATATCCCGGGCGTTCCCTTTTATAAATTCTGTATGGGGCAACCCGTCGCGGCGTAGAGGCGTAGAGACGGTCTCTACGCCGCGACGGTAATACTCGCGGCGGATGACCGGCAGAAATAGCTTTATGGATGGTTGGCTAAAAGCCGCAGAAGATTATTGATTAGTGATTAGTCATTATTGAGCAACAAAGCCGGCCAGAAAACATAAATCGTTGGAGTATTTTCCTGAATCGAATATACTTAACAGATCATCGCAAACATATGAATAGGAGTATTTTTACTATGTTTTGTATTTTCTTAGATATTCATTGTGTTTTCTTAAGAACAAAAGCGTTCACATCAATTTATTTCAACAGAACATATCTTCCAAATTTATACAGTACAGTACAAACATTAAAACATTATGCATACATATGAGATGACAAATAATTAAAAATAATGTAAAAATTATAGAACTCTAATACAAAATAATGTCATATAATATAGTATAGAGAGTCATAAAGAAGTAGACAAAAAATGAGACGAAATAATAACAATGGAATACCGAAAAATGTCAAACATTGAGAGTAAATATTAGTTGAGTAGATTAGTGATATAATTTTTACTAATTTAAAGTCTAAAAAAAGAAAAAAAAAATTTAAATTAAATTTATATGGATAATAATACCATTCGATGACTCTGCATACAGAATTGATAAGTTTGGTTTTCAAAATAAAACGTGTGTCCGAGAAGTCCAAGAAGACTGAAATGGCTCCAGTTTAAGAATTAGTGGAATTAATAAAATAAAAAAAGATGCCTTATGGATGGTGATTCAAATTATTGAAGGGGTTGACAATATTTTTATCGGTAAGATCTAAAGTAGTCTTTTATGTAATCTAGATCTAAAAGTTGCCTTTCGCTTAGAAAACTGGATACACTTTAATAACAATTATTACTTCTCTAAAAAACAAATCGCCTCATCAGTCTGAAGGTGTAAACTAAAAAGTAACTTAAATAGAAGTGGGATGTGTTTATGCACATTTTTGTCAGATGGATTTTTTATGTATTGAAAAAGGATTAAATTTATGTGAAAAACTCAGATGGCGCGATGCAGTGAAATTGTGGCGATCGCTTTCTATAAACACATCAATTCTCTTTTATGGACCGTAGAAAGTCTTCCGATCTTCTTAAAGAGATGTTCATTGTATATATGATGATGTGTGGCTAAGATCGTCTCGCGTTTAATCATAATTAATATTTGGAAAAGTGAATTATTGTCTGTTTTTGTCATCTCAATTATAAAAACTATTTTCAAAGTTCGTATAAAGTTTGGGAAAATTTATTATCCATATGAAAATATTGTTTATTTTGTCATCATTAGCCTGCTTTTGTTCATTATGGACTACTATTATAGCATGTGTTTCTATTTTGGATTCAGCTTCCTCCTGCTTTCCCTCTGATGTAGTCAATCCACGCTTTAGAACAAAATTTCGTGTTAGTTCTTAAACGACATTCTAATATAATATTTTCAATGTTTTGAGCATTCACTTTGAGATCCATAATAAATTATAAATATTTATTTATTTATTTACCTTGTTTTCACATGGATCACGTAACAAAAGTTCTCTATTAGGAGACTGCAGTTTCGACTAACTCGTAGTCTTTGTCAATCCTTCTCTAGTTAAGAGATAACTGAGCTGCGTTGTACTTTATAAGTGGTGTAACACCTTTTTTGTAGGGAGGGGGTGGGGTGTGTCTATCAGGAAAGGAGAGGGAGATAGGTAGTGTTGCAGGATGAAGGAAGAGATAAATACATAAAAATTTTATGTATTTATCTCTTCATTAAATTTATACCTAAACCACTTTTATGTATTTATCTCTTCCTTCATCCTTGCAACACTACCTATCTCCCTCTCCTTTCCTGATAGACACACCCCCACCCCCTCCCCCTACAAAAAGGTGTTACACCACTTATAAAGTACAACGCAGCTCAGTTATCTCTTAACTAGAGAAGGATTGACAAAGACTACGAGTTAGTCGAAACTGCAGTCTCCTAATAGAGAACTTTTGTTACGTGATCCATGTGAAAACAAGGTAAATAAATAAATAAATATTTATGACATTCTAATAATTTCCTGCTTCCATGCTCGGAGTGTCGCTAAAAGATAGAATCCGAAACGAGGAAATACGCAGAAGAACTCAAGTAGTGGATGTTACCCAACGAATAGGCACACTCAAGTGGCAATGGGCAGGACATATCTGTCGAAGAGACGACGGTCGATGGGGAAGAAAAGTATTGGAATGGCGCCCAAGAACTGGCAAACGAAGCATTGGCCGACCCCCTACAAGATGGACCGACGATATAAGAAGAATAGCGGGAGTGACCTGGATGCGGAAGGCGGAGGATCGAAGAGGATGGAGACTCATGCGGGAGGCCTACGTTCAACAGTGGACGGACACAGGCTGATGATGATGAATAATTTCCTTTCCCATTGACCATCATTTCCTGAGCAATTGTTACCCGCCCATTTTCACTTGATTACGTAAATTATTTTAGTAGCATCCATCGAATATCCCGTTTAGGATTATTTCCTGTGATTTCACGTTTCAGTGCCCTTTGTTAGCACTAAGAAGATTGATTGCTTTACAGTCTTAATTTATATGCTTTACGGAATCTTCGCTTGAAAATTTCTCTAGATTTTTTAATCAACCCATCCTAGTGTATTCGCCCTTTGATTTCTTTTGAAAATTGTGGCGTCCTAGCTGGATTCGTTGCTTTAGATAAGCATATTCGTTCTCAACCTCGATTTCACTCCTCTCATAAATCTAAGCCTTTGATTCGGAGAAATGTGCCCATTTATCATGACTTGGTTTGATTATGTATTTTTTAAATTTGTATGTTTTAAAGAATATTAAAAAAAATATTTTTATAGAACAATTTTATTTGTAGCTTCATTGAAATCACATTTTATATTTTGGAGTACTCAAATAATTAAGGTATTAGTCCTATGTCATATGCAAAGCAGAGAGGAGAGATATACTCTTCGTTATCATATATTTTCTGCTTTTACAAGATAGCAACTCAAACACATCTTTCAGTGTGTTTGTGACAAGAATAGGAACTATAACGATTCCCAGACTATATTGTTTTCTAGAGATGTTGTAATGAAACTGTACCATCATGAATACATAGTTATTTAGATACTATAGGAACTCATATTGCCAATTGTCTTTTTTCGCAGGATTTTATCGATTCTTCAATTGCTCATGTTTGGTTAAATTAAATATTTTTTTCACAATTTAATTTATTTTAATTTGTTGTTTATTAATTAATGTTTTCATATAAACACACAGAACAGTACTACCAAATAGTTTTTGCTCTTCATTGATTTAATTGGTTCCGTATTACGCATAAGGTAAAAAAGATCAGGAAAAACATTTCATCCAAGCTCGTGTAGGAATGATCGGAATATATTTTGAGGTATCACTGTTTAATATCCTGAGTGTTTTGAATTTAAGTTTTGTATTTTGACTTAATATTCAAAATGTAATTACAAATATGCGACACGTGTGTAAAGTAATATAATATATATATTCACAAATATTAAAACGGTTTTTAATGGACTTTAAAAACGAAAAAATGCTTCATAGAAGAGACAATTGATCAAAAATTGCATAAAATTTTTTTTATTTATGAAGCCTGTATAATTTTGTGCTATTTTCGCTAGAAAACTAGTCCAGCCGAGTTATGGATTGTGTTGTTTCTCGACGGGATCGATGCCACGCATTCGGCCGACCTTAATAAAATTTTGCTTGTTTGTAAATCGTTTACGCAATTTTATTTTCTCCGAGAATACATACAAAGCATTGACACGGTGGAATGCGCAATCAATTATTAGTTCGTGCGAACATTTTAACTAAATTAATCGATAATTATAATCCAAATAATATAATAGCTATTTTTACTTTTATATTTTTGGAATATAATACTTGCTTTTGACGAAATCATTGCGTTACATAATTTTTTTCTCATTTTTTTTACTTTTAAATTCATTATCCAGTAAAAAAAACCATCTCAGAGAGGCGAGCCCGATGGATCGGTCACATCATGCACCACGATGGTTTTCTTCATGACATTGTGAAGGGGATGGTTGAGGGTAGAAACTGTAGAGGGCGCCCTAGACGGGAGTATTTGCAGCAAGTGTTCGAGGATATGAGTTGTAACTCTTATGCTGAGCTAAAGAGGGTTGCGGAAGGCCGAGAGAAGTGGAGATCGACATGCAAGATTCTGTTGCTGCAAACCAATCTACCGGATTGATACTACGAAGAAGATCCAGTAAAGGCATATTTTTTCCGCATCCGTTCTTTATCTGAAACATATGGTCATCTTAAATTGCTGCCACTCAGTTGTCAGCTGCCATTTTCCACGTTCTGACCAAACACATATCTGTACCCGAAGGTCTATTTGGGAAAATACATGATTCCCGACAGACTCCAGAGCGAGAGTCTTAAACTAACAATAACTGTGATATCAGAGGTATATTTAGGTGTTTGTTAATCAGTTTTGAAAAGAAATCGTATGATTATTCTAACACTTCTGCCGCCTGGACTATTTGGTCCATAGGTTCCCAAAATTATTTCACTCGAAGTTTTCGGTAGACCCCCTCCTACATACTGTGAAACTTTTTTTTTCCAAAAAATAAATAAATATTAGTTTAGTGGTGTCAAACGCTAAAGAAATCAAGGGCTGCATAAGGTATTTTGAGTACGCCGGCGGGCCGCATCAAAAAAACTTAAGAATCACTGTAGTAACACTGTGTAAACATAATAATAAAATATTACTACAAAAATGTGGTAGTAGTACATATTTCTAATATAAAATATAATAAAGTAATAAAGATCAAGAATTTATTATTGGTTTATCATCAGAAGTTGAATGGCTTACATACATTTTAACTTTATCAGGAATATAGAGTGACAGTTCCCCTGGCAGTTTAACTGCAGTGTTTGAAATATGAAATATAAAACGTATACGGATAGGATATATTACTCTTAAAAAATATTTAAATAAATAATGATATTATTAAATTATGTGTATCTACTTCTGAAATGATTAAAGCTCAAAGTGTTTTGAGGAATTTATTTTTAGGGACGGTGGTGTTATCGCTCTTAAGTATATTTATCTTAAAATTAATCATGTTTTGTCTTTAATTTCAATAGAATTTGTATGTGCACTACTTCTAGTCATTTTAATTATATCTCGTATTGATAGGTTTCGAAAAGCTGTTTACACGGATGAGGTCATCAGCTTCATACCGAAGAGTATTAGAAGCCATAAAGTAAGAACTGCATTTGATGAGACTGTATGTAATACTTTTACGAGATATTACTAAATGTACGAGTATATTAACGACTACAATAAAAAATATTATGTCAATATCGGTACAACAAAAGATAAATATACTAAATTTGTGTAATTTTAACATTAAAGACTTCTTTAATATATAAATTTAAATTTAGTATAAAATTATAAAGTTATAAAGTTAATCGGTGCTGAAATATCACGAAATCATAAAAGAAGCAGGTGAATATTTTTTGCTTTTTAAGGAACGCATAGACAATTCCAATTTCATTTAAATTAGACCAATTTTAATATAAAGGTATTAAATAACAGTATCGTCTTTTTATGAAATGCTTAAGCGAATATTTGAATGGAATACTCCGAGTACAAAAAACATTTCCGTTGTCTGTTCGTTCTGTTTACAATAACTAATTCCATTTCACAATATCAAAAATCCTTCTGTAAATCATGTTAATGTAACGGAAATTAAAATAAGACATTTAAATTTAAAGTGTTGTTGGATGCTGATATTCTTTATTTTTAAATTTATAGTACTTCACTTCAACCGGATGTGAATCCTGAGGAAGAAAGGTTTAAGGCCATGTTCAAGCTTAATCAATAACAATATAAGTTAAAATATATTTGTGAAATGAAGTAAAAATAGATTTACACTAAAAAATAAAATCGTCGTTGATTTAACTGACTCTGTGGACTACAACTCTTAAAGGAGCCCTTCAGAAGCTGTTCATATCTAACCGCTATTCAAGAATTTGAAAACATTCTTTCTTCTGTTTGCCCATTTCATGTGTGGGAGCCCGAGAGGTACAACTGAATAGTAGTTAAATATCTCTAGAGTCATATGCAGGAACAACGTGATGTGCCCATCCGAGTATCTAGTAGAAGTAAGTAATCCTCGAGTTTTTTTTCGTTGGAATTTTAAACGTAATGTGTCTTACTTACGCAACCTCTTCTTGAACCTTGACGTTGATGATGTAACGACTATGTTTTAAAATTAAATACATAATTCTCTCGATGACTCCTTCCCATGAATATCACCATCCCCACCCTCCTCGTTATTAAACGGCCTTATTAAGCTTTTTTAATTATTTTTATCATTATTTATATTATTTATATTATTTATATTATTGTTCAATTAAAAGCCAGGGCTCATTTCCGATGAAAAATTGAGAGAAGTTCTATTATTTCAAGTTGTTCCACTTTCAGCGATTCACTAATCAATTAATCTTACTCGACCATAAAAATTATCTGGCAACTCTAGCAGACAACCTTTCTCAATGGCTTCTTTGGTCCATCATGATTTCTTGTTTAGATTTTGTTGTTTATGATTTATGTTTTCTCTTCTACTTTTTGTGTTTTTTTAATAAATATTTTACATCAAGCACGGCTAGCTTTTAATAAAAAAGCAAAAATTCTTGAGTCAAAGAATATTACTTTAGGGCTCCGCAAGCAACTTGCCAAAACACTTGTTTGGAGCATCTTAATGTACGGCTGTGAGACATGGTGCTTATCTGAAAGTGATAAAAAAAGACTAGAGGCCTTTGAGATGTGATCGTTCAGAAGAATTCTCGGAATTTCCTGGAGAGACCACGTCACGAACAATAAGGTTCTCAGGATAATCAAGGAAGATAGGCATCTAATAAGAACCATCTCAGAGAGGCGAGCCCGATGGATCGGTCACATCATGCGCCACGATGGTCTTCTTCACGATATTGTGAAGGGGATGGTTGAGGGTAGAAACTGTAGAGGGCGCCCTAGACGGGAGTATTTGCAGCAAGTGTTCGAGGACATGAGTTGTAACTCTTATGCTGAGCTAAAGAGGGTTGCGGAAGGCCGAGAGAAGTGGAGATCGACATGCAAGATTCTGTTACTGCAAACCAATCTACCGGATTGATACTACGAAGAAGATCCAGTAAAGGCATATTTTTTCCGCATCCGTTCTTTATCTGAAACATATGGTCATCTTAAATTGCTGCCACTCAGTTGTCAGCTGCCATTTTCCACGTTCTGACCAAACACATATCTGTACCCGAAGGTCTATTTGGGAAAATACATGATTCCCGACAGACTCCAGAGCGAGAGTCTTAAACTAACAATAACTGTGATATCAGAGGTATAACAGAACAAAGAAGATGGACGGAAGAAGTGGCGGCAATTTGTTGTGACCATATGTTCCATATATGGAACGGACATGGAAATAATTTAAGAAGATATGATTATCATTAAAGAAGTGTCATTAAATAAAATGTAATTGATGAAAAATAATTGATAATTTTTTACAAATTAAAACAAAAATCACAAAATGTTATTTTATAGGACATATAAGTATTTTTTTAAATTTAAATTAATTATATTCGATAATATGTATTTCAGATAAATCATTTGAGAAAGATATATTGGAAGTTTTAATAAATATAAGGATTCTTTATAAATACCATTTTTTTTCAAATTGAAACATCCTGTTTTGGTACATACCTAACCCACTCCCGCTATTCTTCTTATTTCGTCAGTCCATCTTGCATGGAGTCGACCAATGCTTCGTTTGCCAGTTCTTGGGCGCCACTTCAATAGTTTTCTCCCCATTGACTGTCGTCTCTTTGACAGACATGTCCTGCCCATTGCCACTTGAGTGTGCCAATTTGTTGGGTAGCCTCCACTGCATGTAATTATAGTAATCTAAATACTGGTCAAACTTGATAAATGCCGTGATTATTTTTGACTACAATATCAATTCAAGGAGTTTCGCTGGAAAATGTAATTAAACTGAATATCAATACTTCCCGGAGTATGAATATTCAACAAATTAATTAATAATCCTTAATACAGACGTTTATTAGTTAGCGGGTGATTAGCTTTTAAATCAATAAATTATGCCAGTCATTAGACACCATTTAGTATGTGTAATTACATCCCACGCTTAACACGGTATATGACATTTTTTGTATATTAAACTCACTCTGCAAATATTCGTATAAAACTTTGTGTTCGCTTTAATTTGTTAGAATAAGCTGAGATAGATCTTAGTTAATTTCGTTTGCATTTTAAATATTGTATTCATAGAAGCCACCCATAAATGTATAAATATTTGTACAGGTTTATACGGAAATTTAAGGTAATAAATTTCATCTTTTAATATTTTTAAAATCTAATTGTCTTAAAAAATTGAGTATCAGCAGAGTTTTGGAACTACGGCGGACATAGCTCAGTCGTTAAAGCATTTGCTTGGCAAGCCGAAGGTCGTGGGTTCAATCGTCGACGGATGTTAAAAAAAAGCCCGGTGGGTGTGAATTTGATCCCTCACATGTTAAATGCCAGTCATAGCCTATTATTCGAAATTGGTGGTAGACGAAAGTCCACCTATTCATAGTGAATTCCTGTAATGATAAGGACGATGCGTGAATGTCGGGCTGTAATCTATGCGTTGGCGGATTAACTCTCCACGTACCGCGCTTATCCATATGTAGAATAGTAAGTGTCATAGGATCCATACATGAAACAAAAAACTTGTAATCACTATCACCATCTTTCGGTATTCTCCTGTATGTGTTCACATAAAATAGTAGAAATTCTATGATGTTCAGCCGATTTTGTTAGATATTGCGTGTAATTCGGATGTGAAGTGGTCGTGTGCGTGTGGTGATTCAGGGCATTGCAAATGTTTAATTTGCATTTTTAAGACATAAATTGTATAAGAATGGAAACATGAAATTATTTCAAAGCTTATATGTTAAAAAAGATATTGAGGCCCACTTTTTTATATCAAAGTTGTGGAGATACTGAAAAAGAATTTCACAAGTCTGTCAAGCGAGTTTCAGATTCAGGCGGAATCAATAGAGAATGCTTAGGAAACTAGTGTTCTTTGTTATAAGAAGTCATGGTGAACTGTCTGATCGTAAATATTAAATACATCTTTTGATTTTCAAGATACGGAATACAGCAAAAGGTAACTTTAAGGATCACCCTTCCCTTAGCCTAATCGCTACCGATGGGTGGCTTTAGTGGTTGAAAGTGCTTGAAAGTACGAATGAATTAAAGGTACCATATGCTCCAGTTGGGGAAGCGAACATGTCAATGATAAGGATATGGTCCTCTTCAACTGTGCCACAATCGTCTTGTACTCATTTTTTTTGCTCCGATCGCCTTTTTTGGTATTTTTTCCCGGACGTAGAATATAGATAACGTCTTATTGATTTGATTTTTTTATGGAAAATAATTTTCTAGTGCTATATTAACCATATAGATTCATAGCAGTTGACATGATATGTGAGCTAATTAAGTTTTTATAATATAAAACAATAAAGTAGAAAAGGTTTAAATTAAATTTTTAATTTCTTATAATATAAACCAAATTATCTTTTTGCACGAAAGATACGTTTCACAGACTACCTTGCAAACAGAAACCGTGTAAAAAAAGTTAAGATTTTTATATAAAATTGGTAGATAGGTTCCAATCAGTGAAAACAACATGTTTTAAACTTATATTTATTTTCAAGATCGTGTTATTTCGAAACCGTGAGAGTTTTTGAGAGAATTTGGTGCAAAATGAAACTAATTGATACTATTATTAATTAAATATACATATACTATACATAAAATTCTTTTTTCAACGCGTCAATCCAAGCACAAAAATAACGGCAGAAGCGGGATGCGAACCGTGGACCTTGGAAACCAACTATGCCCAGGTATTCATACCGCTCAGCCGACTCGGCTATTGCTATGCCCGGACCGACTCACGTTGAAACTAATATTTTATGTCATTGTTATCATCGTATGATAGACGTCGCTATAGTATATATTCAAAGTATGTATATTTTTATTTTTTATTATTCAATCAGTCATCATTTATTCACAAGCTTATATTATTACTTTCCGACAGTCTATTTATTTTAGTAAGTACCACTCGGGTCTCGAACCAAACTATAGACTAAATGGATGAGAAACGACTACTTATAGTTCCAACTCGGACTTTATAACCAATCATTTACCTGTGTTACTGATGAATAATTTTACCTTCTTGATATTGTCTCAAGGAGACATTATTAATAGATACTAACTTCAAGCGAAAACATCGCAATTTCTTGTTATTCGGCAACTTCCCGTGAAAGACAACAACAACCAAAAAGCTGATACACAAATTTCAGCGGCCGATAAATTTACAGCTTACAGTTTTTTGTATTAAAATTTCGCATTATCATCAAAATTTTCGAAAACAATATATTTTTCGAAAATAGATGCAATAAAAATTCTTTTTTTTCTTACTTTTGCGATGTCATCCATTTATGAAATGGCTACCTGTGGTGAGTCCACATATATGTCTAAGGTATTTGAATTTAAGACTTGGTAAATTAAGGTAAATCGTATGAAAAATATCTCAAAAGAAGATTTTTTTCACTCTACCGGGAAAATGAATGGAAAATATTTTAATTGGATTGGGGATAAAGAAACTAACAAGGTAAGCTGACAGGAACTTGTTTTGTAATCAACATATTTTTTAGCCTTTTTGAGCTTTATTTTTCTTTTACAATTACAATACTATACTTATAGACTTATAGAATATACTGAAAAATATATAGCATGATTTCAGAGTATTTTACGTACATATTTTTAAATTACATTTTTTTTTCACATGTTTGCCGTAAATAACGAATAGCGTGTATCTACTTGTACTTTCAGAGATTTAAAGTTTTTCTACTTTTATAAAACCATGTATTGTATTGAATTAATTTTATTTAGTTAAATAGTCAGCGATCATGCTTATTGTTTCTCAGTATAGACACATATTAAAATGAAAATTAATTAATTATACATTTGATTACATCATTTTGAAAAGGTTTCTATTGCAATCAGCTAAACATAATAATAATGCGTTATAGTTTTTTTTAAGAATTATATAATAATTTAAAAAGCATTAAAATATATAGTCCCATTCATAAATAAAAATATTGTATTGTTAAAATATAATGTTAAAAGTTGACATCCCCCATCTTTAAAATGGCGACAAAAGGTCGCGGGGTCATCATCGGAATGCATGGAAGTAGGATGCAGGAGCAGGTCGCAAAGTAAAAAAGTGGTTTAGAAGCACAATTCGCGTTTATTTTTAATAAAAGACTTCGGTTTCCCCGCCCGACCGTAGCATGTTGTATCGTGGGTATCGGTTGGACGGAGACTGTCCACGGACACGGGCTGACTGACTGGCACCGTAACAGTCAGCGCTCCAAAGATTATCACAGCTTAATAATAAACTAAAGTTGACAGTTGAACCAACATTAAATGTAGCAACCGTCAAAACAAATAAAATGGCATGTGCAAACGCCGTGTACTATATATGAAATTAAGACTAACATTATTAGATGTGCATGTCAGGCGAGCGAACAAAAATAAGAGACAAAAACCACTTATCGAAGCTTTTTGGATTCAGCCTAACAAAACTTTATCAAGCTCATATCAAGGTTAATAAATAGTCAAATAATGTACCATAATTTGGAAATATAATTCATTTACATCGCTCGAGAGCCTCGGCGAACATTTTTAAATACGCACTATGACGAACATTTTTAAGAATTAAAAATTATTGCACCCAAGATTCCTATTGATTTTAATGCGAAGTTTTTCCTCTCCAATGTGCTAGTGTAGGTATTCTGCGGCGCTGAACGTTCTGAGAAATATCCATTAGACACTGAATCATTAATACGATCTATTGCGGATGCGCGACACACTTTTTGTTTTATTTCCCGTTTTAAAATGTTCGCAGCGTCGAAAACGGCGAATTACAAATTCGATCAATGAAGCAAGTAAATACAACCTGTCGCGAAAGTAATGTAATGAAAACTCGCCTCCCGGGAAATGTGATCTTATTGGAGTCGCCGGTACCCAGACAACCATCCACTGATGATACAGACGACTGCATACATTTGGTCCGGAGCGTGCCTCAAGCCGTTGCATACTCTCACAAACATCGCGCTTTGCAGATTGCATCACTCCCGGGGACATTCAGAATCCTTTCGTGTTTTATCGTACAGTAATATTGAATAAAATACGATGAAATGCCAGGATGCATGTACATTTTTTATTCAATACTGTAATGCGCCTATATGATTCGCTAGCTGAACACTGCAAGTCACCATCACAGAACGCCAGTGTTTTTTATTTATTTCGTTTAATCTAATGTATTAGAATCATCGTATGCATCGTTTAATTTCCAGCAATCATACTTTAGTATCCAATCAATAAAAGTATTTGTCCTTCGTATACTGTAATCTAAAAGCTATAAACAGATTCTATAATTGGATAAAAAGCAATAATGAATATTTATTAATTTACCTTGATTTTACATGGATCACGTAAGATATGGTCTCTTTTTAGGAGACTGCAGTTTCAACTAACTCGTGGCCTTCCTGAATCCTCACTTGTCAAGAGACAACTGAGCTGCATAGTACTTCATAAGTGGTCGAATCCATTTTATGTAGGTGAGAGGGTAGTGTGTCTATCAGGGAATGATAAGGCAGGGAGACAGATAGGGTTGCAAGGATGAAGGAGAGAATGATTTAGGTATTTTTTTTTGGATAATGGTTATTTTTAAATTTTTTAGGTATTTAGTTTATATTAACTATTCTTTGTGTATAATTTTTATTCTTACTTATTTATTTAATATTATTTATAATGGATCTCAAAGTGAATGCTAAAAACATAAAAAACGATAAATAGCAAATTGATTTTAAATGTTCTTCTTGTGAGGGACAGACATTAAGAATGATTTTATTAATGCTGTTAATATATGTAACATTTAAGAAACAATATGGAGAGTCTCAATTAGTGCGTATTTTTGCAGAAAATTCGGCAAAGGAATAAAAATTATACAAGAATGGTTGAACTCCATTAACCAAAGCTCCAGGAGTAAAGTAACAAGTTTACAGCTAAGTAGGTCAGGTCAGGCCTATCTTATTCATACGACAATTATTTGTGGCGTGTTGAAAAATAACACGCTCGTCCAAACGTTGGAAAGAATTATTTTTTATGCGGCCAATTAATACAATACAAAAGCATAGTAATATTTTTATTTACCAGAGTAAGAATGGTGGTATCGATTTATGTCAACTGACAACTGACCTGTCACTGCAGTGTTCTTGTGACTTTATTGATGTTGAAAATTTACAACAACATGCAAATATTCCGTACACTTATAATTGATAAGAGTAAGATAAGTGATTGAAAATATTATATTATATTTAAATTGATTAAATGAATCTTATTCTTCGTCGGATTAATAAATCTGGTGGATTGGTTTGCAACAACAAAATCTTGAAACTCGATCTTCACTCTTCTCAATCCTCTGCAACCCTCTTTAGCTCAGTATAGGGCTACAACTCATGTCCTCAAACACTTCCTGCCAATACTCCCGTCTAGGGCGCTCTCTGCAGTTTCTACCCTCAACCATTCCTTCCACAATGTCTTGAAGAAGACCATCGTGGCGCACGATGTGACCGATCTATCGGGCACGCCTTTCAAAGATGGTTCTTACTAGGTGCCTATCTTCATTGATAATGTTAAGAACATCATTGTTTGTGACGTGGTCACTCCAGGAAATTCCAAAAATTCTTCTGTAAGACCACATCTCAAAGGCCTCTAGTCTATTTTCATCACTTTATTTATTATTTATGTAATTAAAAACAATAATAAAGATAAATATACCAATAAAATATCTTTAAGCAAGAAAACGAAGTTAAAATGTACGCTATGAACTAAAGAAAGGCCACCAAATTGTTATTATAATCCTAAGCATAATTGAAAAATATGTTGAAAATTGATGCAGAAAATTGTGAATCAAAACTAAATATTTTTAATTTATTAATTTTTTAATTAAAATTAATTCTAAAATTATAATTGAAAAAGTCAAGTGGGGGAGGTACTTGTAAATAATATTTGTAGTTTTTAGTTTAAAACATATTCAAGTATGGCAACTATTTTTTTTGGGAGTATCTAAATCAATTAATGGGTAGTAATTATTTAGCAAGTGGTCAGTAATAAATTCATAAAAAGGTAAGTAAGAAATAATCATTTGATAGTAGAAAAAAAATTGGCAGGAAAAAATTAATAAATGGTAATTAATAATAGGTCAGGTAAGGTTATGTTTCCATTTTATGGGTTAATTATTAATTATTTAGATTTTTTCGATTGATGATTCTTGGTGGACATATATATATATATATATTATAATGTCAGTTAATTATTCATTATCTTTATATATTTTTTTATGAATATTGAATATATTACTGCCATTTTAATTTTATAATTGACCACATGCATACTGACACAGTGGATACTGATAATTTATTTAGTTAACTGCCGATTCATTTTTATTTAATTTACTGCCAAAACCTTGAATTAGTTACTGAACAAAAAAATTAAGAAATTCAAGTATTTCAAAATTATTCTTCCTCACGATCGCAATTCTGTAATGTTTTATATTTATAACATATTTAATTTGTAAATAAAACTTTTCTGCAAAGGTTAAATGTCTTCAATCAGCATATGTATGTTGCTGTCGCCCTTCATACAATTAAATAATTTAGGTGCCAACAATCAACGTTGTCAATATGATGAACCCAGACTTGGATGTTTAAAAAAAAGTTTTCGCCCAACTTTAATGCAGTAGTCTCAAATAATACAACGGCTTTCCTACATTGCTCGTAAGATCCTCAAGTAAATGAAAAAAGTAAATGGTGTTTCTTTATGCCCTGTGGTACAAGTCTTCATTAATATTACTTATCATATTATGTATTTTATTTAATCAATAAATCTGAATTTCGTGAAGATGTTAGTCAGAGCTACTGTTAATTATAAATAATTGTAACAAGTAATCTGTGTAATAATTATAACGATACTTAGTTCAAATGGTCGTTCAAAATAATATTGTTTCCTTCATGGATCGCGTGAAGATACTGTAAGTTTATATAACGTATTATAGATTCTTAATATCTGCCTTGATTTCCTTCATTATAGGTATTTTCCAAAATATTTTACTCAAACTAAACATCGCTTAATATCCAAATTCGTTTCCAAATATGTAATATTTATAAATATTTATTTATTTATTTACCTTGTTTTCACATGGATCACGTAACAAAAGTTCTCTATTAGGAGACTGCAGTTTCGACTAACTCGTAGTCTTTCTCAATCCTTCTCTAGTTAAGAGATAACTGAGCTGCGTTGTACTTATAAATATATACTAAGGAGTTTATTATATATATATAATAAACTTCTTAGATCTAACACTCTACTAGGATAAATAATAAAATAACATTTAATATATATAGAAAACCGACGTTCACAGATGTAATCATTCACAATTCTTCTAATCATCCCAAATCTCATAAACACTCAGCTTTCCATGCAATGATACATAGATTAATTTCAATACCATTATCACAAACAAACTTTGATATAGAATTAAATACAATTAAAAATATCGCACAAAACAATGGCTATCATAGCCAATTAATAGACAGTATCTTAAATAATAAAAAACGTCAAAACATAACATATAAATACTTGTATCCTAAAGAAAATATTAAAGATGATAGAATGTGGAGACGAATTCTACACGTTAATAACTTTACCCCTAAAATAATTAAATTACTCCCAAATGAGATAAAGCCAGCGTTTTATACAGATAATAAACTAGGATACCACCTTATAAATAATAAAGATACTAATGATAAACGCAATAATTCTGGAATATATAAATTAAATTGCCAAGATTGTGAATCTTTTTATATTGGTAGAACGTCAAGAAATTTTAATATTAGAATTAAAGAACATTTAAGGTGCCTAAAAAGCACTAATTTTTCTGAATTCGCAAACCACCTTATAGAAAATAATCATTCGTACAACTTAGAAAAAGTATTAAACATATTACATGTAGAAAATAAAACCGTTAAATTAAATAATTTAGAATACTTAGAAATTTATAAAGCCATTAATAAGAAAGAAGATATAATTAATAACCAACTAAATACCTTAATTAATTCACCAATTTTAAAATTGTGTCCGTTAAATAAATAAGTAAGTATAAAAATTATATATACGACATATAAGAATAATATTAAAAATAAAAAATAAAAATAAATTTATACCTAAACCACTTTTATGTATTTATCTCTTCCTTTATCCTTGCAACACTACCTATCTCCCTCTCCTTTCCTGATAGACACACCCCCACCCCCTCCCCCTACAAAAATGTGTTACACCACTTATAAGTACAACGCAGCTCAGTTATCTCTTAACTAGAGAAGGATTGAGAAAGACTACGAGTTAGTCGAAACTGCAGTCTCCTAATAGAGAACTTTTGTTACGTGATCCATGTGAAAACAAGGTAAATAAATAAATAAATATTTATAATTTATTATGGATCTCAAAGTGAATGCTCAAAACATTGAAAATGTAATATTTCCTGACTTTCGATATTTCTAAGTGAAATATTTTTGTGAAGTGTGTCACGCTTCACTCCATGTCATTGTTACGCCGTATTGCTTTATGGATATTTGGATGTTAACTGATATATGGTGAAATAAATCAACAATACGTAAATATACATTAAACATATATCAGATATAAATAAAAGATTTTTTAGAATTTATTCTACATATATATATTTCTTGACGACATGTTTCAGACAGGTCGGATGGCCATTTTCAAGTCATAAGTCATCAAGAATAAATTCTAAAAAATCTTTTATTTATATCTGATATTATTGAATTCCACCAAGAAACATCGATCGAAAAATTGGAATAATCATACATATATGATTATGAAAATCCTAAAAGCAATTATACTCGGGAAAAGAACGCCTGTTTCAAATGAAATGGAAAAAAATATTTGATGTTATATTTATTAATACCGTTTACCGGCGCACGAACTACGTTCAGAAAGTATTATTTTTACGGTTTTGTTCTCCCGCCTACTTATTCCCTGCATATTCCACACCCACTATCCTATACCCACTACCACCTACTTGCAGCGTAAGTGAGAGGTTCTTACAAATACATCATCTTTATCACCGAAACTTTCATTCTAGTGACCGCATGGTATACAAAAATGCGCTAAACAAAACCGATTATTTGCTAAAAAAAGATTTTATTAAGAAAAAAAAAGTAATCTATTTTTTCCTAGAAAATATTTCTTAATCGTGGCTGAAATTGCATTATGATCGAAAAAAAAGTTTAATAACAACAACTAAAACGGAGCACTCAAAATTAAAATAAAACTGTAATCCTTTTGTTTTTTCCATCTCACGATGTCTTCCTGTGCCTGAATTTTAGTTTTATTTCAATTTCCGAAGTTCTCATGAAAATACTTTTTTTAAGTAGTTGAATAGACAGTTGAATATCGAGTTACAAAAAATATAAATAGTGCGAAATATGAGCTGGAGGTTAATGGGTTATTCTTCTCCGGGGCCACGTATAGCTGAAGTCACATATTACTGAAGGTAAGCGTTTCGTTTATTGCGAGCGGCTACCAAAATAGATGATTTCTTCCTCTTGTCAGATCCCGTAGGAATAATACGGGTGGCCTTAATATACTCGTATGTGCCTAGTGATTGATTAAATCCCTCCCTCCTTAGCCATCCCGCCCCTTGCAGAGATCGTTAATGTTTGCCCTACCAAGAGACATTAACCCAGGTACGAGTTGGCCGTTTGTCTTATGAAGTAATAGTGACATAAATTATACAATATCGGTATTTAAACTTTTCGCTTAAAAATCAGTTTTCCAACGGATGCCGTTGAGTTAGCAAGCCGTGGTTGGTATCATTTTGAAGACTTGTGTGTACTAGAGAGTGTAATAGAGAAGCCTGAGATTGAAGAAACACATTTACGCTATTTTATGCTGTTTTTTTTTCGATAAAGGATTACATGCAAAAGAAGCTACGCATGTGTGACATTTACGGTGACGTCTTGAAAATTCGAAAGTGCTATAGATGGTTTCAAAAGTTTAAAAGTGGTGATATGGAGTTAAGGGACAAATCAAAAACAGGAAGACCCCTCAAAATCGATGATGACTGATGAATAATTATAGCAACCACCGTTTGAGAACTGTCTCTATTGATGCGTAGTATACTTTACTAAAGTAGACATGGGAAAAACTTAAGCATATTAAGAAATACTATGCATACACTCTATTGTTCACGTAAGCTGTATAGAAATAGTATTATGTATATATATGGTGTAGTATCTCAAGGATGTCGCATGTTACATACGGTTGAGAACATTAGCATTTGTGCGAGGTCGCTAGAAATGATTTTAAAAATAAAACCACATATTTTTGCTCCTCTTCATCTTCACGTTTTTTTTTATGTTAACACAAATAGGAGAATACCGACAGATAGTGATAATGATGCTGAAGTCTCATCTGTGGATTCAATGGTAAAGCGCTGCATGTGGAGTGTTGATCCGCCAACGTCATAATTTAAGTTTTTTACACAACGTATAGAAGTGATTTCACCTTCTATTTTTCATTAAAAAAACTCGCAAAAATGCAACTGTAACATTATTTCGTTTAGTGTTTTTCGCTAAATAGACACACCGGCGCAATTTTGAAAAATTGCATATGAGTATTATTTTTTCGAAGAACTGCAACTGCGAACGAATTTCTCCGAACGCTCCCTAGAAAATATATTAACTAACTCTATAGCTTAGCAAGGGTGTCGACATGGGGCACACTGGAAGTCTGGTGCACAGGAGATTCTGCGCACGGGACAACTGGTGCACTGGTTGTCTCGCTAACCAAACCTAACCTAAGGATTTTTCCTTTGATTATAGCGTCCAGAAATTCATAGGTCTCTTTAACGAAATAACTTAGGTAAGGTTAGGTTACGTTAGGTTAGCGATACATCTAGTGCAGCAGTTGTCCCGTGCACTAGATGTCATGTGCGTCTCACGTTGTTACCGATCACTCGTTGTACGAATTGTCTGGGGACGAAATCGGAGGCGGAACCTTTAGCAACACATTTACGTGAAGCAATATGAATAAAAATTATGAAGAAATGTTTTAAAAAAATATTGGTTTAATATTTTTTTTAATATACCTGTGGGTATGGCTAAGCGGTAAAGCGTTTGCTTACCAAACCGACGGTCATGGTTATCAAATCCAAGACGGAAATAAAAAATAAACATTTCTAAGGTTTTTTAAATACTTCCAGTGGTCTGATTTAGATCTCTCACCGGTACGTGCATGAGCGTCTCGATAGGCGCTGCTGCACAGCAACTGGGTCTTCTTTGCAATTATTCGCAAGCCCAGTCGCACAGATTTTGCTTGTAGCCCGTCGATGATATTCTGCAGTGGGAGTGTTCTATTATGACAACATCATCAGCGGACTCCAGGTCGCAGACATTGAGAGAGTCGTTCACAGCATGTCCTTAATCAATAAAAAACTGTGGATTTATTATAAGAATTCATCACAATTTAAAATTACGTATATTTTTGCAATTTATAACCAATACACAAATATACGACATATTTCAAAAAAATATTATTTATTGTGGCAACATCATGCTGACAGAATACGCCAACGCAGAACGACTATCACAGAGCAGTCGCGACCCAGCTCTCGAACGACTCACAAACTACGTCGCTAAATCTCCTCCATCGACGATTAGTTAGCAGAACTAACAATATCAATACTAATGATATTTTACATATACAACACGTGATATAATACATACTACATTTTAGAGTGGGCATTAATGCCTTCAATCGGTTATTTTAAAATGCTTTAAAACTTGCGTTCGTAGAAGCTTCTAGACGGCACTCGATTGGGCGCGCCTATAGGGGAAAGCTCCGGAACTTTGGAATACTACTCAAGTGTGCGGCCGCCGGCCCGGGCGCTGACGTCACGGCCTTGAGCCGGCGGGGAGGCGGAGCTTCGATCACGAGGGTTTGTGAAACTGTTTGTGCGAGCCGTGGAAATATCACTGAGAAATTACACGCTAAAGCCAAATATTTTAAAAAGCTATTTTCATAATTTATTTTCATATTTTTTCATGGCGCGATTTCACGCAGATTTGAAAAGAGTGTCTGGTTAGAAAGGAAAAGCGTTTCGGACATATCAAGGACGCTGACTATGTGGCTACCAAATTGAATTTCTGCTCACTTCTCACTCGTGTTTATATATATATATATATATATATATATATATATATATATATATATATATATATATATATATATATATATATATACATATATAAATAAATAAATAATTATATATTTTTTTAAAGATATGATTTTATTCATCGAGAATTCTTGTTGGAATTCAATAATATACAATTAAAAATCAAATATTATGTAAGAATTATAACACAACTTTTAATTTTAAGATAATGTAGTCAAAACATGTCGTCGTAAAATAAAAAAATATGGAATAATTTCTACATAACCTTTTATTTTTAATTTGGTATAAATAAAAGCCTCTTTTTCACTTAATGTCTCAGGCTCTCCATCGTAATGAAAATCTATTGACTACGAGTACATAATAAGGCGAAATAAATTTCGATCGTAGCTTACTTATATGGTATTATAGCTTTTGGGTTTAGCCGTGTGTGGAAAATTATTTTTTACAAATATTTCGACCGTTATTGCAGGGGTCTTCTTCAGGGTTGACGTCTTTGTGGTATATTGGTACAAAATGATGCTTGGTTAATATTGGTACAAATTGGTCTTGGTGGATATAGGTACAAAATAATTCGCCACACACGGCTCAACCCGAAAGCCACAATACCAAATCTGGCCGTTAAGACCTATGAAGTTATTTAACTTGTTTATATGGTTGCCAAATTGTCTACTTTGAAGATACATAGTTTTATTTATATTAGTAGAACAAAAGCATCCTGTAAAATGTTTTGACATCCCCCGTCTTTAAAAAGACATTATTCAATCGCGTGGTGGCAGGATGAGGATTAACAACACACAGACTTTTTCCGAAGCACATTGACATATATTTTCGACAACTTTACAAACTTCTGGCCCGGACTTCACAGCATTCAGGCCGGGCCAAAAACAACACGAGATCGTATATCGAGGTTTTCGGTACCAGTCAGCAAAGGCTATATCATGCTGATGTCAGTATGAATTAGTTTTTAACATAATCTCTGAGCGATTTAACAAGGAACATTAAATTATTATATTTTAAAATGACCAATGGCCAATTGTTTTTTGTTAGAATTTATTTATATTGTATAATGTGCGGTATGTATGCTGATAAATATAGAGAAGAAAATTAATTATTAAAAAAGATAATATATATTGACATCCCTCGTCTTTAAAAAGAACGACAAGTCACGGGTTCGTCACGTGGCTGCGTGGAGGAAGGATGCACGAGCGAGTTACCAAGCAAAAGACTTGTTTCGAAGCGCAATTGGCGTTTATTTTTAACTCGATTTCCTTTTCCGACCGGTATGGCGTTTCGCCATACCGGTCAAGAGTCAACTGACAAATGCGGAACACGGTGACATACCGCGCCACCAATGATCGCGGCAAGAAAGCAAATTAAAGATGACAGTTGCACCAACATGAAATGGAGCAACTGATAACAAATAAATGGCTTATACAAACGAAGTGTAATTTTTATTTAATTAAAACTAACATTATGACATGTGTATGTCAGGCGAGCAAACAAAAATAAGAGACAAAATATAGTTTCTAAAGGCTTTACGGAATCAGCCTAAAAGAGGTATATCAAGCTGATTTCAATATTTTAGTTAATAGTCACCAAGGAGCTGACAAATATTTCAATTTAATGATAATTGCACACTAGTCATGCCATGGAAATGCCAATATTAGATGTTAAATATGTCGCATTACAATGTCATTTAAACATGCAACGAGTAAAACTGAATAAAGAGTACATAAAAACGGGTTAAATAATACTAATCTCGATAGTTAAAATTAAAAAAAAACTTTATGCAACATATTCAACTTTTCATAAGTTGATAAGGTATTGATATTGTGGCTTTTGGGTTTAGCCGTGTGTGTTTTTAGTATTTAGAACAAATGCACCCCTGCAATAGCGGTCAAAATATTGGAAAGGAGTAATTCGCCACACACGGCTAAACCCAAAAGCCACAATATCAAATCTGACCGTGAAAACCTAAGAATTTATTTAAAAATTGATGTGATTGATTGTACTTAACAGGAAACTACTAAATGATACTAATATGTACTCGTATATACAAAATTATTTAACAGGAATTCTGAAGATTTAAAAAATATATATATATAAATAAGATATATATTTTATGGTGTCATGACCTATCGTTCCCAGACAATTCGTTCAACGACTCGTCGGTAACGACGTGGGCCGCACTGGACGTCTGGTGCACTGGATATTTACATTTTTTCTTCTTGGTGGAAAAACGCACAATTGAGTTTTGGTAACGTTAAAATTGAGTTTGAGGTCACCCTATTTTGCAAACCTTTCAAGGGACATGTTCATCTTCTCTAGCAGCAGAGAGCTCCGAAAGCTTAAAAGGTTTTTGGAGAAATGTACTCTCAAGTTATTTTATCTTGATTTATTAAATTTAAATTCTGTACATATATGTTATTTATTTAGTGAATTATTACAAAAATATGTTTTTGCAAATTTTTTACCCAAAAATATCATAATTATGAAAAAAAAATTACTTATTTAATTTATTTACTTTGTTTTTCCATGGATCACATAGAGTATAAGCAGAGATCATACTTTACTTGATCCATGTAAGAACATGGTAAATAAATAAGTATTTATTTTTTATCGGATCTCAAAGTGAATGCCAAACAATGAAAAAAAATAGATTTGAAAGTTACAATGTTTTTCGAATATATTTATGCCTTGAATCAAAATTTAATTTAATAAACGTGACATTGACACTGTTTGTAACGTGTTGCGGGTAACAAGCATGGCGATTATTTGTCAACAGTGTGCCGAGCATCACAACACCGTCACGATGCACTTTCGATTAAATTTATTAACGAACCTTCAATCAGTGACTCCCTCTCTATAGAGCGTATTAGAAAGTTTGCGAGATGGCATCAATGAAAGGGGGGACGGTTACATCCGGCGCGTCAGGGGCGCCGTAGCTCGTAGCGGGCGCGGCGCTCGTAGCGGTTCATGGCGAGGCAATATCCGCAGGGACGCGCAGGCGCTTCAGGGCGACCCTCTCCACACAGCGCTCATGCCACAAACATACAAAGAAACCTTCACACTAGTAGCGACAATCCTTTAACTTCGATAAAAATATTAAAAGATCGTAAATTTGCAACCGTTCATGCAAATTGATGCAGAAGAGCCCCAGTCGCTGTGAAACGGCACATCTTTTTAATGTCGTGATGTTTTTTTTAGTGTTAATGAGTGTTGATCTGCCAACGTCTGGAACTACAACTCGTCATTTACGCATGATCCTTATTATTACAAGAATTCACTATGAATGGGTGGTGTTCACTGGACGATTTTCGTTTTTTTGACCACCGATATTGATTAATAGACTGGTATTTTACGGGTGAGGGATCAAATTCAAACCAACCCGGTGTATTTTAAAAAGCTCAGAAATCGATTAAAATTCTTTTTTTTAATCTCCGTCGGAGATCTAAACCACGATCCCTGGCTTACCAAGCAAACGCTTGGTAAGCCAGGGGTCGCTGAG
This sequence comes from Glossosoma conforme, assembly GCA_022606575.1. NCBI lineage: Eukaryota > Metazoa > Arthropoda > Insecta > Trichoptera > Glossosomatidae > Glossosoma > Glossosoma conforme. Next base: position 827,953 of record JAGTXR010000195.1, on the reverse strand, counting down.
ATATAAACCTATCGAAAGTCAGTTTCCGAAATTCCTTCCTTAATGCCACCGGTAAGCTATGGAATGTTCTTCCAGCGTCTGTGTTTCCTCCTTCCTACAATCTGGATCTCTTCAAGAAACAGATAAATTTACACTTGCAATCTCCCGAACCCACACACAAACACGAAAACAACACACGTTTCCCGCATGCAGCGTCTAGCCTCCCTGGCTGAGCGTAATAGAGTGCAATGGTCTTGACCGGGTGTGCTCTCCTGCATGCGTTAACATAAATAAAATAAAAAGATCGTGTACTCGTCAACGCGAGTCAGACTATTGCGATGGTTGAAAGTTTCAAATATATCAGCGTACATGTCACTGAGAGCAATGGTCTGCAGAAGGCGGTCGCTTCCACCTTAAGAGCACTGGACCGACTTTTATGACGTTGTGCAATATCAAAGACTTGCACGATCAAAACTAAAAGCCTAGTATACAGCACCTGTAGCGTCCTCTTTCATTTTTACGGCTGCGAATCTTGATAGCCCATCAAAAATCAATGCAGCCGTTTAAGGGGTTTTGACTGTAGATGTAGAATGCGTTGAATACTCTGGATACTATGGACTTTGTGACGGCCAATTATTTTACAATCGATTAAAATACGCCAATAGACCTGGCTGGGACGTGTTCCTTGGATACAGCACTATAACATAAGCCGCGCCGGCATTTAGGCGCATGAAAGCGTATTTTTTATGTCTCCGAGCTTTAGCCATTCTGGACTATGCAACAATGTTATTCGATGAGCTTCAAGAAGCAAAGTTGATGGAATTAGATGAAGACCATGGTAGCTGTTAGACCTTTTAGGGGCAGATCGTGACGACTTTGCTTCAGTTAGGGAATCAGACACGAAAAGGAATGAATGAAAAATTACACGATAATTTTACAGGATATCAAGTATAATGAATACTCGTAAACAAATCTAGGAGTACCACTTACGCTAGAAAAAAATCCATCGATTCAAGACATAATTCAAAACTACACTACTTGTTACCGTGATAATTTTAATATTATATATATGTAATTTAAAATAATTGAAAAAAACAATCGATCTAAATAAGACTGCATGTGTATTTGATTATAATGTTCAGAGATTTTTTGATTAAAGTCAGAACCAGTGTGCGCGGAACTTAAAGCTCCCCTTCAAATCCGCAGTGCTACGGCCGACCTACGATCCTCTACTCTGTTCTACGGTGCTACGCCGTCATGTCACTTCAGAGAATGCGGCATTCAGACGGCTCTTTATTCTTGCTTGTAATTTTTTCCACAGCTATAATTTGTAATCCAACTATTCGTGTCTCAGACTAGTCACAAAACGAAACTACATAATGCAAAGAGTTTCAGTTTTGCGTACTTGCCGGGCTTGCGGCCGGACTATGTTTGGATCGGAGAATCGATACGTCAAACGCAAAGGAAACTTTGACTTATGTAACGCGACTCGTTTTTTCGACGCTTTGTTATATTTTTAACTCCGAATTTTAAAGGTTCTAGCGTGCGATTATAACCTTTGGTAAAAACAGATTTAAGTAAAATCGAAAAATGATACACCATTAGGTTGAGATACTCGTATCCTCAAATCGGGAGCGTCCAGCCAGAAAAAATTTGTTTTCTTTTATAAATGATGCTTCTTCTTCTTCTATATGCGCTCCTTATTTAGAGCCTGTGTTCTAGTTGTGGCTGTCACACAATTGCTGCTATAAAGTTCTGTCGGCCATCATGTTTTCCAAGCCATTTCATGTCAGATAAATTTTGAAGCTCCTCCAAGTGTATTTTACGTTAATTCTTGACAAGCTTAAAAAATGATTAGAGCCTGAAAGTCTGGAAAGAAACAGCCATACTTTAAGCTCATTTGCATTATCCCAAATACGGTTCTGTAATTTTACATCCCTATGTACCAAGGGTAATCTCATAATTCACCAAATTGTCTGTACATTTATTTTATTTTCACTTATGTAATATACCAGTAATACTACCCGGCTTCTCTAGAACTTCTCTCTCTAATGGAGATAAAATTTAAATAACAATACCACTATTATTTCTATTGCGACGTAAAGAAAATATTAAATAAATTTTTGTAAACGAATTTATACTTTTGGTAAATTAGAATACTTAACTGAAATATTTAACGTTCTATAATACCGAAATGGAGTCAAATACAAGGAACGAAGACTCATATTTTCACTTTACAAAGAAGAAGCTGCCATAATATCACTCGGAAATGTCCAAAAGGAAGCAAAAATACGTCAAGGGGTGAGACAAGGATGCTCTCTGTCGCCTGTACTCTTCAACGTATACATACAAAATGCAATTAATAACATCAGGGAAAAAATGGGGCATAGAGAGGGGGTTAAAATACATGGCCAAAAGATTGATATGATAAGGTTTGCTGACGACATTGCTCTGATTGCTGAAACTGAAGATGAACTCACTGAAGCGCTGACATCCATGGAAAACATATTTAATTCCAACTACAATATGAAGATAAACAGCACAAAACCAAAGTCATGAGAGTAAGCCGCAATGAGCAGCAGAAAATTAACATATCAATGCTAGGAGTGCCCCTAAAAGATGCAAAAGAATTTGTATACCTTGGAAGTACGATCACCTGGGATGGCAGAACAAAAAGAGAAGTCAACAGTCGAATACATCAAGCAAAGCTAGCTTTCAATAAAAAAGCCAAAATTCTTGAGTCAAAGAATATTACTTTAGGGCTCCGCAAGCAACTTGTCAAAACACTTGTTTGGAGCATCTTAATGTACGGCTGTGAGACATGGTGCTTATCTGAAAGTGATAAAAAAACTAGAGGCCTTTGAGATGTGGTCGTACAGAAGAATTCTCGGAATTTCCTGGAGAGACCACGTCACGAACAATGAGGTTCTCAGGATAATCAAGAAAGATAGGCACCTAATAAGAACCATCTCAGAGAGGCGAGCCCGATGGATTGGTCACATCATGCGACACGATGGTCTTCTTCACGATATTGTGGAGGGGATGGTTGAGGGTAGAAACTGTAGAGGGTGCCCTAGACGGGAGTATTTACAGCAAGTATTCGAGGACATGAATTGTAGCGCCTATGCTGAGCTGAAAAGGGTTGCGGAGGACCGAGAGGATTGGAGATCGAGATGCAAGATTCTGTTGCTGCAAACCAATCCACCGGATTGATACTACGAAGAAGAATACCAAAAGTAATGACATACAAACAAAAAATCGAGCAGACAAACTCAATTTCAGTTTTATATATATATAAATATAAATATTCGAGCATATAAGATAATATATGTAGCTTTCAACGTGAATCATGATATTTTTAACTGAATCAGTTATGGTGTTAGATTCTTAAAATTCGCTATACTTCAATAGAAACACTGATGTTTGGAAATTTTCAGATATTTTATATTGGCCTGTATTTATTTGTTCAGTAACTAATTCAAGGTCGTGGCAGTAAGTTAAATAAATTGGCTGAAAATTCAATTAATCGTCAGTAGAGTTAATAAATTGGCAGTATCCACTGTGTCAGTATGAGTGTGGTCAGTTATAAAATTAAAATGGCAGTAATATATTATATATTGGTAAAAATGAATGTAAAATGAATGTGAAATTAATGAATCATTAACCCATAAAATGGATACCTCACCAAACGAAATCTAAACTTTGATTGATTACCATTAATTAAATATTTCCTGCCAATTTTTTTTTCTACTGGCGATTGATATTTTTCTACTGCCGAATGATTATTTTTACTTACCTTTTTAGTTATATTTTTCTGACTGTTTGCTAAATAATTACTGCGCATTTATTAAATTTAATACCACCCAAAAAAATGTACCATTTATGTTATATTACATAAGATCAGTCATTAGCCCCACCACAGAATAAATCTATGCAGTTCAAATGATTAGGCTAAAAATATATTAATAATAACAAAGTAATGTTTGAGATGTTTTTTTAAAATTATTTTTACTGTTTAACAATTTTTCCTGTATTTCACATATTTTTTTAAAATAAAATTATAGACATATGCTTGAATTTGCCAAAGGTGAATTAATGTACGAGTATAGCTTAACATGAGATGACCTCGTACGTATATTGAATAATGTAGAAACGTAATTAATCCAAACTGTCAATTAATTTCTATTGATATCGAAATACATAACACATAGTGAGGAACACTTATTTTTCATTCTGTAATTATTGTATATACTAGTATGTCAATTTAGATAATTACACTGTCTTTTGCTATGAACTCAATCAATTGTTGATAATCTATCAAAACAATGGATGTACAATTACTTTTTTCAGTTTATTTTTAACTGGATTTGGATAGAATAATAAAAAGCATAATATAAGGAGGATATATATTATAGTTAAACAGTCATGTATGAATTTGATTTGTTGCTATATAAATATACCAATAATATTCTGATAATAATGAAAGACAACTAATTATTTTGTAAGTATTAAATTAAATTAATAGCCAGTAAATATTTAAGAAATGGTCAGTAATAAATACATATCAGACGTATGCCCGTCTGCCGTAACATGTAGCGCCCCAAAGATTGTCACGGATAAGTCACAAACTAAAATGGACAGTTGAACCAATATGAAATAGAGCAACTGTCAAAACAAATAAAATGGCGTATGCAAACGCCGTGTGTTTTTAGATAAAAATAAGACTAACAATTTTAGATATACACAGACAAAAATAAGAGACAAAAGATGGTTTTTCGAGGCTTTTCGGCATTAGCCTAAAAGAGCTAAACAATGCTGATTCAGTTTATTACTGACATTTTAATTTTATAATTGACCGCATTTGTACTGACACAGTGGATACTGCCAATTTACTGCCAGTTTATTTAATTTTCTGCCAATTCATTTAATTTACTGCCACAACGTTGTATTAGTTACCAAACAAATAAATACAGGCCACGTTTAAATACATGCAAGTACGTTTATAAAAAAATGCAAGATTTTATTTAATAAACAAAAAAGCATGACTGTAATAATTTTGACTTAATTTTATTAGGTTTAGAAAAAACAAACATTTTCTCTTATCCTCGTCATATTTTGTATACACATAAGAGATCAATTTTCAGCAGAGGATAATCGGAAGAACCGAATAATCGACCATCGCGGGGCGCAAACATAATAAATAATGTTTTTTCCGCTCTGGTTTGGACGGTAAAACGATAGCAACAAACTTCCCGGAGTGGAACCAGCCAGTTGTGGGATTTAGCAAGCAAGCTGCGCAACTTCATGTGCCCACCATTAAATGACCCACTTTGGGCGGTCATTGTACCGGGCATACTACAAGTAACTGCCTGCTTTGATTTCTACGTCGATATTCTTTTAAAGAGTGTAAAAATTGATATCCGAAGGCTCTAATAGCATATAAAAATTGTGTACTAAGTATAAATAATTTGTTATTTTTATTTCTTCTTATAGTCAAGGTTTTGATCTAAAATCCTAACAAATTTGATTTTTAGGGAATTAGATTTTTTCAGGCAATTACAAAAATTGAATAAATAAACACCTATTTAATAGATTAGTATTTTTTACTTTGTTTTAAAATGGGCCACACAAAGCACTGTTTCACTTGCTGGAAGACTGCAGTTCTACCATCAATGAAGGTTATCAGTTCTAACGGAATACGATTATATCCGTTGGAACTGATAAAGCCTTCATTGATGGTTATACTGCAGTCTTTCAGCAAGTGAAACGGTGCTCAGTGTGATCCATGGCAAAACAAGGTATGAAATACTTATTAATTCCATATTAAAATGGATCTCAAAGTAAATGCTTATGATATAATATTGTGGCTTTTGGGTTTAGCCGTGTGTGGCGAATTTCTTCTCTCCGATATTTCGACCGCCATGGCAGGGATCTTCTTCAGGGTTGATGACTTTGTGCCCTGAAGAAGACCCCTGCAATGGCCGTCGAAATATCGGAAAGAAGAAATTCGCCACACACGGCTAAACCCAAAAGCCACAATATCAAATCTGGCCGTATATATAATCGTGTCGGAAACAACAGGGTCAGATCCTGTCTGCCCAGAAGTGGGCGACGTTGATGGCGTTACTTCTGGCCATCATCAGGTCTTCCTGGGTGCAGCTATTCGGGCACAGCGCACACTCCAGAAGGTGTGACAGGGTCTGCTCCACGCCGCAGTCACATTCAGTAGGTCCGCTGTAAAACTGCCAGGCCTTCATTTGTGTCCTCGTCTTGCATACTCCGGTCCGAAGTCTGTTAAGGGACCTCCATATATTCCACCCTTGGTCATGTCCAGGGGCTAGGTCCTCTTTCGGGGCAATCCAAGTATTCCCCTCAGTTGCGCTTCTCCACATGTTCAGCCGCAGGGTGGCCTCAGGTATAACCAGTTTCATTGTCGACTGTAGGAAATTTCTTCTTGATTTGAGCCGTGTGGTTATCTTTTGGTACCCAAACATAGGGTGAAGTGCGTCGTGGGTTGCTTTGGTGAGTTCCTTCTTGGTAGTAACTTCTCGCCGTATGTTTGGTGGGGCAATGCCCAAGAGTTGATATAGCTTTAATATTGGGGTAGGTTTTAGGCACCCCGTAACCACCCGGCACGTTTCATTCAGAGCAATATCCACTTTCTTGGTATGGGCAGACCTCGCCCATACTGGCGCAGCATACTCGCCAGCAGAGAAACAGAGAGCTAGAGCACTTGTGCGGATCAGGTTTGGTTGGGCTCCCCACTTCGTACCTGCCACTTTTCGGAGTAGGTTGTTTCTGGTGGACACCTTTTGCTTAACAGACTGACAGTGTTTCTGATAAGTGAGGGTCCTATCCAGCTTGACCCCTAGGTATTTAGGTGTGTCGCAGTGCTCTAACACCAAGTCGTTCCAGGTAATGTGCAGCTTTCTCTTGGCAAGTCTGTTATTGAGATGAAAGGCGCAGACTTGGGTCTTGCTTGGGTTTGGCTGTAGTCGGTTCTGGTGGTAGTACGAAGAGAGGGTGGTGAGTGCGTTAGTAAGCTGGGTTTCTACTTCCTCGAAAGAGACCCCTTGTGCTGTGAGCGCCAAGTTATCTGCGTAGATGAAGGACCTGGTATTGTTCAGTATTGGCTGGTCGTTTGTGTAGACATTGAAGAGTTAGGGCGCTAACACGCTTCCTTGAGGCAGTCTATTTTTGTTTGTGCGCCATCTGCTACGCTTACCTTCATGATCAACATAAAATCTACGGTTCTGTAGCATAGTTGCTATTACATTAGTAATAGTTGCATCATGGGTAATATTCTGTAGTTTAAGCAGAAGGGTTTTGTGGTGGACTGTGTCATAGGCAGCGGTTAGGTCTACAAAGGCTGCTCCCGTTATTTGTCTCTTCTCAAACCCATCTTCGATGTGTTGTGTGAGGTTCAGAATCTGTCCAGTGCATGATTTTCCAGGGCGGAAACCAGCTTGTTGTGGGATGAGAAGCGGGTCTATAAAGGGCGCTAGTCGGTTGAGAAGGATTCTCTCCAACAGCTTATACAAATGACAGAGCAAGGAGATTGGACGGAAATTCTTTGGGTTGTCTGGGCTTTTCCCGGGTTTAAGTATTGTGATTACTCTTGACTTCCTCCATATTTTTGGTATATGTTGAGTACTGATACAATTATTTAAAAACAGTAAAATCCATTTCTTTGTCTGTGGTCCAAAGTGTTTTATTTATTCCGTCCTAATGTCGTCCAGTCCAGCGGCTTTCCCATTCTTCATTATGCTCACTGCTTTGTCGAGTTCAAGAATGGTGACTGCTGCACTCAGACCTGTATTAGCGGTCTCGGCGGTACATTTATTTTTCATTTTTATGTTCCTCCTAGCACATTGTTCCATTTTTGTGGGCTTTCCATTTAATAGAAGTTGGTGGGCGATTTGGTCTGCGGTTATATTTGAGAGGTTGTGTTTCGGTTGTTTTGGGTCACTGTTCAGGGATTTAAGTAATCTCCATGCCTTATGGCTATTTCTTGAAAGGTCTAGCTCATTCAGCATGGCTGCCCATTTCTCTCTTTTATTTTTTGACAGAGCTTCCATTTAAGCATTCCCAGTAGAAACAGTATTGAAGTCGAAAGGGTCCTTCTCGTACAGCTGGGTATAGTCGTCAAGTAGCCTCTCTGCTTCCTTCTCCAGTCCCTGTATGTGATGTCGTTTGCAGCCTCTCGGGATTGTCTGTCAAGACACCTGTTTTACCGTTTCCACAAAGTGGTCGTAGTTTTCTGGCATTGGGGTGGTATTCCAGATTTTGGCGTCGAGGGATTCTGAAAATTTATCCCAGTCGGCTTTTTTTAAATTAAACCTCCTTCTGAATGGCACGGTCCCTATATTTAGTAAGGCTGACACCTTGCATAGAATAGGTCTATGTTGAGAGTGGGGTATGTGCTTATACACCGATTTTTCGCACTGCTGGCTAATTGTACCTGTGGAGAATATTAGGTCCGGGTTGTAGCCTCTTTTCCAGCGACCGCTGTTGAATGATGGTGGGAGCTTTGCGTCGTGTAAAAGCACCAGATTGTTTGCTTCTGCCCAGCACTCCAGAGACTCTCCATCTTCATTTGTCTTGTCATAGCCCCAGTTTATGCTATGACAATTAAAGTCTCCTAGCAAAAATCTCGTATCCTTTGATCGGAAGTTGCTCGGTTCGGAGAAAGCAAATGGTGTGTTTGGTGGTTTGTAGATGGAGGTGACTGTGCATGCTGTCAGTTCCGTCGTTATGACCTCTATGTCAGATGTGTCAGTCAGGGCTGTTGATATTATTGCTAGGTCCTCTCGTGCAAACACGGCACTCCCATATTTGTTATGGGGCCTTTCTGCTACTAGTCGCATACCCCACCGAAATTGGAATAATTGATAAAATAGAAGTCCGCCGCAATCTTAAACAATACACCTGCAAAAGTAAATTGCGTACACCCTGTGTGTGTCGCCCTATTTTTGTTCTCAGCAAACATACGCTCGGCGGCTTGCTCGAGTTATGGAAAATTATGGATTCGGTATGAAAAAAGTCGACCTACTGAAATCCTTTCGTAAGACTGTGGAGTATACAGCCTGTGGGCTCTGGGCCTGAGAGCCAAATGAGGTCATCACGACTGGATTAGCCTTGGCTAATTATTAAGATTAACAACTTCGGATAGCTCAAATATCAATTTGAGCGTCTCGGCGAGTCTTCAACGCCTTATAAGATCAGGATGTATTTTCATCTAATGGATTTCACATGACAGGACATTGAAACTATTTCAGTAAACATTGACATATTATACGTATACAAGTAGAAAACATTGCATAATATTTTTATTTATTGAATCTAAAAACAAGTTCAATTTTTCAATCGATAACTCTTTCTGAAATTTCATATTTACAATGTTTAAAGTAATGTTTTTTATTACAATTTATATGACAATATTAAATATATACAATAATAAGAAAGTATGCTAATTTTTCTTGAATATCATGGTGCATGGCTTGAGCCGCTTCTTAAAGTAATGGTCAAGCATCGGGAACGTCGGGTTAATCATCCGATTTCCTAAAATCGATTAGAAAATCAGACAAGAATATATCTCGGATACCAAAGCATCCAGTCTTTAAGTACTCCGACGTCTGCTCTGAAGGTTGCCGGAAATCATTTTTGTTTCCCAGTGGACCTTTAGGTGAAGATATGTCCTAGAAAGAAGAATGTTAACATCCTCCTCTCTCTCAAAAAGGTGTTATTCCGTTGCGTGAGGCAGAATGAAGAGCAGGTCAGCAAACAAAGACTTTTTCAGAAGCACATTGACATATATTTACGTAAAGTTGTACAAGCTTTTGGCCAGGCGGAACGACATGCCGCTGGCCGTAATGCGACCTTCTCGGTGGTCAACACATAACTGACGCGCTCGTGATCGGGCTCTCGCCCACGCGCCTGGCGGTGACTATCATTAACACACACCCGTGAGCGGGCAAGCGAACAGAAAATAAGAGACGAAAGATTGTACAGCGAGGTTTTCGCAACCATCGTGCTGATGTCAATGTATATTGGCAGTTGAAATAACTAAGTGGCGGCATTCTGTGCTGACAATTTGTTCCATATGTGAAACTGGATCTGGTAAGAAGATATCGAACCCTTTGAATGTCTGTATTGGGTATCCCATCGCACCGAGTCGGATTTCATTTCAGACTAGAATACAGTGAAAAAATGTGTTTCTGTACTTCGCTGTATCAAATCTTTGTAAGTTATGTGTATGTTTTGTATAGTTGCAATATTATCGGACATAAATACACAAACGAAGCCAAATACTCCAGGAAGCAGCAGACGATAAAGCGGGAAATCGAACTTCAGGCTGTTGGCGTTGACTGGCGCCGAGCTATTGTACTGAGCTTGGTACTTCAGTCGTCTGTCGTCGCTGCTCGGCAGTCGCTAGGACGTTCATTTCCGCCAATCCATACAAGAACACGGCAGTGAAATATTTACAGAGAATATTCTGTTTAACTGTTCAATATTATAGTATTTCACGTAACAATATTTATTTGCAGATTTATTTCATTTTAAAATGACACGAGGTTGTAAGAATTACTAAAATAAATATTCGCTATATAATCATATAATTTCCGCATAACTTGAGGATATGCTCATCTTGAACTGACGGCATTAAATAATGTCAACTCTATAGTTATCGCCTCATGCCATGTCAGCTCTGCTTCTCTAAGCTCCGCCGAGTTTATATGTGCATATTTTCCGACAGTTTTCCAGGCCGATATCGAAACATTTTTTCATGTTTATCTTAATTTGTAATCGTGGCACATTAATATACTCCTACCATTGTTTTGATGCCAATGTGAAAATCCGTAAAAGGCTAAAAAATAATCAGCCATATTATAATGTTTTGAAATTTTTATGATATTATAATCATCCCCGTCTAGTTTTTTTTAATGTAAACACATACAGGAGAATACCGACAGATGGTGATAGTGATTCTGAAGTTTTCTCATCTGTGGATCCTATGACGCTTACTATTTTACATATGGATAAGCGGTGCGTGTGAAGTGTTGATCCGCCAACGACATAGACTACAGCCCGAAATTCACGCATCATCTTTATTATTACAGGATTTTATTATGAATGGGTGGTCTTCACGGGACGACTTTCGTGTACCATCAGTTTTGATTAACTGGCATTTTACGGGTGAGGGTTCAAATTCACACCAACCGGGGGTATTTTAGAGCTCAGAAATCGTTTTTTTTATTTCCGTTGGGGGTTGAACGCATGACCTTCGGTTTGCCAAGAGAACGCTTTAACCAATGAGCTATACCGCCAGGTACTAGTTACTTTAGTGGTCAGATACTAAATATTTATTTCCATCCAATGTCAATTTTTCGCTACTAAATACTTGAATATCGACTTTCTAAGATTACGAGAGAATGGTTTGAAAAAGAGGCAATGTTTTATTGCGTTTAAATGCGGAGTCTGCTCTTCTTAAATAATGAAGTATTTTGTTCGCAATCCGACATACATTCCGAAACAAGTACAAGGCGGCTGATGCTTAATGGCGCAGTGGTGGAAAAATAATACTCGTTTATATATGTATAAAGCCGGATAACAAATTCAACGGCATCCATTTGCAATGTAATAAAACTGTAAATAATAAATGATTTTGAATAGGTTAAGTGAAAATATGTTAGCGTGATTTTCTGTATAAAATAACCGGTAAAGCGACGAGCCAGCCTCAACAGCGGATCGATGGCGCGCTGTCTGCTAGCCTTCTTCTTCTACTTAATTTTACAATCGATATTATTATACAGATATTTCTCGAAGCACGCGATCGCCATTCCCATCGCAACAATGCCAGCTTTAGAACAGTTCCACGCCGCGATGCCCGAACACTATCACTGTAAAATGTAAATAAAGCAGCCTTTTTCCAAGCAGAGCCTTCGCTCGAAAAAAAATGTTCGGATTAAAATCGTGGTGATGGTAAAAAACAGACTCTGAAATCTAAATGCGCAGGCCAATATTTTATCAGAAAATAAATGGCTTTCATGTTTTGTCATAAATACGTACGCTAAAACTAAAAGTATTTTTAAGCACTTAAGCCCTTTTGCTCTTATTATTGTATTCAAATTATCGTCGTTCCTTAACATGTAAATAATGAGGTTAGGTATTAAATTTAATAGTTATGTTTTTTAAAAAAAAAAAAACCGGGCATTTATTTCTTACATAAATAAAAACAATATAAACGAATATACTTATAAAAACAAATAAAATTCTAAGTAAGTTAAATAATTCAGTCTATTCTGTGCTTACAATTTTTTGCCTTTTTGTCAAGAAGGCATCTAATGTAGTTTGCGTTTTCCTTTTGCGTTCTGTTAGAGGTTGTTGATAAGTGGATAAAGCATCTATAACACCCCGTCTTGTTTTTGAACTCCTGTCAAAATTTGGATCATTTTCAACAAATTGGTCCATAATTTTAGTAATAGTGGTCAAACTCTTTTTTACAAACGCCATCGAAAGTTCTTTTTGCTCTTCTTCGAAATCACTAATATCAATATTTTTGTTTTCTTCTTGCTCAGTTTATTCCTTGAGCTCATCATTAGAAAGACTAACTGCTGTTACTTGAACTATTTCTTCGACGTCTTTCACATTTACCTCATCTTAACTGGTTTGTTTCGCTAATTCCACTATTTTTCCACTATTTATGCACAATTTCGGGAAATAGCCCCGGGTTGAAATAAAAGAGCGCTATACCGAAACAGTGCTAAACGAGACAGCGTTAAGCGGGGCCTCACTGACCTTGATTTGAGCGTTGTAGAACTGTTACTTTCTGATAATATGATGGTAATTTTTCTATTTATCACTTGTAAGATAAAATCTGGATTGGTAGAGCACTTAGTTGTATATTTGCTATGAAAAAAGGGATCTGAAACAACTGAAATAACAAACAAAGTAAAAATTGAACAATAAAACGTCAAAATACTCAGCGGCTTCAAAAAAATTGAATGCCACGATTGGTAATACATTGTTCCAGTCATGTTATAATATGTTACGACAATTATTTTGGTATTATATGTTTTTCAATTGCTTCATCCTCTGTGTAAGTAAATGGTTACAAAAACATTTAATTGAAAAGAGAATAGAATATACGGGTATATAATAGTCAAAGAAGATTTCATAAATAATAAGAGGACCACTATAGAGAAGGTTTTTTTCATGTAAAATGATCGCTACATTTGTCAGTTTCAATTAATTAAGAATATCTATACTTTCAGGAGGTATTACGTTTTTTTCTAAATAGGTGACAATAAGTAAAATTATTTATAAAACCTATGATACTTTATACAAGAAAACACCTTCCATACATGCATGAAATCGGTTACTAATGTTTCCAAGAGATTTTTATCGCTTTAATACTTGTGTATAGGAAGCTTGATTATTGATTTTCCTGTCGTAAAAGTTCAAGTAGTTTATTACCAGTTGATGTTTTGAAGCCTGTGTATTGGTCAGTGTGAAGAAAAAAATATTTTAGACCATTCTTAAAATGTGTTAAGCAATCTATACAACAGCACATGTTGATTGCTGAACATTAAATACCTATAGGTATTTTTATTTCATTGTGAATTTAAGTTAAATTATCACAATTTTAAAAAGGGATCTTATCCACAACTTGTGAAGCAAACGATTTAAACATTGAGCTATACCCGCTGGAATTTCATCAGTTTTGAAAAAAAAAAAAGTAAATTAAGTTAATAAATAATAAGCACAGAAAAGTAAATTAAATAACGTGTCTTGAAAGAATCATATATCTCGATCCATAACAAATACGTGCAAGCTTACGTGCATTTTACGTGCAAGGCTACGTAAAAGTTGTACGTTCCATTAAAACCGAAACAATTTTATTTTTATTTATTTTCGTACAATTGTTATATTAAGAGAATATTTATTCGAAATTCCAATTAGTTGGAATTTCATCATATTCTATATCGACTTAATTAATATTAATTTATTATATCGTTATCAGTTCACCCGACTGGACAATAGGACACCACATAGTTTTAATCTGCATTGAGGAAAGAGGTTGGATGTAATCGAAAATGTTCAGATCTATTATTATTGATAATCAGGTCATGTGATCATTTTTTCATAGATTGATTACAAAAACTACAGTGATTTGACATTATATTGTATTTTAATTTCATTGCATCTATATTACATGTAGCTTAAAAATACAGAGCTTAAAGTTAAAAAAATGAAAAATTAACTAAAAATCTTAAGCGCTGTCTTATGGCAGCCTTATACGATGTAAGTGTATCTGTTTTTAAGAAAACGATTTTTAAATTGAATTGTCTTAACTAAAAGCTTGCTTTTATACAAAGTGAACTGTCCGAGTAGTAGACGAATGTGAATTTGGGAAATACCGTTTGTCATTCAATTCGTAAAAACATAATACAGGGGTGAGTGAAGCTAGATGTCGATGATTCAAAACATTAAGGATATAAGTCGATTTTTATACCACCCACTAAATGGCAGACTATCATAGAAGAAATCAAGAGATTATTGAACGAATGTGTTTTTTAAATCATGTGAATCTGTGTGGCTGCTCAAGATGTTGAATAATAAGAATAAAGTTTATATAAAAGAAAATTTAGCATGATCCCCTTTATTCAATCTATTAAATAAATTCTGTATAATAGAATCCGGGCTGACATAAGTGTTAAAATACTTTAAATTTCTGAAATAATGGTATAAGATATTACTTATTTGAAGAAAACATGTAAAAAATTAAATATTTTAATAAATAACAATTATTTAGATAATTACTCAGCGATCCAACTATATTTTCTTGAGTATAATGTGTTTCATATATTTTTTTAAAATATTGAAGTGGTATGTTTATAATGCCTTACTATATTTTTTATGCTATAATATAAAGTTAAAATATATATTTTTTCTTCTACATGACGTCTTAAAGAACTAATTCCTCCTGCACCCACCCACAGCCGACAAACTCGTCTTGCACTTGCCGAACATCCATACACGGTTAATATATGTCGACCAAGAACTGGCAGCTTCCAAAGTTCCTTCCTTAATGCCACCGGTAAGCTATGGAATGCTCTTCCAGCGTCTGTGTTTCCTCCTTCCTACAATCTGGATCTCTTCAAAAAACAGATAAATATACACTTGCAATCTCCCCAACCCACACACAAACACGAACACAACACACGTTTCCCGCATGCAGCGTCCAGCCTCCCTGGCTGAGCGTCATAAAGTGCACTGGTCTTGACCGATTGTGCTCTCCAGCATGCGTTTACATAAAAAAAAACGTCAAATCGGTACCATCGACAAAAAATAGATCAAGTGATAAATTTTTACAATCCTGAAATCTGAAACATGGAGTCATTAGGGGAGAAACAACTCAAATATTTATATTGATAAAAATAAATAACGTAGGCCGTTGTTAATGTAATAAAATTATACAAATACATGGGAAGTTTCAAACATCCGGCATTTGAAAATAGGTAACGGAATTGTTCCTCAAATATGGCATTCTTTGACCGCTCAAACACATGTCAACAACGACGAAGTAGTTGTTGACCACCAATTACTCCGCGACCTAGAGTACAAGATCAATATTTTAAAAAACGGGCCTTCAACCTCGAAGCTTTTTTGTAGGATCAGGTTCTGGCAATTTTTAATGGATTTACCTGAAACTATTGGATAAAGGACATTTGTCCACGAACATGCTGTCACAAATTTAATTGTGTCAATTTGTTGTACAAATCCTTTTTCTCTTACAACATCAAAATTATATGAATTTATTATAGATCAATTTTATTTTAAGCTTTGCCGGGGATCAAACTCGCGACCTTTTTCATAATAGTTTATAAAGGATAAGGTATAGAGGTTGCATCATATTTTAATAAAATTATTTTCACTGCTATGCGACAAGCTGTTAAAAGTTAGTTATATAATTTACCAATAATATATTTCTTTATTTGATTGACTTTTCCATATTTTATAATGTTTCATAAAATTGTACCGTTTGTGAGTTGCTTTTATAGTGTTTTTTTGACTTGAAAGCAAAGCCAGAAGCTCAACAAAAGAAACAAATCAATTTTCAAGCCTTTAATTTTTCTTATTATTCAAGTGAAAGTTGATATTCAAAAATAATGATGGTCTACGTTTCCCGAGAAATGGAAATCAAATTTATGATCAGTAGCGCATATTATTCAGAATACCTATCACATAGCCATATTTATTTGAGTTTTATTATGTTGTCTATACGTAGTACGATAGAACATTGATAGAATAAAAATATTTACTCAAATTAGAATAATCTGACCAGTAAACTATTTTATTTTGTACACAAAATGCATTTGAAACGGTTAAATTATATCTCTTTACACCGCATACATTTGTCACATCCTTACTGATGATCTGTCTTTGCCATTTACATAATATTAAAATGCATAATTATAAAATAAAACATGCATATTAAGACATCGTGTTTTGAATGCATGATTTTATATTCTACGATATTCAATGTCATTTTTTTTTTTGTATAAATTGGTCGATTAATGAGATAATTTTACAACTCTGAGAATCATCAAAGATGAGTCAGCTAAAAAAATCGATAAAAGGTAGCTACACATACATCTAGAAGCCTGGTTATTTATCATGCATGATTTAACACGAATTTAAATTTGGATAGTAAAGCCGTATTCGACTTCATTCTACTACAAATGATTACAGATTTCGCTGCCAAAAGTTGTTTTGCTTACTTGTTTTGCCAAAGAGCATTAGGTTCATCTCAATACACTCGTAGTATGCGCTCTGTGAAAGATCTTGTTCTATTTGCAGGTCTGTGACGCGGTGATTGAACAGAGTTTAATAGAAGGCAATTCGAAAAACAAGATAATCCATGAATAATTGGATTCGAAATATCATTAATACCCTATTTGTTATTATTATGTTTTCGTATTTTACGACGCAATATACTTGTTGTTGTAATGTTAAATAACTGCTTCCCAACAATCACACATTGTCAACCTTCAAATCATATATATGGGATTGGTGGTGTATTTTGACATTTATTTAATAGTATAAATGGTGTTATTCTTCTCCTTAGAACCAAATGTTCCAAACAGAAACATTCACTTTGAGAATGTTACACACAAAATTAGCACATTATTTTTTTATGTAAACACAAACAGGAGAATATCGACAGATGGTGATAGTGATGCAAAAATGTCATCTGTGGATTCTATGACGCCAACCATGTTACTTAAAGCTAAACGCTGCATATTTTACGCGAGAAGGATAAAATTCACACCAACCGGGGTATTTATAGAGCTTAAAATCGTTTTTTTATCTCCGTCGGGGATCAAACCCAAGCAAGACCTTCGGTTTGCTAAGCAAATGCTCATCCTGATTTAAGATTTAAATATCATTTCCGGTAGTCCAACGAAACTCTGAATTTAGCGGTTATTACGAAAACTATAAAAAATACTAATTTCGAATTGTGCTGTAAAGGATCTTCTATGTCATATGCGTCCCCAATATGGCTTATGGCCACCAAAAACTTTGTCTTTATTGTAAAATTGAGAGATAGTTTATAAAAAATAAAAACACTTCCACACTGTCTAAAATAGATTTTGTAAGTAAACTGAAGACATTCAACTTTGTATGATAGACCTAATTTCTAAAATACAGGGAGTCATAGTACAGGGAGCGGCAAAAAATCTGATGGTCTTAAATGAAAACAATTTTGAAAACCGTCTTTTTTTTTGCCGCTCCCTGAATTTGTAAAAGTATTTTTTATTGAATGCAAGTCCATATTCCAACTGATGAACATTTAATGAATCTGTTTCAAATTAAGTAAGCTTTTAATTTACATTCTCCTTACGATAAAAGTACTGAGAGAAGTGAAGCCTGTGTAAAAAACTTCATAAACAAATAAGGCACGTTTTCTAAATACACTAAATGATTAAGGCATTTAACTAACGGTATTTGAAAAAATTGAAGGTAAGAAATTAAGTATGCTAGATAATTCATGACCATTAAGTTATATATCCTGCTATCGATGCCAGTCATTTAAAGCGTGGAAGTTGGTTTTCAATTTATTGGCTGCTCTATCGCAGTACTATTCCCCTGAAAAATAAAACTATGTAGTTGTTGTGGAAGCATACATTTTATAAGTAAAAAAATCTTGTTCTTCTAATATAAGCGTCAACATTTTTCTCTTAAAATAAATCAAAATAAGTATGCTTGCTTCATCGCACAACAGGCAGGAAATCTAATTTACTCGTAATTCACCACAGCGACAAGTAAAATCATCAAAATGAAAACGCCCGATTTTATGCAATCCTCTTGCCGTTACACCTACAAAAAATGATATTATCAGGCGGTCGGGTTTTAATATACTTTTTGAAGAACGTTTCGGAGGACCGAGAGGAATGAAAATCGAGATGCAAGATTTTGTTGCTGCAAACCAATTCTCCGGAACGATACTACGACAAAGAAGTATGTGCACTTAAGACTTTACGGCATTCGGGTATTGCATTTGTGTTGGGCAATCGACATGAAGTTGGCGCACTGTTCTCGCAAAAATGAACGTCGAACTCAATGGAATTATTTGAATTTCGTATGTCCTGTACCATTTTTTGATTGGTCAGAATTGTGTTAGGAGGTAGGGAGGGGGTACTATAAACCCCCCCTCGGGGCAGAAGACTTTCATTTTGCGAATTTGCTTCATCGATAAATGATCTTATATATGGGCATCGTCGCTTAAGAAATAGTACATATTTTACATACAAATCCCCATACCTTGGTATAAATATATACAGAATGTATTCAATTTTTATGTTTTCAATGATATAAAGACGACCTAGGCAAATTTTGGACGTGGCGGTCTCCAATTTTTCCAGGCCAGGTATAATATTTAAACCTTACGATTGACGGATAGTTTCTTATGAAAAATATTTAAGTATGATTAAATTGATTCCTTTTATACCAGTTTTTAAACACAAGGAAAATAAAATAGGTTATAAATATTATACAAAGAAAATGCAATAAGTTATACTTATACGATTTCCCGTGCTGAATTATCTAGAGCCTTTTATGTGTTTGCAAAGGGGATTACTTAGTCTTCTTAAGCCTCGCCATTTCCCATCATCCCTGGTCAGTGTGCACATTCACCATGTCTGCCTGTCCTGCTCCATATTCATGGCAGATTTACTTATACCGTGTATTAAAATCAACCATGTTCCGGGTTGCATGACGTCATTGCGAGTGACTGCACGAGCAGCACAGTTGGGTAATTGACAAATGTGGATAATGCAGCTTTCAACAGAAACATGCATTCCGATAATTGCTAGCGTTCACGTGGTATGGACGTCATTATATTACAAAGACCTCCGGAAAATCAAACATTTCAATGCAGTAATAATATAGGCTAACAATGTGCTACTTATGCGCTTTCAATGATACATATCTATGGCGGATAAATGGTCAATTTTTTTTAAATATTTCTTGCTTTTGAAAACACATACAACAACTGCTTGATAAATTATATACCAAATTAAAAAATGTACAATGATTTCACAATAACAATCTGTTAGAAAAATATACACAAAAGTGTGTTTTTAAACCGATACTAATTGTTCATTTTTAACTTAAAGACAATTTCACTACAGATACATTTGTTTGGATAAATGTTCAATAAACTATAAAACATATATAGGTTACCTTATACCTTATATTTAATTGTATTTACTATATATTAAATCAATTTCATAATACCACGATGTCCTCGCTTCAGTATGTATACAAACATTCCAGGTAAGCATCTTAGTGGGCCCTAACGCGGGCTCTTTATACTACGTGTCAATATAGGAGCGTATTTTAAAGAAAACTCCAATGGACGGGTGAAAAAAATATATTGTGTATTCAGTTACCGTGCTTATATATTCAGTGGAGTCCCCTTCTTATCAATTATGACCGCAATCAAATAAAGAAGAAGTTTTCTACAGTCGACAACGGAACTGGTGATACGTGAGGCCACCCTGCGAATGAATATGTAGAGAAGCGCAACTGAATACTTGGATTGCCTCGAAAGAGCCTGGACATGACCAGGTGTAGAATTTATGGAGGTCCCTTAACAGACTTCGGACCGGAGAATGCAAGACGAGGACAAAAATGAAATCCTGGTAGTTTTATAGCGGACCGACTGAATGTGACTGCGGCGTGGAGCAGACTCTGTCCCACCTCCTGGAGTGTGCGCTGTGTCCGAGTAGCTGCACTCAGGAAGACCTGATGATGGCCGGGAGGAATGACATCGATGTTGCCCATTTTTGGGCAGACAAGATCTGACCCTGATGTTTCCGACACGATTATATATAATTATGACCGCTAAGCAGAAACGCTAAGAAGAAATAACCCACGAAAGAGATTAAAATCGCTGTTACAGATTCAGAGGATGTTGCGTCTTTTGCTGTATAAATTTCTTTTACTTTGCACTATGGATCGCAAGATCATATAAAATTCACACAATAAATATTAAAAAAAAGAGAAATAATAAACGTTTCGGCGCATGTTACACAAATATACTATAATATATTATAGTGGTAGTACGAGTGAATTAAACGTTATTCACTGGTGTTGGTATATGAGGTTAGTCAGAATAGTGCTGGCTACCTTGCTGCTCTTGCTGTAAGCCTATCATGCTGAGCACCACTTCGCTTGTATTGGTCTTCACCGTGGCTCGGCCGAATCAGACTAATTGCCGCATAGGGTGGTCACAAAATGTTTTGATGTCAATTTGAAATTTTCTTCCTGTCGGCGATGTCAAATTGTTTCCACCCAATATCTGGCAACATCTATGGCCCGTGTATTGCTGAGCATTAGGTCTTGGGATGTGCAGCTTTCCAGCAAATTTGAAATACCTTCAGTTTATCTTCTGATATTCGAGAATTTATGTAATTTTTATAATATTTCATGTATTGCTTAATAATTATCTACGAATAGTAAATAAATAAATGAATAAATGAGGAAATTAAATTAATACTATTTGAAAATACTCGACGATATTTATTGTTTTATTGTGAATATGGTTTAAATTCATGCGGGAGGCCTACGTTCAACAGTGGACGGACACAGGCTGATGATGAATGGTTTAAATACAAGTAATTTAACGATTGAAAATGACTCAAATTTGTCGATACATATCTATTGAATACTGCTGAAAATATGTTTATTTCGTATTCATAGAAAAACAAAATTCTACTAAAAATTATCGACCCAAAACACGTAAATATGGAAGTGGCTTTATGATCTTCTTGTAGTCTTTACATTGAAGTAGATCTTTAGCATTTCAAGTGTATGATGGGATTAATAAGCAGCTTTCGCGGTATGAATAAAAATGAAGCTCGCAGAAGCACTTAGTCAATTGCTCTCAAATTAAGCATTAATTATGCAAATTGCTTTTTTATTTGTGCAATTTTCTTTTCATGGCTGTGTCTTTTCATTCGAGGAATTGATTTGTAAAACACTTGAACCACATAAATGAAGAACCACTTAAATGCTTAAAAGTGATCATGAGTTTTATTTTTCTAACCATATCCGCTCCATATGTGGAGCATATCATCATCATCATCAGCCTGTATTCGTCCACTGCTGAACGTAAGTCTCCATCCTAAGTCGTAAGAATCTAGGCCATTCCCACTATTCTTCTTATGTTGTCAGTCCATCTTGTAGGGGGTCAGCCAATACTTCGTTTGCCAGGGGCATCACTCTTAGGCGTCACTCCAATACTTTTCTTCCCCATCAAACGTCGTCTCTTCGACAGATATGTCCTGTCCATTGCCACTTGAGTTTGCCTATTCGTTGGGTGGCCTCCACTACTTGAATTCTTTTGCGGAAATCCTCGTTTCAGATTCTATCTTATAGCGTCACTCAGAGCATGGCGCTCTCCATAGCACGCTGGGTGATCTTTATTTTATGGGTAAGACTTGCTGTTAGATCCCATGTCTCTGCACCATAAGTTCATACCGGGAGGATTCATTGGTTAAACGCCTTAATACATTGCGGAATTTTAGCTTTAAAAATGAACTATAGTTTTTCAAATGCTACCCATTCCGGGAAAATACTGCTTGAAGATACACAAATAGGGGAGAGATGGAAACAGTACCTGGAAACACTATACAACGGAAGTAATGATACCAGCTTTGAGAGTGTGATAGAAAACGAAACTGATGTAGACGCCGATGATTTGGGAGACCCAATTATCCGAGAAGAATTTGACTTCGCATTAAAAAAGCTCAAAGATGGAAAAACACCAGGGATTGATGACCTACCAGCTGAACTAATAAAGTCGGCAGGAACCGGAACTCTAGATGCTCTGTTCACAATGACTCAGATGATCTACAATACAGGAATAACGCCAGAAGACTTCAAAAAGTGTCTAATTGTAACTCTGCCGAAGAAGCCCGGAACAAAAAAATGTGAACAACACCGAACACTCAGTATTCTATCCCATGCATCCAAAATACTGACCAACATAATCCTACATAGAATTGAACCAAAATAGAAAAGACTCTCACTAGCGATCAATTTGGATTCAGAAAAAGAATGGGAACCAGAGAAGCAATCTTATCCCTGCGTATGATCTTGGAGAAGAGGATAAAAGTGGACCAAGATACATATATTGCCTTCGTGGACATTGAAAAAGCATTTGATAAAGTAGATTGGGAGAGGCTCTTCGATATTATGAAAGAAATTGGAGTCAATTACAAGGAACGAAGACTCATATTTTCACTTTACAAAGAAGAAGCTGCCATAACATCACTTGGAAATGTCCAAAAGGAAGCAAAAATACGCCAAGGGGTGAGACAAGGATACTCTCTGTCGCCTGTACTCTTCAACGTATACATACAAAATGCAATTAATAACATCAGGGAAAAAATGGGCCATAGAGAGGAGGTTAAAATACATTTCCAAAAGATTGATATGATAAGGTTTGCTGACGACATTGCTCTGATTGCTGAAACTGAAGATGAACTCACGGAAGCGCTGACATCCATGGAAAACATATTTAATTCCAACTACAATATGAAGATAAACAGCACAAAAACCAAAGTCATGAGAGTAAGCCGCAATGAGCAGCAGAAAATTATCATATCAATGCTAGGAGTACCCCTAAAAGATGCAAAAGAATTTGTATACCTTGGAAGTACAATCACCTGGGATGGCAGAACAAAAAGAGAAGTCAACAGTCGAATACTTCAAGCAAGGCTAGCTTTCAATAAAAAAGCCAAAATTCTTGAGTCAAAGAATATTTCTTTAGGGCTCCGCAAGCAACTTGCCAAAACACTTGTTTGGAGCATCTTAATGTACGGCTGTGAGACATGGTGCTTATCTGAAAGTGATAAAAAAAGACTAGAGGCCTTTGAGATGTGGTCGTACAGAAGAATTCTCGGAATTTCCTGGAGAGACCACGTCACGAACAATGAGGTTCTCAGAATAATCAAGGAAGATAGGCAACTAAGAGGAACCATCTCAGAGAGGCGAGCCCGATGGATTGGTCACATCATGCGCCACGATGGTCTCCTTCACGATATTGTGGAGGGGATGGTTGAGGGTAGAAACTGTAGAGGGCGCCCTAGACGGGAGTATTTACAGCAAGTATTCGAGGACATGAATTGTAGCGCTTATGTTGAGCTGAAAAGGGTTGCGGAGGACCGAGAGGAATGGAGATCGAGATGCAAGATTCTGTTGCTGCAAACCAATCCACCGGATTGATACTACGAAGAAGACCCATTCCAGTTGTATACGCTTGAGCATATGGACACCAGAAAATTTTGTTTCAAAGTTCTGTAAGCTTAGCTTATCTATTCCTTGTCTCTGAACACTTGTATACCCGTAGGTCTACATGGGAACATAGATCGTTCCCAGGACTCTCTAGGGTAAGAGCCCGCAAAATTGCATAGACGTAGCTGTAGGACCAGTAAAACATTTGGGTATTCAATGATCAGAGCTTTTTGACGCTCCCGAGGCATGGATTTTATTTCCTTAAGGGGTGGCTCAATTTTACCTGAGGCATGTATAGAGCTTAGATTTGATTAAATATTTTTTGAAATTCAAGCTTGGTCAGGATTTGAATCAATGGCGTCTGAATGACAAAACGAACGTTTTTACCACTGGACTATGCCACCCGGCAATTAATTATAGACTAAAAAATATAGATTTTTTCGTAATGAGGCCACTAGTATATATCATATAACGAAATATTTTACTTATTTGATATACATTGTACATTAACTGTGTTTGTTAGTCCGATATCAAACATTCTGGATGTATCATTTCAGTAGAGTTCAGTAGCTCAACCACACTTCTTACTTGTATTCCTGGAATATATTGGTGAACATCATCCTATTAGTTTGTATACCTGATCTCATTCGGTCGCTAAAAAAGGTCTATACAACCATTGAAAACCGAAGAGTTGGAAAGCATCATGTGTCAATTAAATCACACTAACTCTCTATAGAACCAGAAAGACAAGACATACCAAGAAGAACCACAAGTACAGAAAAGACTACGACAATAGGGCATTTAGAAATTCGACACCAAAGGTCTCTTTGTGGAAATATTTCGGATTCGGCCAAGATTGTTTCTACATATTGTGATTACATAAAAAAACAAGATGGAGATTTTTTTTAAATTGTATGAAAAATATTTCTTCTATTGTGAAATGAGTTATATATTTATCGAAGAGATGAACAAGTAGATTTATTCAAATACTTGATGTGATAAATTTGTTCGGCATTATTTATCGGTAGGACATTTGGTGGTTCAGTTCCAGTGCTCCTAAAACTTTTGACGCCCGACGACAGCATGAACAATTCATAAAATAATTTGCTAGTGGAGGCTCTGGATATCAAACCCCGGCTGAACGGGTTCACTGGGTCACTTTCAGTACAGGCGAGTCCATTCTGCTTTTACCAATGCAGTGGGTGAGCGCAGTGGCGCAACCAGCAAATGGGTGGAGGGAGGTTAACGAGCACTCTTTTGTTATAAAGCAAATCATTATATAATATTCCCTGAAAATATTCAGCTGTATATAAATAACGATAAAACGTATGTGTTTCTGATGTTTTATTTTTAAGTACATATATTTATTGAAAAACAAATGGATTACAAATTAATTTAGCACAAACGAGACATAGATAGCATATGTATATATTTTAACATTTTACTATACATATACTATATAGGATTCAGTCCCTCCTTCGGGCCAAGAGGTCAAACACTATCCTTACGGACCTTTTCGAAATCGCCCTGAGAAATTTTCCACTGTTGAAAACGTCTCCATTCAGTGTAAAGTAAAAAACACACGAAAAAAAGAAAATACAAGTTTATAAAATTTTACAGTTTTATTTTTTATTTTAAGCAACTACTGACTCTGGGTGAGTGAAGCATCGGATCACTGTTGGATGGCTACGTGAAGGCGCATCCAGTGCCCCTCCAACCGGTAGTCTCCTACCTATCCTTAATATTTTCATTATATGTACTTAGTATTTGTCATTTTAATAAAAATATTTTACCTGTCCTTTTAAAAAATAAACGAATCACCAATTTTTGCGTTTGACACGAGTAATGTGCCGCTTTCTATTTTTAAAGCGATTACGAAGAAGAGCGATAGAAAATTCCTTGCTGAAAAAAATTGTCTTTTGCATCTTGCAGGACCGTTTTCCACGAGTATTACGATCTTGTTAAAATGTTTAAAAAATATTCACTCTCTTTGAATTGTATGCCATTGTACCTTCTAGGTTGAGGTGAATTTGTAAAGGGGAATCTATCGGACCTGGAATATACTGACAACTCCAGTCTAATAAAGCGACTCTAGATCGCCGAGATCGTCATCTGAACGCGTGGTGGATGTAGGAAGAGCAGGTTGCCAAAGCAAAAAACTCTTCGAGAAACACATTGAAATTTATTTTAACTAAATACATGACAAAAAAACTTCAACGATGTGTACCTGACAGTGCTCGGGCAGAAAGTTAAGCGGAACGCGCAGTTTTTGACACAGCGCTCGAAGACCACATATCAGCTATTTGGCGAACTATCCACTCTCACAAAACAAGTAGCGGCTGTCGAAATCAAATAAACAAAAGAATGCCTGTAATGCTGCGCTTTAAAGCTACTTAAATCTAAAACTTGGACTGCATTTTTTATATATTTTCGTTTACGATGAGCTAACAAACATAAGACGCAAAAGATCGCATACCGAGGCATTTTGGCTCGAGCCTGCAAGGGCTATATCAAGTTGATATAAATACATATACATATAGAATCCTGTAGTATTGTTTGTGTTTTGTTGTGTGGTTATATTAATAATTGATCTTTTTTATGTTTTGGAAAGAAAAAAGTGAATATTAACTTGACTAGTAGCATACGACCAAAAGAAAACTAATACAAGGAAGATAAGCTGGAAGCCTTGAAACAATAATATAATATACAATTGTGCTCTATTTCCTGTAATAAGTCGTGTATTTCATTTTCACAAAATATGTCGTGTTTTTTCAAAACACGCTCTGCGTTTTACAAAAGGGATTTTAAAAAATACACCTAATGTACTTATCCTTATTATTGCAGGCTGCTGTTGCTATTTCGGATTAATTTTGCTTTATTTATTTATTTATATACAGAATCGAAATTCCATTTTTTTTTACAAATATTTAGAAACATGGAGTATACATAAATATACAATAAATAGAGAAAATAATAAAAAATAAAAATAACACAAAAGAATAAGAAGATGACATGTGTCAAAGATCACAGAGATCAAGTAGAACAATACCATCGACAAAAGTGGAAAAGGATGTAAGAAAAGGATCGAGGTGTGCTGGTAGGCCATTTTAGTATTTTTAGCATAGTGACATTGCCGTTGTACCAAGTTGAGTGCTTGAAGCTCCACAAGCATCGACTGAGATCAAAAACAATAGATGGCTACGAGCACGGGTGTACCTATCTGGAACATAGAAGTTAAAACATTCAAGAATCCCAGGGTTGTGAATTGAACCGCAAAGAAGAAGGAATGAATGTTTGAGTGCAGCAATTTTCCTCCAGGACTCTAGCGAATGGAAATAAAGCATCCCTAGAAGAAAAAGAGTTGGATAATGTTCGGAATTAAATGAATTGAATGGATAGTTACCGTAAATATAAAAATAAAAACGTCGGAGAAAGAATTTTTTATGAATTTTTTCGAGCATGAAAATGTATTTGGATTTATTGGGATTCCAAACTAAGCTCCCATATTCCAGAACAGATAGAACGAGTGAAGAATAGAGAGTACGAAAAATTAGAGGGTTATGAAATTGATTAGCCTGGCGGGTGATGAATCCGAAAAGTTTATTGGAGCGTGAAGTTAAATTGATTATGTGAGTATGGAAAGTGAATAATGAATCGTAGGTTATACCTAGATCCTTAACAACTGCTACTCTGTCGAGCAATGTTACAGGTAAGTAGCTTTCTGTTAAGCTGGCGACAACACGTCTCAAAAGCTTTGCTTAATAGTAGGGCCGCGTACTAACAAATAATAAAATATGACATATAATAATCAAGGACCTTAAAACAAAAAAAAAAACTGAATATTGTTCTAACTCATTCTTCATTGTCTAAATACGGCAGTCTGTGGCTCCTATAAAAATAATAAATACGAGTATGTCCAAAAGACTTTAATTAACTCTTTCGCATCGGTTGTTCGCACATGCCGTCAAAGATTCCCCAACCGTTGACATCGGTCGACGTTATATATCGTTTTGCAACTTTCAGTACTCCTTGTAACATCTATGGTAGGAAATTGGAAGTGCAGTTATTACCTTTATCAACCTACATGTATTCTTTACAGGAATCTGTAAAGCATTTAAATAAATATCGTTAGATTTCGTCACAGGAGCGATTTTTCTGTAAACCACATGTGTCAATGCCACCACATGTATGGAGTTACATAATAAACGTTTGTTAAATATATAATAGTTTTTCATGCATCATCTGATAGCTAAAGGATAGAAAAAGCAATGTGATATATGAAAATAGGTCAGATGGTACATTTACGCTTCAAATACAAGTTTTAAGCAAAACAAAAATTATTTAAAAAATTCACGCCTTATTGACAGTATAATTTGTAATCCACCGAGCCGTAACGAAAGGGTTAATTATTTTGCATATAAGTAGTAACTGCGAGTATGTTACAGTTCTAAATATATAAATGACTATCAACAAATAATTGATAAAAAATAAAACAATTCAAATTTGCTTATAACAACTTGGTTTAAAATTTATTATCTACTTGTTTTGGTAGCACCCTACCATCTTCAGAACAACAATAAAAAAAAAATTCAATGATGACGTATGATAATGTTATGGAAGATTTTCTAATGTTTTTAACAACTATAAGTACATATAATAATTTTTTAAAAAATGCAATATTTAGGGTTTTCATTTCAGCAGCGTACTCTATCAATGTACTCATTTGGACATGATAGATGTTACCGCTAAAATCTCGAAACTCAACATTCTTACACAGACTCCACTCTAGATGGCACTCAGATGATTTTAATTTTATAAAACATTTTTCACAGACAATAAGAAACGGTTATGGCAGACATTAAACCAATTTTCAGAATAAATCTACGGCCTTGAATATCTATATATAATATTTGATATAATTTCACATAATAAGCCTTTTCACAAATACGGGGAAATTTATATCAAATAATTAAGTAAATTCTGATAAAACAGCATCAAATATATTCGTGCAAGCATTAAATATTTTTGCATAAATTATGTTTTATTTGTTCGCTAAGGTTATAATCTTTATTAATTTCTAATTTAAATGATTTAATTATGAATAATAAACGTTTAGTGATTAAACAAGAGATTTAAAAAAAAAGTTTTATAATAACCTTAAATATAAAATAATTTCAGGTATGTTGTATTACGTAACATTGGAATGAGTGTACAAAAAATTATAAAACATTTTATGTGGGGTGTTTATGCAATACAACCTAAATAGTTTCATTCAATTTTTTTTTAAAAAAACGAAAATTCTTGAGTCAAAAAACATTAATTTAAAGCTCCGCAAGCAACTTGCCAAAACGTTTGCTTGGAGCATCTTGATGTACGGCTGTGAGACATAGTGCTTATCTGAAAGTGATAAAAAAAGACTAGAGGCCTTTGTGATGTGGTCATACAGAAGAATTCTCGGAATTTCCTGGAGAGACCACGCCACAAACAATGAGGTTCTCAACATAATCAAAAAAGATAGGTACCTAGTAAGAACCATCTCAGAGAGGCGAGCCCGATGAATCGGTCACATTTTGCGCCACGACAGTCTTCTTCACGACATTGTGGAATAGATGGTTGAGGACAGAAACTGTAGAGGGCGCCCTAGACAGGAGTATTTGCAGAAAGTGTTCGAGGACATGAGTTGTAGCTCTTATGCTGAGCTGAATAGGGTTGTGGAGGACTGAGAGGAGTGGGGATCGAGATGCAAGATTTTGTTGCTGCAAACTAATCCACCGGATTGATACTACGAAGAAGAAGTTTCATTATTTTTGCATCTAGGATTAAAGCATATGTCCATCACAAACTATCAGCCGAGATCTTCGTCACCTGCCAACTCCGCTTGTTGGTGTTCTGCTGAATGAGTTAAGGTCAATTAAATTTTCAGTTCAATTTTCGTCACCATAGTTAATCCTTACAATCTATGTTGTTTGAGTTAATTTATGTTGTTTAATAATTGAGATACTCCAGGACAACAAAGAGGATAGAAAAAAAGGCTGTTTTGTATATATTTTCTTACATATATTTGGGGAAATATGACCATCATAAAGCAGTTAAAATTTAAAACAGTACAAATTTCAATAATTTCAGGTCAGCGTAGAGATATAGTTGCTACTAAAATATTTAATAAGAAATAATTTTTATTTCATGAATAATGTAGGTCTCTTATAGAGTTATTATCGGAATAATGATTGATAAAGCCAAAGTTATAATCGTTACCTAATAATAAAATACTATTATACAATAATTTCAGGCGCCTTTTAGTTGGCAAGCTTTCATAGTTTTACAAAGTTTTTTCTTTGAAAACGTACGAGCACTTTAAGTTTTTACGTGTAACTTTAAGATATAATTTAACGGTGATTTTTATTCTAAATTTAGTAAAGTACAGCTAATGCAGCATTAAGTAATAAACCTTCCTGCAGTCAACGATTACGTTGTTGGTTTTAAAAAATATTCTGCATTTATATTTCCACGGAGCTCAATACCGATTCTTTATGTATATTATGTACATGTTTGATCACGCACTCGTACAAGTACGCGCGGCGCATCCACCACTTTTATTTATTGGTTTTCTCTAGAAAAAGTAGCATGAAAAAAGAATATCATCAGCACCTGAAAGCCGGTTATTATTTTTTCTTATATTTATTTTTCAAAATGGATTTGAAAGTGAATCCTACTAATTAATATTATATTAGTATATTAATACTTGATTTAATAGTGGATTAAAAGTCAATAAACGTGCATATACGCTTGACAGTCCAACACACATGGTGAACTAATATCACAAGTGTTTCCCAAGGAATGTAGCCGCATTAACAAATTATGTTCAATGCAAAGTACCCTTGCGTGCCACAGCAGGGCTGCCAACTTCGCAGAAATGCTGGCAGTTCTGGGAATCGGAAATAGAATATTCTCAACTCCTTAAACAATTTAACCAAACAATTCAATCTCATAATTCAGAGGAATCGTTTTCAAAAATTAATTACACCGTTTATACGTGACTTTCGTCGATATTTTATTCGGTGGACTGACGATTCGTTTACGTAATTAAGAATTATTTTATGAAAATGAACGAGCAAATTTTAAGGCTATTTCAATAAAACATCTAGCCTTCATCGAAATATTTTAGAACAAATTCAGCATTTCTGTTAAGACTGTCTTTAGTAAGTAGCGTCATAGAAAGGTGTCGTGGCACCGAAACGGTAAAGTGATTATTTATTAAAACTCAGTGGTTTCATAAAAAAATTACATGTATTATTCTTCAAATATGACAAACCACAAAGTTACTGCATTCTAGGTGAATGTATACAACACACGTTAGATGAATGCAGCGTCCAGCCGCCCTGACAGATCCAACTGGTTTTGAGAGAAAGTGAAGATTGTTGCGACAGGTAGAATATTGAGTTTGCTGTATGTTTCATTTAATGCCAATGTAGTTTGGGTGTCAACCCTGGGGTTTGGTGGCAGGTGGCGCCACTCCGCCGCCAACGCCACTGCAGAGGGCGAGTCCACTGCAAGGCGCCACACAGGTGAAGTGACCATAATACAACCAGCTTTTCTTTTCGATCAAAGAGCTGAGTAGATCCTATGTATAGTTCCAGACAGCCTTCCAGAACGGCGTTAGCCCGAATATTTAAGAAAAGACAGCTATAGCTTATGCTATTTATTCTACGGCATTCTTAAAACACGTACCAACCAGTTCCAAATTTTCCTCTTGATCGACTGCAGTATGGAACTGGCCTTGTCCGCTCTCTCACCTTGTCACTCCTCACAAAATCAAAACATCTTACTCCTAGTATTCTACGCAAGCATCTGTTCTCAAATCTAATTATAAGGCTGCATTGGATTACGCCGAGATGTCAAGATTCACAGCCGTAAAAAATAATAGAGACGTACTGATGCTAACGCGTAAATTGAAGAAGTCACGGCACTAGAGATGTAAATCTCATTTATTAGTAAAATAAAAAATGAACACAGACCCTTACATGAAACTATGACATGCGTTAGTTAAATGTCCTTGAACTTATTCCGCAGACAAAAAGAGCGGCCCAAGAAAAACAAACCTTGGTCGTTGACATCACACTCAAAAATATGCGAAGATATATTAGGGATTATCCTCGCACTCACTGGATCTATTTATAATTAATTAATAGTGTATTTATTTATAAAATCTGTGAATTAAGTCAAAAGTCGAATCTTTTAAAGTCGGATGACGATTATAAGTCATGGAAAATATACAGTTCCTCAACTCTTTTACCTGTAACGGACATTCATCAACTAGGTCAGAGCTCCGCAACCTTTTCTCATCTACGGCAAACCAAAGTTCTCACCTTGAATACCGCGGGACACCAAAAGCCAATAATAGTTATTAATTTGATCAATTTCACTTTTTTAAATTTCATTTAGAACTTAATACAGCACGTACCTCGTTGTATGTCTACATAAATAGGCGATAGGCGCTGGGAGCTTGAGGACCGTTGTAAAATTATTTATTTATAATATTGCCTTATTTGATCGCGGCACACCTGTATCGGCTTACGGCACACCAGTGTGCCGCGGCACACCGGTTGCGGAGCACTGAACTAGGTGACCGATTTCTATAATGTTTCCTTTACTCTAGTGCACAGGTCGTTAACCTGGTCCGTACCGCCCACTAGTGGGCGGTGCGGGCTTCCGTGGTGGGCGGTGGGCGCTTATTAAATCTCCTACATTCCTTCTAGATGTTTTTCCACCCATATACTGAATTGAAATATAGCAAGTTTGGTGGGCGGTAGGGATATTTTACGATGAAAAATAGGCAAAAGTGGGCGATAGGCATAAAAAGGTTGACGACCCCTGCTCTAGTGGGTCGCCATTATACACCAACGGACTCAACTAATACACGAATTCCATATAAACATGCGGTTACTTTGAGATTTACCTCCGTAATAATATCATAAACCTTCAATTAAGCAGATTATTACGAATATTACAATGATACAATACATATTTCTTTGCAAAATCTATAAATTGTCTTAAGTCAATTCAGATTTTTTTGTTATTTTAACCAGTGATACAGTCTCAACAAACAACTAATATTCTCATGTATTTATATTTGATATGTTTATCGTTTGTGTTTTTGTTTGTGTGAAGTATTTAATTAAGTGAACATTTCTAAAGATTCTAGTTTGTATTTAATTATAAATATTTGTAACATATTTTGTTAAAACATACATCGTTAAGAAATAAATAAGTATGTAACCCTTTTAAAAAAAACTTAATTATTGGTGAAATTTTTCAAAACTTTTATTTCATTATATTTGGTATGCATTTAATATGGTTAACACCCAGTTTTCCCACTTGGGAAACTAATCGGATGCAAAATGGCAACGGTGCATACTGTGGTCGTTTTATTTAAAACCGGTGTTCAGCTAACCTTATTGAACTTGTTAACACATTACAGTATACAGTACCTACACAGTACCTGCAGTACCCACAATACAGTACCTACGCAGTACTTGCAGTACCCACAATACAGTACCTACACAGTACCTGCAGTACCCACAATACAGTACCTACACAGTACCTGCAGTACCCACAATACAGTACCTACACATTCATTATTTTCAAAGTTCTTCTTCGTAGTATCAATCCGGTGGATTGCTTTGCTGCAACAAAATCTTGCATTTCGATCTCCAATCCTCTCGGTCCTTTGAAATCCTCTTCAGCTCAGCATAAGAGCTACAACTCATGTCCTCGAACACTTGCTGCAAATACTCCCTTCTAGGGCGCCTTCTACAGTTTCTACCCTCAACCATCCCCTCCACAATGTCGCGAAGAAGACCATCGTTGAGCATGATGTGACCATCGGTCTCGCCTCTATGAGATGGTTCTTACTAGGTGCCTATCTTCCTTAATAATGCTGAGAACCTCATTGTTCGTAACGTAGTCTCTCCAGGAAATTCCGAAAATTCTTTCGTATGATCACATCTTAAAGGCTTCTGTCCTTTTTTTATCATTTTCCGATAAGCACCATGTCTCACAGCCGTACATCAAGATGCTCCAAACAAATGTTTTGGCAAGTTGCTTGCGGAGCATTTAATTTTTTTTTAATTAATTTAATTTTTTCATATTTTTTTACTTTTTTATTTAATTCAATTTAAATAATTATTGTAAATATTAATACTTATATTTTTTATATTCATTAGATAATTAAATAGCAAATATCCAGATTTTATTATTGTTAATCCCAATAATTACCGACGGAAAAATACGCTCGGCCCTCATCAATCAAGTTAATTTAAAAATGACAATAAACAAGCAACCAGCTGTCAAAGACCACATATTTGTTAAAATTTAAATTCTTATTTTTTGTACTTAAAACGTTGCTATATAATTAAAGCTATCACGTAAAGATAATTATTTTTTAGACTATATTTTAAATGTTGTAAAGGTTCGTGAACTCTTCTAGGCACACGTTTTATAAAACAGTACGATTGAATATTCTGAAACGGTGGCGGCAACTGGTGGACGTATTATTTATTAAGTTTTGGTTTAAATATTTACCATGAAACGGCGTGGCCAGTTTTTGTGACCTAGTTACAATGGGGAAAAGGGTTGAATAATTTCAACATTTTTCTATCAACATTACCAACGTTAAATTTCAAATATTTGACATAAAATATTTGTCATTTGGAATGACTAAATTCTACGTGTAGTATTTTGAACAATCTGGCATCAATAATATACCACGAATCACGATAAACTGTTCCGCGAAACTTACTTTGTTGAGAATATTACAAGATTGATATTAAAATATTTAAAAAAAAATTATCAACAAACCTTTATGTTTATATTCAGCTTTATCCGTTACTATAAGTAGTGAAATAAAATCATAACTATTGACCTTCTTATTCTTTCATACTAAGAATAAATAATTTGTGAACTGATATGTCATGACTGCCATGGTCTTTTTTCTCTGCTGAAGAGATGGTGGCTGTTGGAAACGGTAACAGTTTTTTCATACGCATATTCTCAAATCTTGACATTTTCCACGCGAATGAAATATAATGAATTATGTTTGTAACTGAAGTTATGAAATTGGGCGAATTTGTTTGGAAAACTCTATTGCTGAGGTCTTCTGTTTTGTTAGTTTCAACAGGTTCTGGTACTAATTTTATTAAATTCATAATATGTCTTCCGTATGCAATTTTATTTATTTTACTTTATTTACTTTACTTACTTGAATTATAAGTTTAAACCAAGCAATAGAAAATTGAGTCCTGCAAGCTGAAGTACGGTACATATCACATTGAATTTCAATGAAATATTGATTTCTTGTACAATCCAGTGAATAAAATTAATTTATGTTATTGAATTGTATACAACATATTTTTGAAGGATTCTTGCGTTTATCTTTAATTTAATGTAACTTTAAATCTGATTTATTTTCTGTTAAATATCATCATCATCACCATCCTGTACCCATCCACTTTTGAACGTAAGCCTCCCGCATGACTGATCATCCTCTTCGATCCTTTGCCTTCCGCATCCAGGCCAGTCTCGCTATTCTTCTTATGTCGTCAGTCCATCTTGCAGGAGGTCGACCAATGCTTCGTTTGTCAGCTCTTTAGCGCCACAATACTTTTCTCCCCATCGACCGTTGTCTCTTTGACAGAAATGCCCTGCCCGTTGCCACTTGAATGTACCTATTCGTTGGGTAGCCTCCACTATTAGAGTTTTTCTGCGGATATCCTCGTTTCGGATTGTATCTTTTAGCGTCACTCCGAGCATGGCGATCTCCATAGCACGCTGGGTGACGATAATTTTATGGGTTAGACTTGCTGTTAGATTCCACTCATTCATTCTGTTAAATATATGGTATGTTAATTGATCGGACTACATACACTACAAATGTACTAGTAACTTTTCCTTGCGGCTTGTGTCGTTGGTGCTGTGACGTTGTATCGCATTTATGTCAAACAGCCTTAAACATTTTCTATGAATTGTAAATTCAAATTTTCGGCGATGGTTGGAAACTATTGCTTCTTAAAAGAAATTATCAAGTCCTTACTTGTACGGTTGTATTAGCTTTTGGTTATACATCAAGGTTACATCGTGTATGCATTACAAGACTTAGCAGTGTTCTGAAAGTCAGTGGCGTGACGAAAATGGAGAACATTAATTGTCACAGTTTATTACAGTGCAGCAACGCAAAAACAGAAGAACGATTATAATTTTATTTCATATCTTTTGGATTAAGGACTAACAAATATCTAATAAGTATTAAATGAACGATTAATTGGCAAACGATTACCAATTCTGGTGTTCTAATTATGTATTCGTAAATATATTTAATACACTCTGCCATTTATGTTATTAGTTTCACAGTAATATTTAAGTGAAAGAAAAAAATAAATACAACGCATTTTCATATTCTTTCAATATTTGTGTGTTAAATAAGAACTTAAAAAATTACAATACATATATACAAAACCACATCAAATTTTTCTGCCTGAAACGATCTCCAGTCGTTTCAAGAATGTAATAGTCATGGTCGATTGCGTATTATAGAACAGAACTGAGGTGTTAAGTTCGTGGTTCGAATCCCAGCGTCTGCTGTTTATTTTTATCCTCAAATTGATGAGAGAAATTTGATGTAGATTTGTATGTATGTATCAATTTATTGTTGGTGAAGATCAAATTATCTATTAAAGATTTGAAAAATATTCTAATAAAATAAAAATAATTCCAATAAGAATTTAAAATTCACCAATAATAAAAAATAGAGATATTTTTTTCGAAGCTACCTGTAAGCTAGTGTCTGAATAAAATCTGGTCAGTTATAAAATTAAAATGCCATTAATTTATTCAATATTCGTAAAAATTTATGTAAAATTAATGAAAAATTAACCAAAAATGGAAACCTCAACTAATGCAACTTATTATTAATTATATATTCATAATAATTCATTAATTATTTCCAGCCATTTTATTATTTTTCGATTGCCAATTGATATATTTCTACTACCAAATGATTGTTTTGTACTAACCTTATTACTCATTTATTACTGCCCATTAATTCAATTAAATACTGCCCAAAATTGACTTGGGATTTCGATTAACATGAAATAAAACCAGAGCTTTATTTATTTATTCGACCTCCGGTTTCGGTTATCGCGGGATAGACAATATGTAATTGAAGCTCAGTGGACTTACAAAGTTTAGTATTTCATTCTTTAAATATGACAAACCAGAAAGTTACTGCGTTTGCTTATGAATGCAGGAAAGGATTGATCTTGTTGACGCCAGTTTTATAAATTATTATCGGTTCAGAAGATAAAAAATGATAAACTAAAAAAAAGCCGGCGGATATATTTAAATGGTCAAAGCGTTTGCTTTGCAAGTCAATGGTCGTGGGTTCACTCCCCGACGGAGATTAAAAAAAAAGAAGATTTCTGAGCTCAAAAATACCCTGGTGGGTGTGAGTTTGATCCCTCACACGTAAAATGTCAGTCACAGCCTATTAATCAAAACTAGTTGTAGACGAAAGTCGTCCCTTGAAGACCACCCATTCATAGTAAATTCCTGTAATAATGAGGATGATGCGTGAATCTCGGGCTGTAGTCTATGGTGTTGGCAGATAACCACTCCAAATGCAGCACTTAGCCATATGCACCATTGTAAGCGTCATAGAATTCCACAGATGAGAATTCAGAATAACTATCACCTCAACATATCTGTCGGTATTCTCTGTATCTCCAGTAAAAAACTAGTTAAAAACACCTGATCTTGTGAGTATATAGTAGTTAATGTAGTTTTGAAGGGGGATATACCGACGTCGGATCACTTCACTAACCCATTATTATCCTTAAAATATGTTTTTACTTTTTAAAAATAAAATTATCTATGAGAATGATATTAATGATGATATACCGCAATATAACAAAATAATAACTGTTTGTCGGTAAAATGATCCGATTGGCTCAAACTTAAGGGGCCGAAATTGATAAAAAAAGTTGGCTGTGAACCTTTGGCGCCCCGAGTATCGACCGCCCCCGCCCGTCCCGCGGTGCGCCACTGGCAGCCTCCACTACTACAGGGAGACCAATAACTACATAACACTACGGAAAGACTACTGACTATCTAAAAGTGGGCGTCATGAAGGATGATTCGCTGTTCACAGTGCTCAATGCTGAAATGTAAGAAGGAAATCGCTTAGTCCTGTAAAAATATTAATGAATAATATAACGCATTATACAAAAAACATCACTTTATAATACTCCCTATTATGTGTCAGTGTCCTAGTTGCTCTTTTAGATTAAAGGTCAGTTTACAACTGTTAAGTGCAGGTATATCTGTGAACAATTTTAAGTACGGCACAGAAATTATATATAAAAAACACTAGAATATATATTAATTGAAGATCAATGTATCTAAATCTACAAAAAAAAAATATGCGTAATATTGTAATGTAGTTAAATTGGGCTTTCAAGTTAATCAATTGAAATACAAATATTGATGATTTTCACACCACAACAGCCTGTAACATCATACAGACACGCCACTTACCACGAGGGCTGGCGCCAGTCAGTCTCCAGAACCCGGCACATCAGGACACGTTACAGTACTCGATACCAAAAGGCTCCTCGAACCGCCGACCAATCTCGACGTTACATCGCTTTCGACGATAAGTAAGCAGAATTAACACGATTTGAACACGCAACCTTCTGATCAGCAGAACTAATACATCAAAATCTTAAGATTTCGTCGCCCTAAATCATTGAAGACCAAAGAATATGATTGGTACAACTTTATGAGCTTAAGTTGTAATGAGTTGAAGGAATAGATTCGCAACTAAGGTCCCTATTGTTGTTTTGGAGGTGGTCACATGTTCTTACTTTGAAGCGATCGAAAAAGATAAAGACCTCTTCAAAATACCGTAACAGTTTTAGTAAGCTTCAGTCTTAAAGTAAATTTCAATGTTTTGCATCTCCGATTCATAAATATAAACTAAAAAATGAGAAATTGAAAGCAGTTGCGAAAAAGCCATATCCTACGAAAAGCTCATACGCTTATCGTTATGAATGAGTACTCAATGAAAGAAAATTAAAACGACGCAAAATGGTCCTACTGAAGAGCATCATAATGTTGTGACTAGGGTTGCCAGATATGCGGTTTACAACCAAACAGATAATATATCATGAACCAACTTCAGAAGGAATAACCAAGACTTTCTTACCATCCATCGAACACTTATTGACGTGGAAAAATACGAACTCCGTGGACTTCAATCTCACGCAAGTACTTACCGGATACGGAATTTTCAGAGAATTCCTAAAAAGATTTGGCTTCTCTTCTTGCGACGTATGTCCATGTGATGCAGGCATACAACAGACGGTGAGACAGTCTCTCATGGAGTGCATCATCCATGAGAATAGCAGACGCATTCTGTGATTTTTCAACAATGTTTTACAAATATTGTTCCGTGGAACAAAAGCCCGTGTTTCTCAAAAGGTTTCGTCAATAACGGAAATTCAATAAATGGGAGTATTTACTTACGTTTGTTTTAATATACATCGTATAATATATCCTGGTTCATATTTGTCACTATGCGAGGTCGTGGAGGGTCTGTGAGATTACAGGCTGGCGCATAAAATACTTAAATGGTTGAAAATTAATTTACTTTTTAACTAAAAAGTAAATAACGAAAGCTTAAGTAAGCGCTTCAAATGATCACGAACGATTGAATACAATAAATTTAACCTCTCAGGGATCTCACGATTTTAATATCCGTTGCATTTAATTTTTTTTTCCTTTCTTGTGTCTTCATCAGCTTCATGCTGCAATATTTTTGGATCAATTTTTTTTAAACCAGCTTTAGCACTGGCGTTCTGCCGATACACTTTCCCTGATATTTTTTTGGTCTTTCATGATTTTAAACTTTTTGATAGTAAAACAGATAAATATCTGAAAATTGCTGACTTTCACTTTCCATATTTAAATAGTAAATAAGAACACGGTATAATGTCAGTATGTAAGCTTAACATTTAATCAGTTTTAAGGTTGAAAAGTTAACAGAATATTTACATTAGATTTGAATTGAATGATTAACGAGAAGTCCGCCACATATATATATAACAAAGTATACGTTTATTTAGTTTATACAGTAGAAATTATTAACTTACATATATTGAAACTGGTTTTGCTAAGATCCAGTATATATGAATCTACTTGTTTCCTTTAGGCTATACTACACATTAACACAGTACCCGCTGCCATACTCGTAGAATATTTATAATGTAGGAAAAGCACGTCACTTTTATTTATTTATTTTTTATATTTTTAAGCATTAGAAATACATTTCGTCTAATCTGGGCCAGTTTTTACTACTTTACACTGAAACATCACACTTTATTTATTAATTCATTATAACGGAAACGTAGTTCCAAGGTACATAGGACAATAAAGAGTTTTATTATACAATAAAACATAAAAATACATACAAAAAAAAAAACATAAAAAAATAAGAAGATGTCACGTGTCAAAGATTATAGAGATCTAGGAGAACAATACCATCGACAAAAGAGGAAAAGGGTGTACGAGTAAGAAAAGGACTTTATGTTTAAATACGATATTAAAGTATTTTCTTGTTTGCTTGGAAATATATATTTCTGCTGTACATTTGGCAACCCTAGTTTTGAGACAACCTTTTGCTTGTTTTGTATGGAGCGCCGGTGCAGCTGTACTGGCGCGCCTGAAGGGAAAGAGGGCAGCTCGGTGCGCCTGCACCGGGAGGTCATCCTCCGAGCTGGCGTTTAGCGACCCGAGCACACACTGACGCATCCCTATACACTTTCACTGCAAGTGCAGTCGAACTGAGTAACAATTGATATAAAACTAAAATTTAGTTTTATTCTTTCGTACGTATTGTATTATTCTCTTTATCGACTTAACCCAAATTATAACTAGGTGAACCAACAGACGATGTCCTGTTCGAATTTTGATAAATTTATAATAATTTTTAGAATTTGTGAAACTGAAAAAATTTAACTATGGTCATTATTATACCATGTTCGCTACCTTAATTGGAGCCGTGATGGTACTCGCCTCAGTTCCTGCCTCCCGCGAGTTTTTTTTCCTATGTAATCGCATGCAGGAGAGCACAGCCGGTGAAGACCAGTGCACTCTATGGCGCTCAGCCAGGAAGGCTGGACGATGCATTCGGGAAACGTGTGTTGTGTTCGTGTGTGAATGTTGGGGGAGATTACAATTGTATATCCAAGACGAATTGAAGAGATATTTCTTGAAGAGATCCAGATTGTACGAAGGAGGAAACACAGACGCTGGAAGGGAATTCCAAAGCTTACCAGTGGCATTAAGAAAGGAACTTTGGAAACTGCTAATTCTTGGTTGACACATATGTATGGATGTTCGGCAAGTGAAAGACGAGTTCGTCGGTTGTGGGTGGATGCAGGAGGAATTAGTTATTTAAGTTCCGAAGAGCAGCGACCGTGGTAATAACAGTAAAAAAGACTAAGTGAACCAATCTTACGTCTGTGTTCCATTGATTGCAGGTACATTATATGTATAGTTTCCGACGGTTCTCCAGGTCAGCTATGACCCAGGGTTTTAAAAAAAATTCATCAGTGATTTATGCTCTCCAGCAGCCAATTTTTTATTGCATATTTGAATACTAATTAATTGTTATATTATTATAACCTTTAGTTAAGGGTCGCAATGAGAATTATGTTTCCCAATAATAGATGCGGTGACTTTGATTTTTGCCAAAGAGGGAAAAACGGTAGCGAGGGCTATTTAAATATTCATTAGACAATCGTTAAGCGATGCAACATACCTGTATATTATAAAGGTGTGTCGCAAGGTTATACAGTGTATAGCCCTTTGTGGACTCAACATATGGTGAAATATATATATATTAGGTATAATATCCTTGGTGTAAGCATCACGAAATCAAAATATAAATTAGATTATAAGTATTCTCATACTTTATAAATAAACCGCACGACACGAGGCTAACAAAAAGTGTATAAAATTATTATTCATGATATAATATAATTTTATTTGGTAATATAGTATAATAGCCGGGCGGCATAGTCCAGTGGTTAAAGCGTTTGCTTCTTACTAAGACGCCATCGGTTCGAATCCCGACCAAGCTTAATTTTCTTAAATCGATTTAATTAAATCTAAGCTCTTTTCATGCCCCAGGTAGGGTCAAGCCACTCCTTAAGGATAAAAAATATATCCAGGTCTCGGGAGCGTCGGGCTGATAATCCGATTTCTTTAAAAGATCTGATCATTGATCACCCAAATATTACTCCGATACTACAGGCACAGTCTATGCAAGTTCACGGGCTCTTGCCCTGGAGGCTCCTAGGAACCAAGTATGTTCCAATGTGGACTCCAGGAATACAGGTGTTCTGGGACAAGGCATGGACAATCTGAGCTTGCAAATCTATGAAACGGAAAGGTTACATTAGGTAAGGTTAGGTAAGGTTAAGTTAACGAGATATCTAGTACACCAGTTGTCCCGTTCACCAAATGTCCCATGCACCAGACGTCCAGTGCGCCCCACGTCGTTATAATTGAGTCGTTGAACGAATTGTCTGGGCACGAAATGCGGCGGAACCATTTATGAGGCACGTAAAAAATATTTCATTGAGCACCGAGAGGCTGTTAATTTGAGCATTGATGATTTTGTA
The DNA here is from genome assembly GCA_022606575.1 of Glossosoma conforme. Taxonomy (NCBI): domain Eukaryota; kingdom Metazoa; phylum Arthropoda; class Insecta; order Trichoptera; family Glossosomatidae; genus Glossosoma; species Glossosoma conforme. Next base: position 785,429 of record JAGTXR010000195.1, on the reverse strand, counting down.
AGGAGTAATTAAATCAATGATCGTTCTTTAGTAAAATAAAATTATTGTGTTTATAGCAATAAAAAGTAGTTTGTAGCAATTAAAAAACCATAAACCATAAAGGTTTCAGCAATGTTTGTCAAAGCTGCAGGTATTATTTTAATACCCTTATTGATTTTTTAATCCCATATTACCTACTTATGTTGAGAAAAGTAGATACGCTAAATCCTTCATAAATACCATGGCCAATAAATCAAACAATGTCAATGTAAATGACAATATAAAAGGTGAATTGTATACTATTTTCTTTTTAGCAACACTGATTTTGACAGCTCACGTACGTTTCGTGTTTTGTGTCACTGTCAAACATCTTCAGTTTGGTCTATAATTTAACCATAAATCGTCTTACAAACGAATAACGCTTGAAAATCATTGAATTTTATTGATCCATATTTTTATCGAAAAATTGTGTTCAGCGACGAAGCTCATTTTTGGCTGAATGGATTCGTAAATAAGCAGAATTGTCGGTTTTGGAGTGAAGATCAGCCAGAAGCATTGCACGAGCTACCAATGCATCCAGAAATAGTTACTGTTTGGTGCGGATTATGGGCTGGTGGCATCATTGGACCGTACTTCTTCAAAGTAGCGCTCACCATTCACGTAACTGTGAATGGTGAGCGCTACAATGAGATGATATCCAACTTTTTTTTGCCCAAAATGGAAGAGCTTGACTTGCATGACATGTGGTTTCAAGAAGACGGTGCCACATGCCTCACAGCACGCGAAACATTAAACCAATTGAGTGGCAAGTTCGGTGAACACTTTATTTCACGTTTGGGACCGGTCAATTGGCCGCCTAGATCGTTCGATTTAACGTCTTTAGATTATTTTTTGTGGGGCTATGTTAAGGCTCATATCTATACTGACAAGCCCGCTTCGATTGACGCATTGGAAGACAGCATTGAAGCATTTATTCGTGAGATACCGGCTGTTGTTGGATGTTGTTGGACGTGAGATGTTGGAAAGTGTAAGCCAAAATTGGACTAAACGGATGGACCATTTAAGGCGCAGCCGCGGTCAACATTTGAATGAAATAATCTTCAAACATTAAATTTATGGACTGTACTATCGATTCGAATAAAGATTTCATGCATTTTTCTTAGTTTTATGTGTCTTTTTTTGGAAAAATTTCCTATAGCTATTAAAAAATCACCCTTTATTACAATGCTCTACGGGTTTCGTCCCTTTTTTATGAAAACACATACAGTAGAATACCGACAGATGGTGATAGTTATTCTGAAGTAACGTTTATAAATTCTTTGACGCTTTCCAATGCTGCATAATGGCTAAGCTCTGCATGCGGAGTGTTGATCCGCCAACGTCATAGACAACAGCCCGACATTCGCATCATTCTTATTATTACAGAAATTAACTATGAATAGGAGGTCTTCGTAGGTCGACTTTCGTTTACCAACAATTTTGATCAATATATGACATTTTACGGACGAGGGATCAAGTTCACACCAACTAAGAAATCGTTTTTTTTAATATCCGTCGGGGAGCGAACCCACGACCTTCGGCTTGCCAAGAAAGTTCTTTAACCATTGAGCTATACCCGCTGGCCCTTGATGCTACGCGGCTTAATAACTCAAAAAGTTAATTGTATTTAACTAAATTAAAATTAAGATCATATTTAAAAAAAAAAATGTGTTTATGTTTTTTAATTACAAATTAAAATTACACGAATTTCAGCCTCACGATCATAAGCCGTTGATGTCAAAAAATAGTAAATATTTTATTATTTTTGAATTGACAAGTTATTTATCTTTTATTATTTGTATTTAAAAAAATCCATTTTAACGATTCAATGCGGCCGGCAGGTTTATTACAAAGCCTGCTCTGTAATATTTCAATTAAAACATAAAAAAAACATACTATTATTATCTTAAGAAATTATAGAGCTTATCATGTCTCCGTGATCAAAAGCCTATTTCATAGAAAAGTGAAATAAATGTGAATGATTTTTCCCTTTAATATGCTGCGGGAAAATTCCCGGAAGCACTCTTTTATATTATCATTCTTGGTATTTTTCAAACGCCTCGAAAATGCGATGCTTAAAGCTTTATGCAAAATGAGCCGGGAGTTGGTGACTAGGGATGTACCTTAAACTAAAAACACAACCTTAAACGAACCGTAATACTAGAATGAAAAAAACGTTTAAACTGTACAAGTTAATTATTTTTTATTGTTGTTTTATATCCATATACATACATTGAAAACGAACGAAAAAATCACATGATTAATTTTGTATGTGTATAAAAAAAAATCACACAGTGAATAGTTTTCAAATTCAAGCACACCAGTAGGAAAATATGGGATGTTTTATAGAAAACCAATTTATATTTCAAACTGTCATGGTTGTGACGGTAAAAGAAAACAATGATATGTTTATAAATACGGATCTTTCCGTCAGTCTTTCTTGTGTCAGTCTTTCTTGTGACATGCGCCATTTTTTTTATATAAACAGAAAAAGGAGAATAATGTCAGACGGTAATGGAGAAATTTCTTCTGTGGCTGACGCTAATTATTTTGTGTTCATGCATTGTTAAACGTTGCATGTTCAGTGCCGATCCACCAACGTATAGACTGCAGCCTGGCATTCACGTATCATCCATTTTTAACGCTATGAATGGGTGGTGTTTACGGGAAATATTTTGCCTTTTAAAATTTTAAATTAACACGCATTTTAATGGATTCACATTTAAATTCACACTAACTATTTATTTATAGAGCGTGGAAATCGATTAAAACATATCTTTTATTTTTATCGCCATCGGGGATCGAACCTACGACCTTCAAAATGACAAGCAATCCCTTTATCACTAAACATTACCTGCAGGATACATTTTAACGTGATGATTACTTTATTTTAACTTTTTTCAGTATTATTTATTAAATACTCGGTGTAATCTCTTAAAATATTTTATAAGGGAATCAAATCATTAACACGTAAAACGTAGAATTTTTTCAACAAACGACGAAAAGTAACATGAAAATATTATTCAGTTTAGTTCACATCACTAATAATGTGGGCCTATTTACTTGCGGTTTTTCAAAAAAGAAATCTGTCAGGAAGAAAATATATATTCTTGTATAATTCTTCTTATATTATATAAACGAAGAGTGAAGATAAAGAAATACCTTTCTGATTGAAATTGAATTAAATATGCCTTTTTTATTATGTGAAATGATTATTTGAATAACTAAAAATACTGAAACGATTTTTAAAAAAGTAACCATTTTTTGATAAAATACATATTATGTGAATTTGAATTGTGTATATAATACATGATTAACTATAACTGTTCTTGTAACATACTTGTATGTAACCATTATTTACCATTAAAAACCTTCTTCCTATATGAAGGATAAATCCGCCCTATCCTTAAATACGGCAGTCCCCTGGGTTGGAGCCCTAAAATCTTTTTAGATTCCATCGACTCGATTAAAAAAGATCTATTCGTCTGAAAAATAATGGCACACTTATGTCTATCAACAAAATACAGATGTAAGATTGTAAAATCCTTCTCTCAAAAAAAAGAGGAGATTTATTACGTCGCGAGGGGCAGGATGAGGAGCAGGTCAGCAGACAAAGACTTTATTTTTGAAGCACACTGATTTTATTTACTTAAAAACATTACAAGCTTTGGGCCGAGCGGAAACATACCGCTGGCCGCAACGCTGACCGTGTCACGCTTAAGGCTGAGGACCGACTGACTACCGGGACAAACCGTGCCGGTTTCCGCTCGCGGTCTCCAGCGCTGTCCGTGTTAAAATTATGTAACTAGTCACAATGTGGCCATACATAAAGGTGTGGCGAGCGGCAAAAATACAAGACGAAATATTGTCTATCGAGGTTTTCGGTAACAGTAAGCAAGGACTACATCATGCTGATGTCAATTGGTTCGCTTAGTATTTCTTACCGCGTTATTACCACGTTATTACCACGTTATTACCACGGCCGCTGATCGTCTGAACTTAAAGAATTTTTTCCTCCTGCATCCGCCATCAACTGACAGAATCGTTTTATACTAACTGAACATCCATAATATTTTAATTTATATCGAAGAAATGACAGTTTCCAAAATTCCTTTCTAAATGCCACCAGTAAGCTCTGGAATGTTCTTCCAGTTTGTGTTTCTTCTTTCGTAAAATATAGATCTCTACAATAAATATATACTCTTGCAGTAATAATACTTGCAATATCTCCGACGTACAAACATACACACGTTTGCACCGCACGCAGCGTCCGGCCGTCCTTGCTGAGCGTCATAGAGCCCACTGCTCTCGACCGCCTGTGCTCTCCTGCATGCGATTTCATAAATAATTAAAAATGAAAAACATTTATTGTAATTTTGAAGTAATTGATATACGCTGACAAAAAATATAAAAACATTAGATTAACCCTCCTCTTACTGTGCTAATAACATCCAAGAGCTCTGCTGATATGTATTTTCTACACCATATTAAAACATCATTTCAAAATAGGAAAAATGTGAATATTCTTAAAAAAAAATTTGATTGATTATGTTTGAAGTTGAAATGCAACATTTTTTGTAATTTAAGTATCTGAAAAAGAGAAAAAACATCGCAATTAACCGCTACCGCTGTAAAAATTTCAGCATTGACCCGTGGAGAGCCGAATTCATACAGAACATTCGCGAAGTCGCGCATGTACCCGGACAATAAGTTGATCTTGTCTGCGCAGCCGCTCGCGCAGACACGGACGCGTGATTCTATCCCTGATTGTTCCTCAAATTGTTTATTTCCATCGCTACAAATTAATGAAATGAAAATTTTCAAATTTTGAAATGAAAAAACTCAGTATCTATAATATTATACAGATATTCTCATTATTAGAGTCGAGTTGTAGTAAATACATTTAATTGTAAAGCAAGGGTTAAAATCTAACTTTATTATTTCACGGTCTCAACATCATGTTCAGTAATGTTGTGAATACATTTCTTCGATTTTCACTTTTTCTTTTTCTTTACCTCGGTTCTCGTTATTCTTTAACGTCGCGCTAGAAAGAATAGAAATTTAACAATATTCACAATTTATGTTTTACGATCGATTAAGGCAATCATGAAGCCGCGTATGACCTTCTTTGCTTCTTTATTTAATGTTCAATTATGGATGTGATTGCTGTATTAACATTATGTTGTGTTATTACAGCCCAGCCGCCATGCCCGCCCGCCCCAGCACAGCGAGAGAGGTCGCATCCCTCGACTAACCCCCACTAGCTTCATGCATTTCAAGTAAGCACATGCAATTGTTAAAGCAATGTTTTGTCTGTGTGTGTATTGTGATCAGATTTGTAAGAAGGATATTGTTGTGCTTAAGAAATGATCAGATGGGACACGAACATTCCGAACATAAAAATAGAAGAAATAATACGCTGTATAATGTGACGAAGAATTTAATTACATGTAAGCAAGTAAAATTTATATTTACGCAATATTGAATTTATAATGGTTAGCGGAATTATTTACAATAAGATGGAACAGTTGAGGTTATATATTATATTTATATAACGAATGAATTGAATTTCGTTCCTTAGATGTTTTAGGAATTGATTTTTATAATTATTCAAAAGTAATACGTAGGTAGTTGAAGTTTGGTGGGTCGTAACACAGATGATGTCTTCCGGCGGGCGGCTATGGTCTGACGAGAGTAATGAAGGCGTTGTATGAAAACACTATTATTATTATTTAATTATTTTTTGTAATTAAATAAAATTTTGTACTGTACTCTCTTCACAGTTCTAAAAGCAATATTTCCTGAATGTTTCATATCAATCAGATGAACGTTGTAGGATGTATGTCGCTTCAATAACTGGTGCCTTTCAAACTGTCTACACCTTAACATTGATAAATGTAAAATTATTTCTTTCACCAGAATTAAGAATCCTATTAAGTTTAATTATAACATCAACAGTGTTGCCCTTTCTCATGTTCCTACTATAAAGGACCTTGGCGTCACCCTAAATAGTAAATTATCTTATCACGACCATATTGATAGTATTGTGAACAAGTCCCTTAAACTTCTAGGTTTTATCAATAGAATCACTAAGGATTTTAAAAAACCTAAGCTCCATCAAGGTCCTTTAATGTTCTCTGATTCGTCCGCAGCTAGAATATGCTAGCGTTATATGGTCTCCCTACTATTGAACTCATATCGACCGGATTGAATCAGTCCAACATCGCTTCTTGTCAAGAGTTGCACGACTGATCGGCCTTGAGAGCGGTAGCTACTCCTATGAAGATATAGAGAGGCGACTTAATGTATCTACATTGGAGAGACGTAGAACAGTGACTGACTTGCTGTTTATTTTTAAAATTATGAACTCCATAATCGATGACTCGACATTATTGCAGGAAATTACGTTCAATGTTCCCTCCCGGTTCACTAGAGGCAGTGACCTGCTACATGTAAGGACATCCAAAACCAACTACGGATTCTATTCTCCTATGTTAAAATGTGTAGACTGGTTAACTCCTCTAGTGACTTGGACTTTTTCGGGGTGGACCTTCCAGCATTTCGCAAATCCCTCTACTAATGTACTAGATCTGGTTCTTTTTTACTCATGTTCATGTTTTGTCTAAATGTATTGTCTTAGCTATTATATTGTTCTGTTTTACCATTTCATTTATTGTATTTTCTATTTTAAAACCGTATGTATTGGCCTAGGCCGTTAATAAAATAAAATAAAATAAAAAATAAAATAAAGGACACACATACAAACAGATATCAATTTATACTATCAAATTTAAAAAATTTAAATATCGAATTCTTTTTTGCTCAGAATATTTTTTGTGGGTTTTCAAATTGCGAGTCAAACAGGTCAACATTGTAAAACCACTGATCCCACATGTGACTATAGTGACGTCACGTTCGTGATGTTTTAGTATCATTCTTGTCGCACGTTGCAACCATCAGCATTCCAACATGGCAGAATAATGGGCATATTTTTTTTTCATTTTCCACCAACCACTCAAATAATTCTAAATAATTCGTCCATTCACATTCAACAAGGGTGGAGAAAATATATCCAAAAACCATTGCATATAGCTAAATCTTGGACCAGATGGAAAGAACCTTTAGAAAGAAGAATATTCCTCCATTTCTATAAATACAAGTGCATCAACTGCATTAAAAACTCACTTAATGTAAGTACTCGTACTTCAATTTACACTTGACACTTACAATGAAATCAAGATTATTTGGTTTTCCTGTTGCCCATAACCAAAAGTACTTCGTTACTATAAAAAGGTAAGAATACATGCTTTATTTCAGACCGAGGTTAACAACGTTGTTCGCATATAATATTTTTTTGGATGTGAGAAGTTTTTTTCGGAGACAAATTTTCGGTTGGTGGCGGGCGCGTTTTTTTTTTGTTTTTTGACGCAAAGATCAAAATTTTACTTGTGCCCTTTTCGAACAATCAATTAATACCCAAGAGCCTCCAATGTGAGCCTTTAGACCAAAATATTTTCTCATGCCTCCTATAAGGGCTGGACGTATTTACTCTTATGTGTGCAAGTATAGTATTCTATATGCCCCATTCGGGGAGCGCCGCAAGAGGGACGACCCACAAGGGGTTTTTACCTCAAACACTGGAGTTATATTAAATATCAAATAAAAATATATTATATATATATATATATAGGGGAATATCTGTTTTGTTAGCAACATTAAATAACTATTAGTTCTCAGATGTTAAAACCTGACGGTTTTTAATTCAATAGTTACATCGGCGAGATTTGCGTATTTAAAAATCTATTCAGCTTAGGTAATCAATCACGTTCGGATATTAAACAAAGAAATTCGGATTTTTGCGATTTTTTTTATAGCGACCAATTTTATTGTAATCTGTTAACGATGTAACGCTAAACTACCAAGAATAATGTCAAAGTAGTACACATATAAATTTTGAACAATAATAAAACTCATTGTGACTTATTATGACGCTACATTATAACATGTCACGGCCTTGGTGATCGCGGAGCGCCTGAACCGATGGCTGTTCTCCCATCCTCTTCATGTTTCCTATACATACTCCATTCCTTTCTGACAACACATCCTTCTTTTCCTCGACCCTCATTGTCGGAGTGAGCCAATTCTTAGGAATGAATGATCCAGGCCTCGGGTGAATCGGGCTAATCACTCGATTTCCTTAAATTTATCCAATTAAAAATAGCATCAACGAGCCTCGGATGAATTATGTCAGACTACAAAATTATGTCACGATAAATGTTGTACTACATGTGTTTCCAAATAAAGAGTACTTCTAAGCATGCATATAACTAGGTTTTCATAACCAAGGCTTATTACTTTCCCTCAAACACGATCAAGTAAGCAACATTTCATACAATTTTTATCTATCAAAACTACGAGTAATTAATTTTTCATTTCGCAAGGTCACAGCTTTAACAATATCTACTTATTAAATCAATTCGGGAAACATTAAAAGGTTATTGTAATTGTAATGTGTCCAGTATATTATATTATAGTTCCTTCAGAATACTGCGGCAGATGTTGCCCCGTAAGAAGGCCGACTTCACCGCATTATGTTGTGAGCAACAGTACTAGTGAATTCACTAGGACACTTTTCTCATTGAAACGTATACAGGTATAATTGACTTATTAATCAAACTATGTGGCACATAAAAATCATTCCATGTAAATCATCTTTACACAGGTTTAATGATTATTTTAAATAAAGATGATGTATTTTTTTGTTTTTGCGCATAATTTGTTAATGGTACCAGCAAACACGTAACCTATAAGAAAAAATGTTAAATAATCCCTCATATACTGTTTTTTGCTTTATCATTTTCCTCCATTTATCGTCTCAATATTATCATCCCTTCACAAATATTATCCCGATTAACCGATTGTTGCAAAATTATCAATATATTTTCGTAAATATTATGAAATGGAAACACGTAGCACAGCGTTGAAGTTTGAGTTACGCTATGTTGCTAGGCAGTGAAATGCCTGCGTGTTTGCTCTAAACGTGATACCCAAGTATTTGACCTATGTTGTCTATGTCGTTGGGGAATCCCCGTATGACGCCAGGGTACATTATGTGCATTAAGCGAATGTGATGAGGGTTTGCTTAAAAGTGACAAACTGCAAGGAAGCGGTTTAATGATATTTTGGCTTTTGGTTTTAGCCGTGTGTGGCGAATTTCTTCTCTCCGATATTTCGACCACCATTGCAAAGGTCTTCTTCAGGGTTGATGACTTTGTTGAAAAAGTCACCAACCCTGAAGAAGACCCCTGCAATGGCGGTCGAAATATCGGAGAGAAGAAATTCGCCACACACGGCTAAACTCAAAAGCCACAATATCAACTCTGGCCGTGAAAACCTAAGAAGTTATTTAAGCAGTTTAATATTACGGATTTTGTAAATAATATTATTATAAATATATAGAATATTTTAACAAATTTTATTTAGAGATTTATAAAAAAGAATATTACGTATTTGAAGTGTCTCGCTTTTTCGATTCCCACAACTATAGTTTCTTAGGATCCCTTAAAAAAATATATAAAAAGATTTAACTGTACTTTAATTATGATGTGCTTAAGTTCGGTAAAAATTTTCAGGCGTATAGAATTCTCAGTTGTATTATTTTCATCGCCATTAAGCCGATATCTTCTGAATAAAATACAATATTCATTGTTTCCATGAATTTTACACAACGAGCTTTACTCAGTAGATGCCTATAAATAGTATATTATATATACGAATATTAGCCCACTATAAAGCGATGCTTTGATTGAAGAAAGGGGACTTGAACATAACAGAATTGCTTACATTTGCGTTTCGAATTTCTAAGAATTTCTATAATTTCTTTAGATTCAGGATTCCTGGAATCTGATAATTGAACAAACATATTATTTTAACCAAATACGTATACAATGGAGGATTGCTTATAATTAGATGAAGTAAGGATCATTTTTTTTTTTTTTTTTTTTTACGCAGAAAAACAATTTGCGTTATGGTTGATGATAATTTGAAAGATCAGATTTTTTGGACCGAATGTTGGCCGGAATAAGCTAACACCCAGCTAACCTCATCAGGTCAAGCTGGTTAGGGCACTCTATTGTCCTGGAGGTAGTAAATGCCCTCCTAAGGCGGATGAACCTTTATGGTCAACGGCATAAGGATGTGGAAATAAAGGGGAAAATACCACATTAAAGGTCTTAAAGACATCCCACGTATCAGCAAAAAAATGATTGCATCTCAAGTTAACCTTCAGCCAACAAGATATGCCACCTGGAATGTTCGAACATTACTGCAGAACGGCGCCCTAGACGGGAGTATTTGCAGCAAGTATTCGAGGACATGAACTGTAGCGCTTATGCTGAGCTGAAAAGGGTTGCGGAGGACCTATACTACGAAGAAGAAGGATCACTATATATTTTCAATTAAAAAATAAAGTATATTTTTGATTTTCAAATATTTTTTTTTAACAAAATTTGATAGTCTAACAAAAAATATTATTTATGATCCTTTAGTAATTTTGTTACTAAAGGACAGTCATTCTGAAGTTTCATCTGTGGATTCTATGACGCTTACCATTATGCATGTCGTTCTACAAGTGCTACATGTGGAATGTCAATTCGCCAATGTCATAGATTACAGCCCCACACTCACGCATCGCTTATTATTCCAGAAATTCACAATGAATGGGTGGTCTTCAGGGGACGACTTTCGTCGACCACCAATTTTGATTAATAGACATTAACTGGCATTTTACGGGCGAGGGATCAAATTCATACTAACGGGGGGTATTTATAAAGCTTGCAAATCAATTAATTTTAATCTCCGTCGGGGATCGAACCTACAACCTTCAGTTTGGCAAGCGAACGCTTTAAGCACTAAGCTATGCCCGCCGGCAAAGCTATGGACCCCCGGTGGGTATAGCTTTGATTTAAATTACAATTTTAAATGAAAATTAATAAGTGATGCATTACACTTTGCTTGGCTATGAGCGTATTGGGTCTAGTTTTTAAAAATGTAAGCATACACAGGAGAATGCCGACAGATGGTAATAGATAAATCTTCTCTATGACTAAGCGCTGCATGTGGAAAGTTGATCTGCCAATGTCATACACTACGGACCAGCATTAACGCTCAAATTATTTCTGCCCAATTGTATGGTTGACGTTACTGAATTGAAATAAAAAGAACAGTGGTCGTCATTGAGTTTTAAATAAAGAACAATAAATATATATAAAACTCAAGGCTTTGGTATGGCAAGCAAACACTTTACCTCTAAGCCATTCCCGCCGTTGAATCTAAGGAAATATGGAAAAAGATACAGAACCGCTGTGCGACATTCTAAAGTTAATCGATTTTAAGCCTGCAAACTTAAGCATCTTACTTGAAAACTAATGGAATCATGTTTATGTGTGGCATTGCATTTTTTGCGCTGTTAAGCGCTGTTCAACGCTCTAAAATTTTTCATCGTTTAAGTGACGAGATGAGAAAATGACGATGTTGTAAAAAAACTATTTTAAAAGCGTTTTCTTATAAACTTAATTTTCATTTTATAAAAAATATTGCATTTTAAATAAAATTATTGAATCTATCTGCTGATTAAAGTGCCTTTCATTTTTCTTGTACGTATTAATCATTATGATTGAAAAAAGTTTCACTTTAAAATAGGCAACTAATTTTTAGGCAGTATTTATTTCAATTAATGAAGAGTAGTTACTTAGCAAATGGTCAGTAACAAATACCTTAAAGGTAAGTGAAAAATAATCATTTAACATCAAATTAATTGTAAATAAAATAAAGTTAATTATAATCGGTTATGTAAGGTTTGGTTTGGTTTGCATTTTATTGGTTAATTATTCATTAATTTTACATTAATTTTCACCAATATTGAATATATTACTGCTATTTTAATTTACACAGTGGATACTACAAATGTATTGAGTCTACTGACGATTGATTTTATTTACTGCCAATTAATTAAACTTATGGCCAAAACAATAAATTACTTTGTGAACAATTAAATACAGGCATTTAAAATAGAAACATATTCCACTTAAAAATATTTAAAAAAACATTGGAAAAAAACAAATATATTAGTTCAAATTTTCAATTTAACTAAATAGTCTAATGCTTTGTATTAGATATATATACTTTCATGTTACTTTTGCTTTAAGAGTATGCATGTTTTAGTATTTTACTACGGAATATTACTTTTTTCTATAATTGGTGTAAGTATTTTTTTTTCATTCTTGTTAACGTCGTAACATTTATATTTTTAAGAAATACTTCCAAATGGATTTGGTCCTTTAACAAACATTTCTAAACTATAATCAGTGTCAATTCTTACAATAATCGTCGCTATCGTTACATAATGTCCAAGTATCTCGTATTATTTTTGTAAAAAATATATTTAAAAGCTATTACTGAAAAAAAAATCAAACGATTCTTGAGTCAAAAAATATTAATTTAAAGCTCTGCAAGCAGATTGCCAAAAAAATTATATGGAGTATCTTGATGTACGGCTGTGAGACATGGTGTTTATCTGAAAGTGCCATTGAGATGTGATCTTACAGAAGAATTCTCGGAATTTTCTGGAGAGACCACGTCACGAACAATGAGGTTCTCAGCATAATCAAGGAAGATAGGCACCCAGTAAAAACCATTTCAGAAAGACGAACACGATAGATCGATCACATCATGCGCCACAATAGTCTTCTTCACGACATTATAGAAGGGATGGTTGAGGGTAAAACTGCAGAGGGCGCCTTAGACGGAAGTATTTGCAGTAAGTTTTCGAGGACATGAGTTGTTGCTCTTATACTGACCTATAGAGGGTTGCAGAGGATCGAGAAGAGTGGAGATCAAGATGCAAGATTTTGTTGCTGCAAACCAATCCACCGTATTGATACTACGAAGAAATATTGCAGTGAGTATTTGCACTGGTTTTCTATAGATTAAAGCAATAGTGTTGACGATACTAAATTAAAAATAAAACAGTGTTCGTCATTGACTTTGTGATAACGAACAACTAAAAGTGATTATTGCTCAAGATCTACGGTAAGCAAATATATCATTTTTTCGTTGTACCACTGTGTAATATTTATACGGAAACATAATAAAATAGTTTTAATATCGACCTTCGTCTATAGAATATGTTTGTATGCGGTTTATCAACTTTGAGCCATATGATTTTAAGTATATCTTGGACGAAATAGACCAAACAAACGTGTTTTATATTTTTTCCTTAGTGCTTCGTGTTTCTCACAAAAACATGGGGGGCTTAATAATAAGAACACAATAATTGCTGGCATGTTTCGCATTATTTAAGTCTCTTTATAAACTCTATGATCAATGTTAAGTTTTTGACATTTCTTAGTTATGTATAAAATGATCTGTTTATACCATTTCAGGTCGGTCATGAGAGAGCTAGCCCTGTCGCAGATTGTTCCCCATTCAGATCACGTTCTTATTACCACGACGACGCTAATCATCGCGACAATCCTGGTACATCTTAAAACCACCGGTAAGATATTTTTATTTCATTAATGTACTTATATCACCTAAATACGTATTTCCCTTGCAGGCTAGCGCCGAAAAGACTCGATATACGATATTTCATCTCTCATTTTTGTTCACTTGCCGGACACGCATATGTATATATATATTTTAGTAATATAAAACATGGCCCTGTGTCACCATTTTGTTAGTTGTGACAGATCGCTACAACATGACAGGGGCGCTAATTGTCACGTTTCGTAAATAGGCGCTAGGTGAATTTTTACAGCGGGCGCTCAGTCGTCATCTGACCGGCACATGTAAAGAAAGCAGAAAGTTCCGTCTCGGGCAGATGACCGAAGTTTGTTAATCTCGAAACCAATTCAATATTTTTGCACGTATATTACAATTTCCATAATTTGAAATCGTCTTAAATTTAGATGCTTGTCCCGGTCTCGTGACAATTCCGTCCTTTTGAAACTTATTTAATACGACATTTGGGTAATTTTTAATTTTTGTATTAATCGTATTATTTTTTTCCCTTAATGTTAATCTTATTGGTTTTAAATGAAAGTGTGTTCCTGTTTCTAGGGCCGCACTCTAGCGCTGCTGAGTGGTTGGAGGGTGTCTCCTCAGGGCGCTCCGCGCGCGGCCACCAGGCCCCCCCAGTCGCCGGACCGCCCCCCCGCTGTTAGCAGGTTACCTAACCTAACCTAATAAAACCTAATATAACCTTACCTTACCCAATCCATCATTTCGCATGACTCAAAAAGTTGCGAAAACAGATCTTTAAAGCCTACCTGAAGCGATTTCACCTGGTCGACAGTGACACCTGCCTCTACGATCAAACATCAGCTCAAGACGTCAATCACGTACTTTTCGGCTGTAAAATAACAACACCGGCAAGGTTCAAAACGCAACAACATTTGCGCACTAGCACTGAGAGCAGTGACATTTTTCGAAAGAACTGGAATCTACTTATTTATGTTAAAATATGAAAAAACACACACACACACACACAAACAAACGTCATAATTAAAAAAGTTAAATAGCAGAAAAAACAATTTTTCTATTATAGAATAGAAAAAATATTTATAAAAACAAATTACTTTATTTACAAATTGATTTAAATAAAACTCATAATTATGATCTCTAGATTGTAATATTGTCGATAAGACAAAAAGTTGGAAAGTAAAAGTGAAGCAACGTAACCAAAACATCACATTTCGCTGAGAGTAAGAACCGAGGATTGTTACTAATACATGTCCAACTGTAATATTGAGGTTGAAGTTTGGAGCTTTGTGTGTCCAGGCCGTCTGCTAGTCCGGAGTCCTGTAGACAATGTCCGTGGACCTGGAGTCTCTCAGCGAGGAAGAACGATGTCTGTTCCAACCCTTCACCAGAGAGTCTCTGGCCGCCATCGAGGTCCGCATAGCTGAGGAAGAAGCCAAGCAGAAGGAACTCGAGAAGAAACGAGCCGAAGGCGAGGTCAGTACACTCTTCAAGTACCATTATCACATAGCTGTAATTCACCACGTCAATTGAAGGCACCACTTGATTCACGATTAAAAGAAAACAATCGAAAATCAATTTAATCCCTCAATTTATCAACAAAAGTAATCAAATTTGTGTACAAAACGTCACTATTTACTCTAACATATTTATATATCAGATATTTGTTTGATTAACCACTTGCATAATATGTCAAACACATTTGCCATTTACAAGTCGGTAATTCTCTTTTTAAGATTGAAATATTTCTGAATTGGACGCCTAACAATAAAAAATAATGGTTTATGGTTTCTTTGTCGTGAAAGATTGACATTTTGATTGGCACGTATTTTTGCAAGAATCTCTGTGTCCAAGCAACGGAACAACACAAAAATATCACAATTCATCGGAGATTTTGTAAGAAAATGTTGTCAATCAAAATGTCTACTATGTAACAGATGCATTTGCAGTTGGGTGTTAGGAACGACACAGTGAGGTTTAATTCAAAATATTTTTTGAAAGAGACAAAATTTCGTCACAACACGTACCATTAATCAATTGTAATCACATTGCAATAATTGTATCAAGGACCAGCATGAGAGAGTGCGAATATTACCGTGACCTTAGTATAATGCGGTTATAGTAATATCTCACTTATAGGAGATCGCTCGGTTTAACTTGAATCAGCTGAAAAATATGAATAATAATTCAAACAAAAAGGCTTCAATGTAATAATAGTTTTTATGACTTTTTACGAGTATATTGACATTCAAAAAAATCTATGAATATTTATTTACAGCCTAAGTATATTTAAATTGCATCGAATGTACTTATGTGGCTCTAGAATAATTGAACTACTTATAAACATACACAACGTATAATAATGTAATCTATCAATAATATAAGCATTTGCTTATGTTAGTGATCCGTGGTTACATGTATAATTTGCGCCTTTTCGATATAAAACCTAAAATTCAAGTTATTCAGGCCGACCTCCATCACTTTAATTTCATGTAAATATTATGAAATTAAAACACTGTGCAAACAAGCAGTTTTACTTTATTTGATTACTTTTTTATTTCAATGAATTATACAAATTGTTATATCTTTATTACATTCACTAATTGGATATATAATAAGACATAAATAACAACTAGCATACTACTGTGTATTTACACTTTATAAATATTAGTTTTCTGTATATAAAATCTGTGAATTTTTTATTTAAAAAAATTCCCTGGTAAACCTTTTAGAAACCATATGTCCATCGACAAGACCCGTGAATTGATTGTTTTACGATAAAATTTGCTTTATATTATTCATATTAACTCCTAATGTATTGTTTGTTAAGAGACGATGCGTGATTTTTTTTTAATATCTTCTATACTCAGGTCTTTTTATTAAATAATTTTAATATTCATGATAAAAAATTGCGATAAAAAAGTGTTAAAACATATTAAATATAATTAAAAAGTCTGGAACCACTAATTTTATTAAACGTCCGATTAAATTTTTTATACCTGAAGTATATTCAAAATAATAACGTCATTTCGATTTTTTTGCAGTAATAAATATTCAATAAATATTTATTTATTTATATGTATAACATTGGGTATGGCCTCTGTCTAGGAAACTGTAGTTTCGACTTACTCATAGCCTTCCTCAATCCATCACTGTCAAGAGACAACTGTTGTCTCTCAAAGTGAATACTGAAAATATTGAAAAAAAATCTCTAACTATGATTATCTTAAATATAAATAAATGATAAGTACATATCAAGGAATATGTTGAATTTTTTAAAATAAATAAATAAATATTTTCATTAAATTATATAAATTACCACGAGTAAAGCTCTTTTATTTATTTCAACAGAACAGATGTTCTAAATTTATGGCGTACAGTACATATATTACAACATGAAACCTAGATATGATATGACATGACAATTTAATCCAACTGGCATATGCATTTCTAAAGGTTTATTATTTTCCCAAACTTTATTATAAATCCTTTCTCAAACTACACAATTATGTATTGTTTGTTTAGTTTATTCCAGCAGATTTTTCTATTGTTGTCCTTGTGTTAGGATTCTGTTTTATTTTTCTCTGTTTATACTTTACCTATGTAAACTTCTTTCATATTTTCACAATTTGCAGACCGGTTTTGGGCGGAAGAAAAAGAAGAAAGAAGTAAGAACTAATGCTAGTTTGCCCCAAATATCCTATATTTAAACTAATCATAATTATATTATTATCTTCCAAGTCCGTTTATTTTATTAGCTCTATTAAAATCGTCAAAAAAAGTCCGCACAGTTATCGCCAATTAAGTTTAAAATTTACCAAAATTCGCATATTTTAATTTGCAAACTCAAATATAAACAGTTTAAATATATTCGTTCTTAATAAAAAGGCAATAATTATTTCAACAATGAATTGAATAATTAGCGATAACTACGAAGGGTATGACTTTACTGCATTTTAGTACGTAATACACGCTTTTCAGCATATTTAAGCTAAAAAGTTTAGCTGGAGTTACTGAAATAACGTAAATAATAAGTTTATTATATCATAGTTACTTATTATACATAGTCAATGCACGAATAAAAAAATACGCTTGAAAGAAAACATAAACTTTTTTCATTCATCATCAAAAATCACAATGCAAAGGGTATTTTTACAAATAAAAATCGGCAAATTACACGGTTTTTATTGAAATGGTTAATAAATTATTTTATTTAATTCCTTACTTGCATTTAAATAAACACAAAAATATTTTTTTATGTATAATATATTATGGGTGAACGCTTAAGAATAATATTTCTCCGACAGAAATTACGT
This sequence comes from Glossosoma conforme, assembly GCA_022606575.1. NCBI lineage: Eukaryota > Metazoa > Arthropoda > Insecta > Trichoptera > Glossosomatidae > Glossosoma > Glossosoma conforme. Next base: position 767,556 of record JAGTXR010000195.1, on the reverse strand, counting down.
GTAATTTAGTTATAATTGTTTTTATGGTTCCATGGTGCCAATTTAAAATCACAAAATTAATAGTTTTGCAAGGTCCTTGAATAAGTTTTACCAAAAACATATTTTTTTTGAAATCGCGAACCCATTCAATAACGTTTTACAAAAAGTTACTTTGATTTTAATGTATATTTGCCAGTAAAATGCATTACAATGATATATAAGGATTAAGTTAGTGTTTTCTTGAAAGTATTTTTGGTGTAGTTACGATATCTATCAGTAAAAACAACAGCTAAACTTACAGGAATGGCGGAAAGCGTATCTACAGCTCAATGCTTCTCCAATTCGTTTTAGTTTGCCAGCCTAGCTCTATACCGATGATAATTACTCATATTGATGCATAATATTTTCTTCTAATCGTCGCTGATTCATACGATTTATATTATTATAGATCATACAATATTGAATTTTTACGCTCGACAGAAGTAACTGCGGAGCGCTAAGTTCAATTTGATGTCACCCGTTTAGTTGTCGACGGTGGAATGATAGTTGGATCATGTTACATAGCAACAAATCACTCATAAAAGTTTGGGTTCTAGCTTCATTGACATCTCTTCGAAATTCATATTTGTCGATAACTCCCATTGCCGATTTCATAAACGATTTAACCAAATGTTGACCGCCATTCTAGTTACATGAACGTCAAACTTTTATGAAAACGGACATCGATAATTTATCGCATACTTTTACAAGTGCTCCCTCAATATGACGAATGAATGAGTTATTGTATTCACTGCAAACTGATTTTATTTTTTATTTTTTTCGCACATTAAATAATTTCGTATTTCATATTGACAACACGAGTTAACACTATTTTTCACAATAATTAAATGTGAAGCTGTATTTATAAATCGGCCAGGTAATCAAATTATGCGCTCATTAAACTTTTTTACAGAGTATATAATTTATATATATTTTTGTTTAAATATCATGCTGGAGAGATTAAATTACTCTAATACCTATGTTCACAATGTATTAAAAGCGAGTACACACAAGTAAATGTATTTATTTTGTGGCTTTTTAAGTTGGCACTCTTCAAGTTCAATGTCGTTAAAAGATTCGATGAGAAACAATGTGCAAAAAAACTGGGATAGTGGTTCGTGGTTCGTGGTTCGCTGTGGTTCCACGCATAATCATATTCAGTCACATAAATATTATATTTTTAAAGCACACTGATGTCATACTTGTACAAGTCATTCTCATGATGTCATCTCAATTGCACACTCAATAGCTGACTCTTGTAGTTGGACTGTAATCCTTTATTAGTGGAATATTTAAAGTTATTTAATTAGTGGCTGCACGATCACTTAGAGATATAATATTCATGCGATCAGTAGGTAGGAGCCATTTGATTCTTTGTGCATTCTTGGACACGCCATAGGATATATAACTGTTACTTTAGATCGTTTATGTGCATATATACCAACATTTTATTCATTTCTATGCACCCATGATATTTTTTATTTTTATGCCAAGATACATGACTTTTTACTGGTATCGGTGTAATCTTTTACGTTTTTAAATCAAAATATTCTTACATACCGAAACATACAATAATATTTTTATATAATATTACATTATGTGTTACAGTGCGACAGTAGTACTTACAAATTTACATTTTGTACCACATTATTGAATTAAATTGTGAAAAAACACGGTTTGTGCGATTTCACAAAATGTATTTTTTTATTTAAAAAAAAAATGCAAACATATACTTATTTCGCGAAAACTACTGCGTAACAGTATGTTACTATAGGTTTGTATATAATAGCGATACGAATTGCATGATCAATTATATAAAAATGCAGCATCAGCATAGTTGTGTCTCTTTTCGGACTGAGTGTTGTCAATATCACTTTATCAAATTCGCAACATGGGGCGAGGAAACTGATAGCTGTGCAGATTGTTTTCTGGATAGCTATGTCTCTCTCCAATAATTGATCAATCAAGCAATTCGTGTGGACAGAACTTTCCATAATATATTGTTTCGTATATTTGCATAAACATACATAGACATTGCGTAGACATCTGAGATTGATGCCAATTGTCGTTGTTTTACGATTATATCCAACTGTTATATAAACAGCATGTGCATATAAATAATATTATTCATCAACATCGGAGAGAAGTAATATACATTAAAGAATATATTTTTCAATCATTCATAGGTACTAGTAAATTGAGATACCTAAAAAATCATACATATTTATATATTTTTTGTGCATAAGGTGATATGATTAATATTAATTTTCACTATCTTTTGGCTTCTCTCTTTTTCGTATATTTTACAACACAATTGTAGTTTGCCTCGTTACAATACACACACACACACACAAACACACTGTATTGTTAAACATTACCACGTTACTGTTATAATGTATTTATATGAAGAGTCCCATTAACCTGCAGTAATCATTATTGTGTATATTATATACAAGCACCTTTAGTCTTATGGTTGGATTGAGTGGTTTGAATAATACTTTCTTTATTTCTTACAGATATTTTTAATATTTTTACATTTTCGCTTAACGCTAAATAAAAAAAAGTTTTTTAATTTACAATACATATGTCATGTAGTTATTTATAAAACACTGAATTTCACAAAACTTTTATCCACAATCAATTTTTGTAATTACTAAATAAGTTTTACTCCAATAAAAGGTAACTTACATTATTAACTGTAAAAAACAAAGTTGATGAAATACATTATTTGATTTGTATATTTTTTATTTTTAAATAATTGAGCTGTAATCAAAGTTTTGTAAAAAAATGAACCTATTTACACTTACCCTACATTTGGACACAACCTGAAATTTTTTATTATTCATAAAAAATGTGAAAATAATTTTGTTTCAGCAAAAATTATTCGCCTGTTTAAATATCAGCTGAAATTGAAAATGTATCTCTATATTATTTACGCGTTATAGGTAATGCCTTATTTCTCCCGCCATATTTGTTCAATAGTGTATTGTCAAGAATAAACTATGGCCGCTATGCGACCTAAACCTTTTGGGAAGTTCTGATAGATTCTCATGCCGGTGGGTAGCCATATTAAGAAGCTTTCCAACGGTCAGTTTTATGCAATATGTACACAAGCTTAACTAATATATAAATATACGATTATTAAAATGTTTCCATGTATTAAAAGGCACATTATTATCCAAGTCGTTATTCGATTTGTGAAAAGAAATATAATACAAGAGAAGTGATAAACATTCGCTTGAAAAAAGCCAGAACATAGTTAAATCAAAACTGGAAGTAAACGAAAGTCCTCCTGTAAGCACCGCCCACTCACAGTGAGTCCTCGTAAATATAGACGACGGTGAAATGCGCTCGGGCTGTAGTCTAATGACATAGGCGGATCAATACCCGTGGACGGCGCATAGCCATTCTTAAAAAACAATGGTCATAGAATTTACATGAGAGATTTTTGCATCACCATATGTCAGTAATATAATATTAACATATAAAATACAACAAAAATGTAAACGTAGAATTTAAGCAATGGGGAGATATGTCTTTAATATCAGGTTCATGCTTTGAACGCAAGGAACTCAACTGGACTTTACCCGCCTCAAACCCGCATCACACCGAAGGACAATTAAGTCTCCTTGGTGATGCGTTCATTCAGATTAGGATCAGTTAGCAAATGATAAGTCCGGTGGAAGTTCCCTCTGAACAATTGTGGCCACTGAACAGAAGTGCTAAAGAGAAAAAACCCGTGATAGAGATTAGAATCGCGTTCACGAGTTGAAAGGAGATGATGATGGAAGATACGAGTAAAAATGGTAAATGCATGGAAAAAATAGTGACCACAAAGACTGCATGCCCGATAGAGGGACGAGGCACTGTCCTCGTAATACATCGGAAATGACCCCTCTTTGTAACAAGATAAACTAACAGTCCCAGAGAATGTGCTCTGAGGTCTATAAGGGTGGGCCACAAAAACTCAATTAAATTAGTATTATCACCTTTAAAAACGCCGTGTCCAGTTACAAGCTGGGTAGACTAATGATCATTGTTTATCCACTTAGAAGTTTGAAAGAAATATCTAGGAAGAACAGAAAGGTAGTTCTATCTTTAGTGGAAGATGACCAATGCTTTTACGGCCGTAAGGGCATCAGCACAAGACTTTATGAGCTTGGAAGTAGCGCTCGGCTGAAGCGCGATGTCTCCGATACTAGACCGCGACGAAGGTGGTATAAAACAGAACATAGCTGGACCTCCAAATCTAGAGAGTCAATCCCCAATGAACGCAAGGAACTGTTTAAGTGTACCGTAAGTATCCCCTGTTAGTCTTGCATGTTGTTCAGCCTTGCTAAGTTGCTGGCCGTGTGTTGCAGGTGCGCTATGAGGACGATGACGAGGACGAGGGCCCGCAGCCGGACCCCACGTTGGAGCAGGGGGCGCCGGTGCCCGTGCGCCTCCAGGGCGGATTCCCGCCCGAACTGGCCTCCACCCCTCTCGAGGACATTGATTCTTTTTACCACAATAGAAGGGTACAGTATCGACAAATCACTTAAACATAGCTTATAAATAAACATTAAATTGTTGATATTACTTGTTTTATTCTTTAAATATGACATATTTAAAGAATAAAACAAATCAAACTTTATATGAAAGTTAAGTAATAAATCGCTTTACCGGTTTCGGTGCCACCGCACCTCAGAATCTACTTACTACTGTTTTCAGACAGTATTTTACGTACTAAAGCCGCCAATTAATTGTGACGTAAAATATTAGGATCTGAAGACGTTAAAATACACTATTGAAAAACGGTTTTATTTTGCAAGTTAAATCTGTTTTACCACTGATTAAAGCAGTAAATTTCTTTCTTTTCGTGTTCATGAATTAATTTGTAAGCACGTTATATTGCTTGGCTTCTGTGAAGTTTGTGATAATGTCTCCTTCGTCGTTTTTTTACAGACTTTCGTAGTAGTGAGCAGAGGAAAGGACATCTTCAGGTTTTCGGCGACCGATGCGATGTGGATCCTGGATCCTTTCAACCCCATTCGCCGCGTGGCCATCTACATCCTGGTCCATCCGCTCTTCTCCGTTTTCATCATCACCACTATCCTTGTCAACTGCATCCTCATGATAATGCCAACTACTCCCACCGTAGAGAGCACAGAGTGAGTACCCACAACCTTCAACTGAACAACACAAAAAAAACTAAGCCTGTACAAGACTATCCTTCGACATGGAAATGCCTAACAACTTTTAGAGCATAATCCAGTTTTTTTAACTTAACTCTGATTTTTTCAATGTTTTAAGCATTCACATTTATTTATTTAATTAATTGATGCATACATACAAATCTACATCAATTTTTTCCCATCAATTTGTGAATAAATGTAGTTTCACTGAATCATAATAATATAAAAATACAAACTTTCAATTTACAGAAAGGCGTCATTTTTCAATACGACAAAAAAACATAATACATTGTAGATACGTTAAATCTCTCCAGTAAATGTAGTCAGAGAATAGTCATGGTCAATTGCGCTGTGCATAGAACAGAACTGAGATGCATAGTTCGTGCTTCGAATCCAAGCATCTGCCGTTCATTTTTCTACATAAATTGATGAGAAAAAATCGATATAGATTTGTATGTATGTATCAATTTATTAAAATATTGGTATAGATCACGTATCTATGAAGGGTTAGAGTATTGAAAAATATTCTAATAAAATTAAAACTATTCGAATTTATTTATTTACCTTGTTTTTACATGGATCACGTTGAGTATGACCTCTGCTTTTGCAATTTCGACTAACTCGTAGTTGACACTTGACAGTGACAGATTGAAGTAGGCATCGAGTTAGTTGAAGCTGCAATATCATAAGCAGGCGTCATATTCAACGTGATCCATCTAAAAACAAGGTAAATAAATGAATATTTATTAACACTGATTTAATTACATTTTTAACATCTGAATTATGGTAAATTCATAAAAAATGTATATTGTATACACACATACCTACCCACACATATATATTGTACATAATATGTGCAATATACTTGAATTATATTAAAAAATATATATAAAATACATTTAAAAAAACGCATTATTTTATACGGTAGCAATACTTAGGAGTTATACGTAACAATACGTAGAAGAAAAAAAGTACTTTTCTATATGATTTAAATTTTTCATACATAGTTAATATAACTGTTATATATTATGAACTACTAATTAATAAGTAATATAATAATGCATTTTTGTATAGAATTATAGACTCCCCATTACATTTTAAAAAACTACATAATAATATTTATACTGATATAATGCTAAATTGTACATTGAAATATTTATTTAAATTTTAGTAAAAACCACATATTTACGTAGGATTTAACGGTTCCGCCGCATTTCATTCCCAGACAACTCGTTCAACGACTCACCGGTAATGTTGTGGGGCGCACTGGACGTCTTGTTCACGGGACATAAGGTGCACGAGACAACTGGTGCACTGGATGTCTTGCTAACCTAACCTTAGTTAATTTGTTAACGAGACCTATGGATCTCTGGAATCTACAATCACGGGACAAATCCTTAGGTTATGTGAGGTTAGGTTAGCGAGACATCCAGTGCACCAGTTGTCCCGTGCGCCCTAGGTCGCAACCGATGAGTCGTTGAACGAATTGTCTGGGAACGATAGGTCGTGACACCGGATTTAACACTTATTTTAATATTAAATTACAATATCTTTTGATCGATATTAAATTTCGTTACTTTGGTCTTAATTTCAAAATTCAAATAAGCACATTTATATCAAATTACAGTTTCTGAAATGAAAGTACAATATTACAATTGAGTGAGGATCTCTTTAGAGAGAGAAAAATACAAAATGTCATGAAGTAATATTATTGTTTTTTTAATATTTGTGTGTTTTTATTAACATTAAAATAATAAACTTAAAAGCAGTTATATCATTATAAAAAATATGAGTACATATCACATTCACAAACAAAAAAATTGAATATAAGAAACTTACAGCTTAAATAAAACATTATATATTTTAGAAGTTTATAAACAATAGTTTTTTTCAATCGTGTTTTGAATGTAATTTAGCAATTGTTATAATTAATATCCCATTTAGTGGTTTTTCTCATTTTAGCAAAGTTTTGTAAATCATTACCCGTTAATATCGTATACAGTTTATTTTTGTACATAATACTGTGTATATATTTTTTACAAAGACATGTTTTGAAACCTGTTTATTTCTACCATAACATTATGTAATGTGAAAAATATTATCTTGAATATAGATTTGAACGCTCATATACGGGCCGGGCCACATTAATTTTTTAGATAATTACTAAAAATAGTGAAAAATTTTGCAAAAAAAAAATGCAATTAAAATACTGAAACATTCATAAATACCAAATAATTACAAAATAAATAATTCATCCAAAACTTAATAACTTAAACTAATTTTGAGATTTACGATAGTAATTCATGATTAAAATTGGTTCAATGATTCTTCTATTAATCTATTCAATGATATCTGAAGTAATTTCGTTATATAAGTTAGACGAAATCAATTTGATTTGGATTCAAAATGTACCATCGAGTTTTTTAGTGGAAAAGGGCAAAGATATTGAATAATTTAGTAATCTAGAGATTATAAATAAATTCACCGAAATGGTTGCGTTGGATTTAATATATTATATGTCAACATTGCATAATTCCATGGGAATAAATTTTTTTTTTACTGTATTGTCAAAAAACTACAATGACACACATTTCTTATTTAAAAATATATGAAACCATCGTCAGTTTAAAAAAACCCTTTTTATATTTTTTTCTTATTGACATCCTGGGACATTAGAAGCATTTTAACATTATTGCGAGAGTAAGTTTTGATACAAGATGGGGAATATTCGCTTTGAAAGTTGCCACGAATGACTTTTTCAAATTATGGTTTGATTTAGGTTATTTTCGATTGTTAAAAATAACAGTATTAATTCATAACTTTTATAGAAAAAAAATTCAACAATGAAATGTTGTAAAAATAAATAGTATTTATTTATATAATATGTTAAGAATTATTATGTCTATATATTGAATTTAGAAATATTAAAAAAAAAACGGTTATTACAGTATAAAGTTTAGCATTTCTGAATAGTGTTTTCATATGTTACTATTTAGTTAAAATTTGTAGATATTTCGACTTGTTTACTAATCTATTAAATTTTGAATTATTCACAAATTAAATTAATAATAATTAGTTCATGAATTTATATAAATATAAACATTGTATTTTTCTGTTAGTTTGCAATGTGGTTTGCGAGTATTGCAAGTATTCCCGTGGCCCGGATGCGTATTTGAAAGTTACCAACGCGTGGAATTGTCCCTCGATCGTTGAAAGGTGTTGCTTAATTAAGCAATTAACTGATTAGTTGACTGACTAAAACTGGTATTGTTGTATTTTCCAGAGTTATATTTACTGGGATCTACACATTTGAGTCGGCCGTTAAAGTGATGGCCCGAGGGTTCATACTCCAGCCATTCACTTACCTTAGAGACGCATGGAACTGGCTCGACTTCGTAGTTATAGCATTAGCGTGAGTAGTAGGACATAGTCACTAGGCATAGGGTGTAGCCAGTAGTCTACAGAGTCGACTAACGACTATCTGAAAAGCAACGCATTCACTTACTGTACAGTTCAAAGCGCTATTGACGGGAGTATTTGCAGCAAGTGTTTGAGGACATGAGTTGCAGCTTTTATACTGAGCTAAAGAGGGTTGCAGCATATCGAAAAGAGTGGATATGCAAGATTTTGTTACTGCAAACCAATCCACTGGATTGATACTATGAAATAAGACAGTTCAAAATAAAATAAAACACCTTGCTTGCATAATAAATTTTTAATTTTCTTTTTTTTTCTGAATATTTAATTTTGAAAATTTATATTGATTTCCCAGATTTTTATGTAAAACATCATAAAATATCCGCCAAACTGTATGTGAATGGGTTGCTTAAGTGTTAATATAAAAATGCTTTGATACGTATACAAGTTTTTTTATAAATGGTTGGTAATCATTTTTGTTGACTATTTAATATTTTTTTACATATATCTTTTTTAATATTCCATTATTACCATTTATTTTGTGATAGTAAATCTTGATAACATTAGTAACAGTAAGTTAAGTTTAATTAAAAATTGACAAATCAAATACATTTGTTTTTATTTCACATTACAAACTGAAAGTTTGTTCGTTGCTTACATTTTAATTGAAAATCAACTTATAATTATGCAACTAATTAGTTTCACTAATTAAAAATTTGAATGAAACAGAATTTGAGTATTGATTACATATTTATTTTTATTTCAATGAAGTGATAAAAAACATATACATATTTAACATTTTTATAGTGATGGCCCGAGGGTTCATACTCCAGCCATTCACATATATATAAATAGTTTTTTTTAATAAAGCTTTTGAACACTGTTCTAAAAATAATGACATCTTAAATTATTTCAAAATATATAACAATATTTACGAGTATATTCAACATTAATCCCATAAATTAACATTATTTTATCTAAAATATTAATAAAAACATGAAATAATTATTGTAATTGCCTTGTTTATTTAAAAAATGCCTTTTTTTAAATATTAGAACAGTATTCAATATATTAGTTTTAACACAATTTAATGTTTAATAAATATGTATGTTTAGGAAAATTAACATAACCAAAGAGACAATATTTTAGATCAAACATATATGTAATTCAAATTGTTTTTTTTCATGAAAGTATTTTTTAGGCAAACTGTAATGTTTTATAATGAGTTATTTTAGATTTAATCGCATCAGTGACTGCAATAATTTATAGTTTTACTGATTAAATATCAAATTTCTAGCAAAGAAAAATAGGATATAATATGAATGATAATGTTTGGTAATGACATGCTCCAAAATCATGATTCCAATCATCTTTTTAGTTATTCATAATTAATATAAGGATATTAAATTTAGAAAATATTAGTGAAAAAATGAATTGTGTAACCATTAAAAATGTGTAATACTAAAATATAGCCAGATTTATTGGAAAAATTAGTGAAAAATTGGACAGATCCAGTGGACTATGTCATGTATACTCGTAGCCATGGACTATTTAACTCGTAGCCATTGCAGACATATGCCAATAATCATATTTAAAAATTAATGCTATCTACCAGATTATAATGATAAGAAAATAATTTCAAAAATATTTCTGTCTTGTATTATTATTTAAGGTTCTCAAGCTCCTAAAAAACATACGTTAAATTTAGTTAAGCCGTTATTTTGAGATGTTTTTCAATAGAAATATTTTTTTTTAAACTTTATTTAAATTCATTTAAATTTCAAGGAATAAAAATAATTTAATAAGATTAATACTAAATCTATTAGATATTTAAAATTTATTGATCAAATTTTAGAAGATCTATTATAGTTTTAACAATAAATAGTTATTAAAAATGTAGAATAATTAATATTCAAACAAAATAGATAATATTTTTCTTTTCAAAATAAAGCGTCTCATCAATTTTTTTATTTCAAACAGTTATTAAGATTGTCTTTTTTTCGAATAAATTTAAAATTATTGAAATTAATTAAATTCTAAAAAATATGAATTTTTGTTTATTAAATTACGTTTAAATAATATCAAAAATTGCTTGAGGCATAAGTGACGTTTGAAAAGGAATCATTATTGTTTGGATTATAGGCTCAGCTGTAGGAGTGTTGTGTATTGATTTTTTTGTATTAAATACTTTTTTCAGTTACGTAACAATGGGGATAGACCTCGGAAATTTGGCTGCCTTAAGAACTTTCAGAGTGCTAAGGGCTTTGAAAACTGTCGCTATAGTTCCGGGTAAATATTGTGTTGCATGTATACAATTACTCTAGAATAAACCCTGAAAAGACATTTAATTCACTATCAAACATTTTTTAGTTGATAAATGTTAATGACAGACCAACGGTAGACGACTGTCTGCTACGAAACTCAAAGAATGTCTTTCGTGGTCTGTGCATGGCAGCCAGAGTGTATTCTTATGCGATATGACAATACAACTGCGATCATCTTTGGATATAATAGATGATTATTCAAAAAAACTCTCATGCGGCATTATTTTATGTTTTAAATAAAAAAGATATAATTATATACAAGTATATAATATCAAATTGTAATGTTTCTTAGTAAAATAATAACTCTATTAATTCAGGTGGATATCCATTAACACTAAATCATAAATTACAAATATTTCGAAAATATACGTGCATATTTATAAAATTCATTTTTAGGGAGGATCGTATTGTATTAATTGTTTAAATAATATTAACTATAAACTACCTCTAGGAAATATTTTAATTTATATAGAAAACTTTTATGACCCAGTTGCCCCTCCTCCAAATGGCAAACTGAAGATATTGTACATTTTAATGGTCGGGGGCAAACTGTAAGATTTTGCACGCCTTCAGAATTCTTCGAAAGACTGATTAGTGATTATCATCCTCGTATGTAGTTTCTGCCTTCAGCTAGCATTCATATCGATGCAATCTAATATAATTATATGTTGCCATGCATATTATCTGGATTAACTGGATGCGGAAGGCGGAGGATCGAAGAGGATGGAGACTCATGCGGGAGGCCTACGTTCAACAGTGGACGGACACAGGCTGATGATGATGATGCATATTATCAACGCCACAATATTATTTTATGCTAACCGTTTTCGTGATGACACGCCCCCCTTCTTTAAAAAGACGACAAGTCGCGGGTTCGTCAAGTGGCCGCGTGGAGGAAGGATGCAGGAGCAGATTAATAACACAAAGAACTTGATTTTGAAGCACAATTCGCATTTATTTTTAATAAAGACTCGATTTCCTCGTCCGACCGGTATGGCGTCTCGCCGGCCGGACGAGAGTTAACTGGCGACTGCCGAAACTCTGTGACATGCAGCGCCGCCAATACAATCACGGTAAAAAAGCAAATTAAGTGTGACAGTTGCACCAACATGAAATGGTGCAACTGTCATAATAAATAAAATGGCGTATGCAAACGCCGTGTAATTTTATATATAATTAAAACCAGCCTTATAATAAAAGTTAGGCGAGCGAACAAAAATAAGTCACAAGATCGTTTTTCGAGACTTTACGGCATCAGCCTTAAAGTTGATATCAGTGATAATAGTAAACGTTTACGTGATAAATGATTTCCTCTGGATAAGAATTAAATGTCTTTTTTACGTACTGTTCTATATAATTATCTTCAAACTTAGTTTTATGTAATTATTTTTAGCATTTAATAAGAAATTTAAAACTTTTACATTAAGGGTTTATATAATTAATGAACATATTTTTTTAAGTAAAATAACTTAAATTTAGAATATTATTAAATTTATAGTACATATTTAGATTCAATAGAACTAACGAAACGCTTTAGACACAGTAAACTTTCCAGTAAAAGTATTCCAACATTAGATATTTTTTTTAGCATATAACACATATACTCATCAAAAATAATTATCTAATTAAATCAATCCTAATATTTAGTTGTAATATTATTTCAGCATTTCTTATTTATGCAAAGAAGAGAATATTCCATTCACATTTTTGACCTTTAGGAAGTCGTAAGCAACGAGACTTTTTAAAATTGAATTAAATTAACAATTACATGATTTTTAATGAAGTTAAGGTGTATTGATGATAAAATCATATAATGATTATGTAATAAAATTATAGTTGAGTTACTTTTGATAATAATAATTTGTGTAATTTATTTTAGGTCTGAAGACTATCGTCGGAGCTGTAATAGAATCTGTGAAAAATCTGAGAGATGTGATAATTTTGACTATGTTTTCTCTAAGTGTGTTTGCCTTAATGGGTCTTCAAATTTATATGGGGGTCCTAACACAGAAGTGCATCAAGGTGTTCCCAACAGATGGGTCCTGGGGGAACTTATCCCACAAATCTTGGGTGCAGTTCAATTCCAACGCTTGTGAGTATCAAATATTGTATAAACTTCAAAAACTGTTCAATTAATATTTGAAGATTGACGCATAATTGTTCAAAGAGGAACATCAAATACTGCAAAAAGTACTTTAAATGTATGGGTTGATGGGCAGATCAAACAAAATAACAATTTATAAGCATATATTATAGGGCCTTTATTTTTTTGTACATTATCTAATTCAAGGTTTCAGCAGTAAGTTAAATCAATTGGCAGTAAATAAAATTAATCAGCAGAACACTAAATAAATTGGCAGAATCCACTGTTTCAGTATGAATGTGGTCAGTTAAATATAAAAAATAAATATTTAAAATGGCAGAAATATATTCAATATTGGTAAAAATTAATGCAAAATTAATGAATATTATTAATATTAATAATACATATTATTAATTTTCATTCATTATTTCTTACAAATTTATTATTTTTCTACTGCTGATTGATATTTTTCTACTGCCAAATGAATATTTTTTAATTAGTTTTTTAGGTATTTATTACTTACCGCTTACTAAATAATTACTGCATATTAATTGAATTCAATACTGACAAAAAATAGTTGCTGTTTTATAGATAGGCAATAACGGATTTTATAAATTAACAAATAATGTGAATTAAAGTAATTGCGATCTTCTTGAGAGATACAAGCTCATAGTTATCTGAATAATAGTACCAAACTGTAATTAAATATAATTAAATTCATTTTCAGCCAACTGGTTTACGAACGATAAAGGAGACATGCCGCTCTGTGGAAATTCATCTGGTGCAGGGTAAGAATAATTTTCAAAACAATTTGTTTCGTATATATTTTAAAATTAAATTGTAATTCATTTATTTGGAAACTGTCTCGCAAAAATTTCGCACACATAGGAAATGGTTTCTGTTAGTAGCGAGTTTGTTTAATTAACTCATCCTTGATTAATTACTTCTATAAGAATTCTATTCTCGTATTAATAATGAGTGACTTTCTTTTCAAGAATGTGTGCTCCTGGATATCACTGCCTCCAGGGTTACGGCGGTAACCCTAACTACGGATACACTAGTTTTGACACATTCGGGTGGGCGTTTCTTTCTGCATTTCGACTTATGACGCAAGACTACTGGGAAAACTTATATCAACTGGTAACTTACTATATATAACTTCTCATATATATTTTTAAAAGTATCTTAATTTACGTAAAAATCTTTATATGCTAGTCTCCTCACTTCCTACACATGGTGATCGATGCGTTTAGTATGATGATTAAAATAAACTTTAATTTAATTTTGTGTTCTTTCAGGTTCTTCGATCAGCCGGTCCATGGCACATGCTGTTTTTCATTGTCATCATTTTCCTAGGCTCGTTTTATCTCGTAAACTTGATTTTGGCTATCGTCGCCATGTCGTACGACGAATTGCAGAAGAAAGCGGAGGAAGAAGAGGCGGCAGAAGAAGAAGCTCTTAGGGTAAGTGGACATTATCGTTTCCGAATGGTTTTAAGTCTGCGTATCAGAATAGGCTTTGTAAAAACCCTCCCTGTCCCGTCCTGTAATTGGAGACCCAGATGGGCACCCATCACTGGACGCTAGCAAAAAGCTACATTTTTGAGAGTGGCTGAAGGCCTTCCCGTGATTCTTAATTCATCATTCAGATGTCATTAGATCTCAGTCTATGGGCTACGAAGTTAGTATGCTACAGCGTGTCTTGAATTGCCTTCTCTGGTGACCTGTTGTTACAAGTCACAAAATAAATGGGAATGGATATGGAAGAGGTTAGGAAATGGACTCTGCTTTAGGAACAGACATCACACAGGGGGAACTCCAGCCAGTACTGGGAAAGCGGTGTTCGAAACAGTCCTAATCTTAATACTTATTAGAATAATAGGAAGTAGAGGATGCAGTGTTGGATAGAGAAGAAGTGCAGAGTTGTGTTGTTTGCAGGAAGCGGAGGAGGCGGCAGCTAATCGCCAGGCCAAGTTAGCGGCGCACGCTGCCGCCGCCGCCGCAGCCGCCGCAGCCGCCGCCAACCCGCCCGAGGTGCTGGACGCCATGGCCAAGTCTCCCTCCGACTTCTCCTGCCACAGCTACGAGCTGTTCGTGGGGCAGGAGAAGGGCCACGACGACAACAAGGAGAAGATGTCCATGCGCAGCGAGGGGCTCGAGTCGGTGAGCGAACATCACCAACAACACCAACAGCTGATGCAACTGCACCAGCCGCACGCCCACCAGCACCCTCTGGGGCGCAAGGTCAGCGCGGTGAGTACGCGCATGCACCACCCGCTCACCACACACCACCCACTACTGACTACAGCACACACCACACCACATACATCACAACACACCTCACACTATTGACCACACCACATACCTCACAACACGCATCACACGACATACGACACACGACACACGACACACGACACACGACACACGACACACGACACACGACACACGACACACGACACACGACACGACACACGACACGACACACGACACACGACACACGACACACGACACACGACACACGACACACGACACACGACACACGACACACGACACACGACACACGACACACGACACACGACACACGACACACGACACACGACACACGACACACGACACGCACGACACGCACGACACGCACGACACGCACGACACGCACGACTCGCACGACACATACAAGACACACAAACGGAACACACTGGACACAGGGGACCCACCACGCACAAGACACACACATACACGACACACGGGACACACCACATGTGGTCAGTACGCGCATGCACGTTATTAATTATTCTCCCTTAATTATTAAATTTACTATTCACTGACCATTAATCACGTACTGATTCAATCAGAAAAACGACACTCTGTGAGTTCACTCACTTATATTACAAGCAGTCACATATAACAAGGAACAATACCTGAACGTATTTCGCGTTGCATACGAGTATGTTATACACTGAAAATTATATGAACCTTAGTCAATAACCCAAGCCAAGTTACATACGAGTATTATATTGGAACACAACCTAAAACAATACTCATCAAAGGATTATTTTACAGTTAGAATTCAAAATAAACATACTTATCATAAGTTATTTTTATTAAGTTTTTAATTTTAAATCTTTAGTATTTTTCTTGGAATAATAATTTATTTAATGTATGGTTTACTTATTCGTAGTACAAATCAATCCATTAACGTCAATTTATAAAAAAAGATCACAAAAAAATAAAAATATATAAAAACTCTAACTTGATTAAATTTTTTTTTTTTCGAAAATCTAAGATGCTTTCAAGTAATGTTATTCGTATAACGATTTATAATCAATTCATACTCTCTTAATTTATTATTTAGAGAAGTTGACTGTGAGAGATTAATTCTTTGCCCATAAATAATATTTTCTTATGAAATATATTTATAAAGATTACATGTTAGAATGCTCCTCATGTAGTAATTAGAAATTTTCAAAAATGACAATCGCTATAGAAACCAGGAATAAAAAATCCCCACTATTTGACGGTATTCTCCTCTTTACTTCTCTCCTCTACATTCAAATATACAATTGTATTCTTCACACACATACATTATATAATTTTGAGTATTGAATATTTTATTATCGAGTATTTAGATACCATTTAAAGTGCATATATTGGATTTTAGCATATAACAATTTCCCTAAAGAAAATATAAAACTCATTATTTGTAATTCTTAAAAATATCATTTATTTCATTTATAAATCTTAAAATGTGAACTACATATTAATTACTTGCATTGTTTACATAAAATCAAATTTGGTATTTTTGCAGATAACCGCCTCCATGTTTTTTTTTTCTTTAATGGAATATATTTTACTCGTTGTTATTTTTCCCCGTAATTCATAATATATTTTATTTCATCATTTTAACCGTTAGTTTTTACCTTCGTTATTTATATTAGAGGCGTTCTTTTTTTTGAGTAGATTGACTAATGTGTGGTTTCATCTTGTTATAGTGGTATCGAACCAGAGTCTGGTACTGAACAGCACAGTGACAAACATATAATGTTGACATCTTTGTCATTTTTTCAATGTTTGTTTTCGTGATAAAACAATTTTCTCTAAATGTGCTCATTTTCATTTTTACAGAAAACTAAAAAAATAAGTACATATTTTCAAATATGCAAAAAACAGAGAAAAAGTCCACAATAATAATAAATTAGTTAGGACTTATGTTTTGTCACCCGATAAATGGTTAACATCCTACGAAATTTTAAAATATATATATATCACGGGTGAACTCTATAATAAAAAATTGCCTATAAGAATAGGCAATATTCTAAAGAAGATTTAAAGACATAGCAAAAAGATTTGTTTTAAAATAGATCGCGTTTTAATATCTTGTATTTTGGAGCCATATTTTAAATGTGATATTACAACGAAGAACAAAATACTTATTTATTTTACGATTCAAAATTTACATTTTAATCTATAAAATTCTGCGATTATCTGCAAATTTACTAACATTAAGATATCTTACATAATTTGAATAATTACCTCTATATTGATATTATTCCCAAATTTACAACCTTAAACGATTTCACAAATCATTACAAGAACTAAACAACAACGCGCTTTTTATGAACAAATATTTTCTAATTTTTGCATTTAATCTACCGTCTCTCTTTCAACACCGCCATTTTATCATGTCATTATATATATTTTTACTTTTTCAATATTAAAATTATTCCCAACAGCACATTTTATTCAAATAATATCAGAAAATACACGAAATACGCAAATTTTTCAGGTACATAGTTATTTTATTAGCACTGAAATTTGGCAATAAAGACATTCCCAAAAGTACTAATATTTTTGTCCAAAATTACATAAATTTTTAACATAAAAATCATTAATTTCTAGAGTAGAAATAATAATCAGAAAAACATTGATAATATTTTTTTATATTAAAGAGTATCGTAAAAGGAGCAAATTTACTGTTGGGTTCTGTATCGTCATTGTATTATTTTTATAGAGTGGCATTTGTTGTTATAAATTTTATATATTTCATAATTTGACATACTTTTCAAATTGTGAAATAAATATGTTTTTATGACTCTGATATCAAAATTTCATAATAACCCAGCATTGTTTTACAACATGCCATTGCACCACTTAACCATAATACCGGATTATCCTTTGCATTATTTGAAGTCTCACGATCCGCTTAAAAGTATGCCATATGTTTTAAATTTATTAATAAAAATACTGCTTAAAGTATATATCGAAAAATAACATTTATTTCGAAAGTATCACGAATAAAAAATCCATTTCTACCACCAAATCAAAAAAATGATTTTTTTTTAATATATAGGAGTATATTTATTGAGTAGGTATATAACCTGCAGAGTATAAATTATTGATGATTATTTTTCCTGCCAATATCTATCATATTCTTCATTGATCATTTATTCAAGTGAAATATATTTATCGTCGGTAGGTATATTCACAATTAACCAATAAATTAACTTAGTATTATTTCATATTCCTTGATATATAATCATTACTGTCAAATTAGATGATTCTTAGTTTACATACTGCCAAATCATATTATCAATACCGTTAGGAATGTAGAAGATTATATAATTCACAGTTATGTGTAAAATAAACATATAAAATATATTTATATAGTATTAACATTGAAATATAAAAAAAATTCTCTTGAGATTTGTATTTTATTTAAAATAACTCGGAATCTTATGTCATTAAATATATTTTTAAGCTTTCTGCTTTAATAATTTGCGTTATATTTTCTCTTCGAATAATAAAAGTATTTAATTTGGTTTTTCATTCATTTGTCAAATGTACCCATCTCATCGATTTTAATACACTTTAAATCATTTCATTTTGTCTGCTTATTAGAGAGTTAGACCTACAATCAAACCAATCGTGTTTACCCATATTGTATATTTGAGTAGTGAAATATGTTATTTTTTTTAAAATGATATTATTTGCATGAAGTTTCTTAATTACAAAATGTCGTCAAATACTTCCACATGTAATTCATTTTATTTTATTATTATAATAAATAATGTGTAATCTTGTAGGTTTTTATGCCAATTCGGAATAAATTGCTTTTAGCTTGAACCGAGTGCGGCCAATTATTTTATATGTAATTTCGATCTCCGGTGCTAAGATTATCATCATCGTGTGATATGTTTGATGAAATAATGTCACAAACCGAGTGTAACAGCGTCACTCAGGTAGCAGAACTAACAGCTTCGTCAAGCGTTGTTTAAGGTTAATTATTCGCTGTCTCTTTGTCTTGTGTGACACAGAGATGTTCTTTTTTCTTTTGAGAATCCGCCAGAGAAAACTAAGCAGTTCTAAGTACAATCCCGTCATACCTATTGATAATAATGGGACACCCATTTATCTCAATGACCTTTCTAACTAGGTTTACGAATTTTAATTGTTTTACAACTTCTGACTAGTTTCAAAATTATTTTTTGCATGGGCTGACATAATGACGTGCCCTAGTCTTCACGACCTTTAGAAGATTTGTCCAATATACACAGCAAGCCTGGCCTTGTAATCTTATTTATAATGCTAACCGTATATCGTAGTATACCTTTTGTCTTGAAATGGAATTTAATTTTGACCAATCGGAGGCAGTTGTAGATCTTAGAGGTTCTCTCAACAACCTAGTGACATAATGTCGTCAAACAAATCACATTTTGATGAAAATCCTGTAACGATGATGGAAACATACAGTTAAACATTTCGCCTCACACGACTGAACCCAAATACTATGAATCCCGATTACATTTATTTATAATTGTATTAAGAAATATATGAGTTTCTCCCTTTTAAAGAAATAATATATTATATATTTTAAAAAAGCTCCAGATGAAGATAAAAACGATAAAATACGAGAATTTTTGCATTGACAAAAATCATTATTGGTTCTATTACCAATCATTTTGTTTATTACCTATTGCAAACCATTTTTAATAAAAAAAACAAAATACTGAAGAATCTATTTATATTTCTTAAAATTTATTTTAAATAAACAACAATGATCAATTGATTCTTGTTTTACTTGTCATAATTAAAAATAAATCCTAAAATTATTCTGGAGAGTTTTTATTTATATTTCCTAGTTGAATTTGGGCATTTTAATAGTTATAATTGTCAACGTTAAAGGTAGGTTGTAAATCACCAGTCATGTTAAGTTTTGTGTTAATTAAAAATTAAATAAACATTTTATTATTGCAGGACAAAAAATAAATATATTATGAAAAAAAGTTTTGTTAATCTCATTTAATGACAATTATTGGTGAAACTGTTTAATTATAATTGTAATTTAAATTTAATTCTGATTAAAATTTGAAAATATTAAATTTTATTTCACTTTTTATATAAAAGGCGCATTTTGCCTCCTCACGAGGCATCTTTAATAACGAGTTATTATTTCAACAAAAAATGATACTCGTAATATAGGCACAAGCCACAAATGTAATCCATATAAAATGTATTTACACAGTTCAAAACATTCAATGTTTGTGTCAAAAGTAGTAGTGTAAGTTTTACGTCCATAACAAGTTATGTAATATTTTTAAACGAAAATTTTTAAATAAAAAAGTACAAAAGTATTACATATTTTATGGGGCAAAATTTCTACAGTCTTTTACAAAAAAAGTCATACAACATTAAATAT
Organism: Glossosoma conforme; assembly: GCA_022606575.1. NCBI lineage: Eukaryota > Metazoa > Arthropoda > Insecta > Trichoptera > Glossosomatidae > Glossosoma > Glossosoma conforme. Next base: position 746,848 of record JAGTXR010000195.1, on the reverse strand, counting down.
TTTTGATATTTGAAATTAATTTCAATTATAAATAGTCTAACTTTAACTTAAATTGAAAATTAAAGATAAAAATACTATGCATGTGTCTTTAAATAATTAAGTGTTCACTATAGAATAATCATAGTAATCTTTACGCATTATGTATTTGAATAAGTTTCAGAGGCATGTGTTTGCATTAAATATATATATTTGTTTGGTGTAATAGTTTATATTATACCAAGCAAATTGTATAAAGTGTAATGAATACTTTTTTTAATATAAATGGATCTTTATTTCGTGAGTTAAAATTATTTGTGTGTTTATTTTATCATTTACTAATTAATATTACCAATTGGATGTTATAAAATAAATAAGTATTCATTTATTAACATTGGATTATATGTAGGAACATGGTCATTACTTTACAAAGTATAAGTAATCATACCTTGTAATTTGTAATTATCAAAGAACAAATTATAATTTATCTACTTAACTCCTAATTTGAAGCATTTAGCCACCATAAACTATAGATATGGATTTTTATAAACAGCCAGGTTAAAATATCAATATTCCAAATGAATAAATGGATAATACCAAAAATTATGAAAACCATCGAATTATTTTTTAAATAAACTGTTGAATACAAAATTTTATGTCAAAAAAGGGTATTGCCGTTGATTATTTTACGAAAAAAAAACTGGAAGAACCAAATAATATATATATTGTAACACAGTTCTATCGAGTATGATAATATAATACTACGTAGTCAGTGGGCCAACCGCCAAGGATTATTACCTCAAAGTATGTCGTACTTAATCTCGCAATCTCATATTTTATATAGCAATAAGTATGTGGTCATATAAATATGTCATCTATTAGTAGTTTCGTGAATGTCATATTTCACAAATAGCTACGTATACAAATTTAGCAAAACAGTGTCTTATTTTGCATTGCAATTATTTTGCAACTATCCTTCCATTTAATTGACTGGAAGCGCCATCCAAATCATTTTTTTATTCTACGAGTACTCAAAACATAATTTTAAGAAAAAGCATTCAGTATATTTTTCATTGTGTATTTATAGAGATACTCTTACACAGTAAATTTTCATGAAATACTACTTTGATTATTAATTTGGTCAGGATTCGTATTATCTGACGGATTGTATTCTTTCTAAAACGGTTTTTCGCCCCTCATTCATATTTTGAATTTTATTCCATGAAAATAAAAATGTAAATATATTTTTAAAACATTTATGACACTTAATAAAACGTATTCTAATTTATATGAAATACGTATAATCAGTTTTAAAAAATAATTACTGTGACTACTGGGTAAAATTTATTCATTCAGTAATTGACTACAGAATTTTAAATCTATATTAATTTATAGTTGCAATTAGTAACAATTATGCTATTTAATTGAATACATATCTTTAAAATAATTCAGAGAAAGTTTTCATTAAAAGACATTTGTATATATGCATTGGACGTCAATATAATGATCCCTGACTATGTAATTAAATATAAGTATAATTGGAATTAATATAAAATTTAAATCGGTTAAAAAAATATATCTGGAAAAAAAATAGACACGGAAATATATTTTTTTATGCTTAGAATTTGTTAAATCCAATTAATTATTTAAGATTTTCCTTTAAAGTAAAACACTTTTGATGTAACCTTTGAACTGTCATTTGACTTGCTTATATTAATGTTTTTGTGGTCAGGTGGATTCTGTTCAACTGTCATTATCAATTGTTGAATTTATTGTTTAGTATATGATATGGTCATATATGCGTACATCCTATGCATCCATGCATCTATGTATACATGTATCCATGCAAAATGTATAGATGTGTATGTAAGCATCCATGTATATATGTTTATTTGCATTCATGTATCCATGCATTCATGTATCCATTATCCATCTTTCCATGCATACATGAATCCATGCATCCATGTATCCATGTGGCCACTCATATGTAACCATGTATACATGCATCCATGTATCCACGGATGGTGATCCATGTCCTCGTGGATACGAGCCCGTGTATCAGCGGCTGACTGTTGCAGGCGAGCCTGTCGCTGCCCGGGTCGCCCTTCAACCTGCGGCGCGGCTCGCGGGGCTCGCACCAGCTGACGCTGCGCAACGGCCGGGGGCGCCTCGGGCCTCTGGGGGGCGACCGCAAGCCGCTCGTGCTGTCCACGTACCTGGACGCGCAGGAGCACCTTCCCTACGCCGACGACTCCAACGCTGTCACGCCTATGTCCGAGGAGAACGGTGCCATCGTCGTTCCAGTGTATTATGCTAATTTAGGTTAGTTTGCAGCAGATGTAGGACGCTCAAGAATGCTCAAGCCAAATAATCCGTAATCGATAGTGTTTTTTTTAATCGTTTGGATAAAAGACGCCGATAGATATTGGTCTAAAGGTCGAAACTAAAACATAACCGAGCTTAGCCGCTTAACAACAATGAAAATATTTTATTTCACGATTTTTTTTCGATACTCATTGATAGAATTCCATTATATCAAATAAAGGTAATAATCAAACACGGTTTTGTTTTTCAAGCGTACATTTCGGTTACGTCGAGTAGCCATATTCAAGTCTCGAGTAGTGATTTTCAATCTCTCGTATCAGTACTTGATAAAGACGAAATATGCCACTAAAAAATAAATTGTGAAATAATTGTAAATGTTCCTTTATTTCTATTAACAATTATCTAAAGCCAATTATATATGAACATTATAAAAAACATTGCATTGTCCTTTTGTATATGCGTGGACTAGCCATTATCGAGTCAATTGTTACCCTTATTATTATTATACCAACGTTTATACATCGCTTTTTTATTAAATAAATAGATATTTTAAAAGCGCCTTAAGCGCTTCGTTCCTTATGTGATTCCTTCTTCCCTTTCTTCAAACCTTTATATTTTACCTGATTATAACTACTTGACGTAGCCAAAACACTATATATAATAAATAATAATTCTACACAATATTTTATTTTCATTTGAAAAATGTTAAGCATGCAGGAGCTTTATGACCAATATTTGTCTGTCTCTATACTGAACTACTGAATAAATCATTATTAGCTAATAAGTGGACGTATCTTAGCCGATGAAAGAAATCCTGCTTGTTTCAGATTTTGTTATTTTCATTATTATTTTCCTTTAGTTTATATCGCATTTTTTTTTCTAAATATGAAAGTGATAACAAAACATTATCTCATTAATAAAATTAATTTAATCAAATTGTTGCCGATTAATATTTCCATAATTATTTTCTACAGAAAATGTATAGATTTTATGAATGCTTCTTAAATTTTGGCGGGCTGTATCTCAATTCTACGTCTTTATTCTTATGACGGCTGTGAATCTTGGATTCAGAAAAAATCCTTTTGTAAAATACTGGTTTGGTTGATGGTTTGACTTTGTGAAAAATAACGACGTGAGAGAGCGGAAGGCAGCCTTCTATATTACAGTCAATCCAAGAGGCGTTCTGAGAATACCGCAGGAGAGCATAAGCTATGGCTGCCTTTTATTTAAGTCCCCTAGGCTTGCGCCGTCCTGGAAGGCCTTCTGGAACTATGCATAGAATGTATTCGGCGGAGCTGCGGGAGGCAGATTTGACATATGGCGGCTGACAGAGCTTTGTGGTGACAGTTCGTGACTGCCATATGAAGTTAGGAAACAGACCTGGTATTGTGATAATGATGTATCCTAATAAGCTCAACCAGGGCGGCTGGACGCTGCACTCTAAAAGGATGTGTGATGTGTGTGTATGTTTGGTGAGGTCATATTCACAAGCAGGTGTATATTGATATATGGTTCTTGAAGACATCCAGATTGAAGGGCTGTTTTCGCTGGTAGAACATTACCAACAAATTATTCAAATTCAAAAGAAAGATGTTTAAAAATGAAATAAATTATATGTCGTATTTCAAAAAACTAAAGCAAGCAGGATTTATTTGATTTAAGGTTTAAATTTTATTTTATTAATTTAATGTACCTTTTGGTTGGTGTAAATGTTATTTATTACCAATTGGTTTTCGTATTTAATTATGATATTATTATTTATAATAATTTTTATGATGAAAATTAAATTCTGAGCATTTTTGCGCAAATTAGTTCAATTTAATTAGAGAGTGAAAATTACTCGTTAATTATTATCACCATCATAATTATCGAGTATTTTTATCAAAAATTACAAGTAATTTATTCGATAGGTTTTCACAATTAGTAAAATTGAGTGTGCTTGATATCACTGTGTAAAATGCATGCCCCACAAATAACATTTAAAATCATTTGTAAAGTTTTCCGTGATTGTTATATGCTTAATTTTTTTGCACATTTTCTAAAAAAGGCTACCAACAATTTTCAGAAATAATAAATTTCTTTCCTTCTATTCCATGGATAAATCAATCTTACTAAAGTAAACTATCTTTTAATATTCTGATCATTGTGAATAAAAAGATTTTAAAAGTATAAGTCTTTGAAAATGTTAAATTCATAAATTATTTTAGTTGGATTTTATTTCACTTATTTTAGTAACTTTTTTGTTTCTTTTGTTAAATATGCAAAGTTTTGTTTTTAGTAAAAATAACTCGAAATTTGTAAAAAGTTATACTATTTTACTCACAAAACATTTTTTTTTTTGCATGTATGTATGTATGTAAATGTAACTAATTAAGGTGTTTGAAAAAAAACAACTGGGTATTCGTAATGCAATTTATAAATTTTGATATAAAAAATAATAATAATTTTATAAATTGTATGGAAAATAACAAATTTATAAAGATTGCATTATTTATGCCTAAAGTGTCTCATATTTTTTGAATTCATTATTTTTAACACATACGGACCATTATTTATTATTTTTTTCTTAAATATTCTAACATAAAATCTAATTCTCGAGTACCATTTATAACTTCCATTGATTTGTTAGCTAATGAAATCTTTATCAATTTTGGTCAATGTGTTATTACGTAAAATTAAAGAGAAAAATATGGGACACCTAACCAAAATATTATATATATATTTTTTTAATGAGATTCATTATCAAATCACATTTAATTTCTTAAAAATATATTCAATTAGAGAAGGTCTAATAAAAAAGAACTTGATACTAAAAATTTATGATAGGAGATATTTAAAAACCATGATATAAGCTGAAGGCTAAATAAAATAATAACTAAATAAAAATAAAACTAATTATAAAGTGAATTAATGTTTTGGTTACAGCTCAAGAATAAGATATACTTTTATAATCAACATAAAATTATAAAAATTTAAATATATATATTATTTAATGCTTTATGTTCCGAATATTGTTATTGTTTTTTACTCTACTTTTTAGCATCAAGTACATTTATTTAATAAAATCTTTAAATAATACAATATAGTGGAAAAACTCCAAACCATAATATTTTTTTCATTTATATTTTAACGGTGCAATGTTACAATTACAAATTTGGAAAAGTGGACTACTAGCACGGGTATACCTGTCTGGAACGTAAAACTTAAAGATACCGAGGGTTTTGAATAGCACAACAAAGGGACAATTAATACGTTTTTAATTACAGTTGTTTTCTTTTGACTGTACTCTTGCGTATAAAATGAAAGCATCCCTAGTAGTAAGACAGTAGGATAATGCAACAAATTGACAGAATTAATTAAATAAACAAAGGGGAGTCAATTAATATTTTTTATTATTCACTTGACCATAAAAAGGTCTTTGGATTGATGGGATTCCAAATTAAGCTGCCATTTCCAGAACACTCGATCTTAAACAATTTTGAAAACGGAGCTTTCCCATTTTTTGTTTGTTTTATTGTGCAGATTCGTTTAAATGGAGTAAATGATGATAACGCGTGTGTCCCTGCAGGTTCCCGGCACTCCTCGTACACGTCTCACCAGTCGCGCATCTCTTACACGTCACACGGAGACTTGTTGGGAGGCTTTGGCGGCAAAGCGCAGACCAAAGAGGCTCGTCTTCGTGGCCGCACTAGCAGGAACCAGAGCCTCACGTGCCATCCTAATGGCCACCCTTACCAGGAAGCCAACCACAAGCCGCCCATAGGCGAATATGTCAGTATTGTCACCATCGACATTCCCGTTTTCCCATTAATTTATTTCTTACCATATCCGTTCCATATTTGAAGCATACGGAAATTCTCTATTTAGTTCTGGAATCGTGGCTTCTCTATGTCTTGTCCCAGAACACCTTTACACCCGGAGGTCCACGTAGGAACATAGATGTTTCCCAGGAGCCTCCAGGGCAAGAGCCCGTAAACTTGCACAGACAGCGGTTGTAATCCTCATTTAGGCGCTGTCGGTTCAAAACGCGAGCCAAGCTTGAGTTTTCAAAAAATATTTAATCAAATCTAAGCTCTATATATACTCCCGGTATGGTTGTGCCAACCTTTAGTGGACCCTTTACAAACTTTAGAGCCCGCGAACTCGTATAGACTTTAGCTGTAGTATCAAAGAAATATTTAGGTGCTCAATGATCAGGGTATTTAAGGAGATCGGATGATAAGCATGACGCTTTGAGGCCCGAACTATTTTGTTTTATCCTTTAAAGGTGGTTCAACTCTACTGGGGGCAAGTATAGAGCTTAAATTTGTACAGGTATTAAATAAATTCAAAAAATGTATCTTGGTTAAGATCTGAACCGACAACATCTGAATGACAAACAAACGCTTTGACCACTGGACTATACCGATTTTTCCCAAATACCCTACCAAAATAAGGCAAAACTTGTGAGCCGACAACTTTAAAAAAAATATTATTCAATAATTGATTAACGTATATATATATATATGCAATTATTTGTGTTTTAGGAAATGAGCTCAGAGTGTACAGATGGAGCTGGAAAGGTTTTAAAACATTCTCACGATAACCCTTTTATAGAACCGACGCAGCAACAAACAGTTGTGGATATGAAAGGTAACACCACAAAAAAATATTCTGTAATTAATTATATTGATAATACTAGTATATTTAATTAGTCCCGATAAGTGTATGGTAAATTTATTTATTACAATAAAAAAATGACACGTTGTACAAATTTTATGTTTTAAAGAAAGAAAGAGCGAGATACAAAAATATTAACCCAACCAACGTTGTTGCAACTACTGTACTTCAATGTAGAAAGAAAAGGGAAACATGCATCATATTCTCATGAATAGGTACCTACGAAATCAAGAGATTTAAATACTCCAGCAATATCGTTTGTGCCACTTGGAAATGAGTGACACTATTAGTATCAATTTGATATTCTGGGTGAACGAAAGTGCAGAAAACGTTCCAATGATGAAATTATTGCGACATGTTAAATAGTAATAAATTTTAACGTAAATCATGTAAATTTTACAGTCACGTGATTCATTCTTAATTGATGCATAATTGTCACATTTTGTCGCATTTAGTTATGGACATAGACTGAAGCAGTAAAAGTAAGGTACAAGGGGATGACATTAAACAGATTAGATATATTTAAATAACTTTTTATTTTCAGATGTAATGGTTTTAAATGATATAATCGAACAGGCTGCCGGTAGACAAAGTAGAACGAGTGAACAAGGAGGTAAATATGATCACCTCACAATCAATGTCATGTGCATCGGAATATTCATCAACTTCATTACATAATTCATGTTGTAACCAGCATTAGTTTGGTGTCTACATATATATGTGTGTGTGATATGCCATTATGTGTGTCTCTTTTCATTCCAAAGCGATTCCCTTTTAATGGAAATTATAAAATAAGAAAATACTCACATAAACTACTTTATTAAGTGCTTATATTTCACAAATGTGTAAAATCATTTTTTTATTCAGCCATTTTATAATATAAGTTTGAAAACAAAACTTCTAACAACTGATATACAAATTTACAACAGACATTTTCAAATATGACTATTCTCTCATCAACAAATCGGTGAAAAATAAACCGTTTATTTTGTTTCGTAAATTCGAAAAGAAGACAAGGGTTCGCATAAGAACAAAATTCTAATTTAGAAAAACAAATGTTCGAATTTTCAGCTCCGTTAAAATGGTTCGCTTCTACAATAATATGTTCATTATAATTCATGTGCTTTTTTATTTTTTTGATATAAATTGTGTTCTAATGTTAATCAAACATTATTATTTGGGTATTTCCAAGCAATGGCAGCTTAAAATATGCATCATATATTATTAAATAATATTAAAACTCATTTAAAATCCGGAGTCCCCAATGGGCTAACCTTAAGAAATTATATTTATATGATAATGAATTTTAACAAAGTATTTACAACAAGAATAAATTAAAATAAATACATATTTAATTATTCGTACACAATCACTGAAAATCAAATAAAATGTAATATTTTACAGATTGTTTTATCATATTTTATCGTATTATATATATTTTTACTGTCATTGATGGAGTAGCAGTAGTTAGTTGTGCGTACTAGAATATTATATTAATGATTGTGCCAAATAATTTTATTTTTCAAATTCATATTTCTTTTTTGTATTTAAAATATCTTATTACTTGTTATTTATAGAAGAGTTTTTTTTATAAATTATTTAATATGAAAATTATTTAACTATTTCCAAAATTCTAAGAGCTTTTTTATGATAAATTCGATTTAAGAGTATATAAACATTAAATAATGATTTTTTCCGCGCTTAATATGAGTTAAGATGATTTATTTCAGAACTTATAAGATTATACTCGTATTTATATTATTACACATAAGAATAAGATATAACTTTAAAAATTTAGAAAATAATTTATTTTAAAAAAACTAAAAAGAAAGCGTAAAGCTATATTTATCCACAGTCATTTTATTCATATTTTAAATGTTTTTATTGCAAAAAAATAAAATAACATTGTCTCATCAATTTCTCATTTAAGCATCTTAAATTTAACTTTATTTGAATTTATATTATCAAACTATTAGCTTTTCAAAACATAACCATAGGGATACAACGTGATTATGCATTGATTTGTTGGAATGAAGAAAGAAGTATGACTATTTGTTAACTATTTTTAATCACACTCATTAATTTATCATAAATGTTATAAATATTTTCTGCATAACCATAATTTTTTCAATTTCTAAATGTTATATATGCCATGATCTCTTTTGTATAGTATTGGTTTGTAAAAAAACATACTTTACTAATCTACTTTTCATTTTTAAATATTTTTTTTGATTCAAAGGGGAATGAGTTATTTATATCTTCTAATGGTGACAGACATTTTCATACAAAAGAACTATTTTTAATGCACAATATCTTAACAGCTTTTTAGGCATGTATTTCATTATTTTGCTCACGACCGGCTTCTTTATAACTAAAACTAATTTCTATTCTAATTAATTAATTTCCTAATAAACCAATAATTGTTGTAAATAAGCGTAAATCGTAATACAACTAAAAATATTACATGCGACAACACAAAAAGCCAATAATAAATTACCAAAAATTATAGTTTTTTAAACGACAAAAAAATACAAAAAACATAAACACAAAACCCATCCATTTTTCATACATTAAAACATTGTTTCTTTAATTTATATTAATCACAAAACATATTTTTTCATATATTTTTTTACCAACATTATTGGCTTAAATGTAGTAAATACAAATATACATATTGTCGTAGGTATTAGCATTGTTTGTGGCAAAAACTATATTAGTTTAGTAATTAAATACACACATGTAATTCTACATCAAATTTAATAAAAAAAAGGTTGTGAATGTTGACTGATTGAATCATAAAAATAATAATATACATACTCTGAATATATAGAACAGAGATACATATCGTTATATGATATTAAAAATGGTATATTTATACATCAAAATTCGCGTATCTGCCCAGGCAAGAGAATGGTCGTATGGATAGCGCGGTGTGGAGAATAGAGCAAAGGTGCAACGCTCGACGTTCGAATCTCGCGTCTGCCGATATTTTTTCTGAATGAATTGATGCTTACAAAATTGATGTAGAAATGTATGTGTATTTAATTACTAATAATATTGAATTATAGTCAATGATCTATAAAATAAGATTAGATAAAAATCCAAAAAATATATGTACTTAGTTCCTTGATGCGCTTATAGGTAAAATTAAAATTATTATAATACATATTGATGCTTTTTCAGGATCATTATGTTCATTCAAATCTTATAACATATATTTTTTAACCCAACTTTGTTTTAAATATGCAATTATTTTATTTTTGCATGTTGATTTTTCAATTACACCCATATATTTATTCATTAGATGTAGAGTTTTATGTTGTAAAAAAATAATCGTAATGTATTTACATAATACGTAATAATTGTACTAAGTATACATGTTTTATGTGTATGGTAAAAATATAGTTTTAAAACTGCATGATATTATCACTCTGTGAAGCATAGTCGTACATACTTTGTGACATATTGTTTTGAATCCAATATTATAGATACCAAAAATATATAATCATTTTCAGTAGAATTCATAAATTTTAGATTTTTAATTAAATAAGATATTTAATAAAAAATAAAAAATTATGGGATATTATATATAGATAAAAAAAATCTAATTACAAAATACATATAAAAAAAAATACTCGTAACGTTTAAATGGAATTTGTAAAAATTATTTGGCCATTGTCAAAATAAATATTGTATAAGTTGTTTTGTAAAAATCACGATATTGATTAAATTTACACAAACTTCGATCAGTTGATTGCATATTACATTTAATAAAACAATGATTCAACAATCAATTATTGGATATTTGTTTGGATTTCTAGAATAATAAAATATTTACTAGAAATCCACCAAAAACAATTTAATTTGATTACAATAGTTAATATTTTACGACAAAAAAAATATTTGAAAAATAAATAGAGAAAATTTGTGTTTTATACTTGTTTTATGATAATTTTTCATTCTTTTTGAAACTTTTAAAATAATACTATTTTAAAAAATATATATCAAAATTAAAATACAAAAATAAAAAATAAAATTTATGCGTATTATAATATTTATATTCCAGTGGTGCTATATGTCAACGTAACTAAAATATAAATGTTATTAATTAAAATTAAAAATCTTTAATAGCACAAATAACATTTTTGAATATTCAAGTTGTTTTTATTCCTTCCAAAATATTGAAAAATAATCATGTTTTTGGGGAAAAAAAATATTAAATGAAAATCCGTAGAAAAACTATGTATGTAATCACTTATTTAATTCGATTTAAGCAGAATAAAAGAAAAATCTAAAATTAAAGCACCACTTCAAACCAATATTATTTTTCTTGAGGTTTATAAAATAATTTGTGACATTAAATTGTAATAAATTTAAAAAAAAAGTTTTTATAGGATCTAGTATTAATGGCATTTTATTTTATATTTAGCGCAATGTAATATTGTGCTATAAATGATATTTACTTTGTTCCGTGCACAACTGTTTAGTTTCATCGTAGATTTTAAATAATGGCAAAAACACAAGTCCTTATGAATTTTATTTGATACTTCTTGTATTATTATGATTAGCCTTAAATTATAATGATCACTTATAATAATTTAATGAAAAAATACGCTCTCTTCTTCTTAATTAGACATCTTTTAGCACCAAAACTGTAACCAAATATTATGCAATATAATAACAAAAATCTAAGCTTAATATAAGCCATTAACATATTCTACAGTTGTTGTACTCTTTTTAGTTTCTAAATTATAAAACATAATCTTGTCGTTATTATACATATGTGTACAAATAGAAGCATTCAATTAATTGATACTTCTCTTTAATTATCATAATTTTCCTGGGAGATACTATTATTAGAGACTAAATAAGGATTTTTATTTGAATTACAATAACTATTCTCTTTTCTTCTTCTTCATAGTATCAAGCCGCTGGATTGGTTTGCAGCAACAAAATCATGCAACTCTCTTAACTATATTAAATCTAGCCTTATATTTTTTTCGCTGAAATATTAATTTCAGCTCAGAATTCTCGCATCGTCCACAAATTACTGCGATTTGTTAATAAATTTAAAAAGACTCAATTAATTAAGTGATGCACGAGACGACATTTGTCTGCCACCAATTTAGATTTTACACACTTTGAAAGGTATTTTATTTTTTACCTAAATCTCTTAGATTTATCACTCATTTTCAGCTTTCCTATTAAGCACTCCAAATATTTTATTTTTAACGAAGTATGACAGTAGCGTCTTCGCAAATTGTGTATTTTAATAATAAATATACAAAAACATAATTTCACAATGGAAATTACTTCATTGGAAATGTATACAATGTACAAGAATTTGTTGTTAGATTGCAAAATATTTAAATAGATCGTTAGGGAATAAGAAAGGCTTCAATTTATCCTGTAATTTTTATATAAACACATCCATCGCTATCATATGATTTGCCCAAATATTTGATTTGTAATTAGTTTATTTTTTCGCACAATAACTGGCTCTATTGACAAAGTACATGACCTACATTATCAAAAGCAATGCAATTATTATAACATGATATAATATTTATCAACGCAGTTTGGTAATTTCATTTGGTAAAACAGAAATACTTTTGGTTTGGAGTGGCACCTTTTACATGGATTTACTATTTCCAATGTTTTTAATCACGAATCTTTTCTTCATGTGTCTTAGCAAGTTTCTAGCACACTTCTCGTAATTCAAACTCATTTGTTAAAGACTGACAACACGATTATTTCTTCTGATTTTCATTGAAAACCTCTTTCCCCTTATGTACTCACTGTGGAACTGATCAGTAAATATCGTCATTGTGTTACAATCATTCACGCCTATTTTTTACACGAAATAATTGAATGAAAAAGCCTATAATTTAATTTTTACTTCAATAAATAACGCGTTTTTAAATTGAAATAAATTTGTACTCTGCGTATTTGGCATGGATCTACAAAGTTTGATATATATATTTGAAGAGTCCTTAAAAAAATAATGAATTTATAGACAACTACGTAAAATAGTCTATAAATATGTTAGTAATAAAACTAAAATATCTTTAAAAATAAAACAAATAATATGTGTTTTATATAATATATTATAATAATTATTATTGATTAAAAAATAAAGATAATTTTATAAAAAGCAATAAATTTGTGGTCAGACATGATTTAAAATAAAATAAATAAAAATTGTTCATAACCACTTGACTTACAGTTTATTGTCTACTAGTTTCGGTAGACCCTCTGCCATCTTCAGGACAACACTTACAACTAAATAATAAAAACAGAAATAGTTAAATAGTCAATCAGTGTATGTGGGAATATGAGTGAGGGTAGACACTGGATTGGCCAGGGGAACGGAGCGATTTACTGGAAACATATCTAGAATTGGACTAAACGACAATATGTTTCTGGTAAATCGCTCCGTTCCCCTGGCCAATCCAGTGTGTCCACGTTCCTACTCCCTCCCCCACTGATTGACAATTTATCAATTTTTGTATTTATTGTTTAGTTGTAAGCGTTGTTCTGAAGATGGTAGAGGTGCTACCGAAACTAGTAGACAATAAACTGTTAAACAAGTGGTTATGAACATATTTGAATCGTTTTATTTTTAATCATGTCTGACCACAAAGTTATTGCCTTTTATAAAAATATCTTTACTTTTTAATCAATAATGATTATTATTGGTTTGTTTGTTTGAAATAGTATTCATAAATTAAAGATTAACAAAATTCAACATATCCGTATTTTTACTAATAACCCGTAATTGTTTGTTTCTCATATGATAATGTTCTATAACATATTACATAATATTAAATGGTGATTTTCTTTCTAACGTTATTTTCTGATCTTACAAACCGCGCTTCAACAATCAAAATACGCAAAAGTAAAGTCTATTTGAAACCAATACTAATACACGGGAATTGGCAGTGTCCATATACTACTTCCCTCCGACAGAAGATGATGAAGATGGGCCAACGTTCAAGGAGAAGGCCTTGGAAGCCATGATGAAGGGGATAGACGTCTTCTGTGTGTGGGACTGCTGTTGGTTGTGGCTCAAGTTTCAAGAGTATGTGGCGCTGATAGTGTTCGACCCGTTCGTCGAACTCTTCATCACACTCTGCATCGTCGTCAACACGCTATTCATGGCCCTCGACCACCACGATATGAACAAGGACATGGAAAAAGCCCTCAAAAGTGGAAATTACGTAAGTGAATCATTTTTTAATTCCAACATTTCACACATGTTACATACAGTGAGGATTATTGAGAAGTTTATCCATTTTACAAATCTCTTAGTGGTATGAAGTTTAAAAATAAAAAAATGGACTTTTTAACGACCAGATGTACCATATATTTTATGCTTTCAGTTCTTTACGGCGACTTTTGCCATAGAAGCGACTATGAAGCTGATAGCGATGAGTCCCAAGTATTACTTCCAAGAAGGATGGAACATATTTGACTTTATCATCGTGGCTTTATCATTACTGGAACTGGGGCTGGAAGGAGTACAAGGCTTGTCTGTCTTGAGATCCTTCCGATTGGTAATTAAGCATTTTTTTCAATTAGTAAAACTAATTAAAAACAAATTAAAAAATGTGATCAAATAAAAATATCATGTTTAATCGAATAAATGATATACATGGTTTTTTTGTCGTGTTAATATTGGAAAAACGTCAATGTTATATTACTATAATTATGTAAATGTAATTTTAAACTGCAATATAGAAAATTTGATCCGATCTTTCAATATATGAATATAATAATAAATTCTTGAATTCATTTATTTTTACTTAAATATAAGTCTTTTGAAACTGGAATATATTTATGTCAGTACAATTTGTTATCAAAATCAACAATAGTATCCAGTGTATTAGGAATTATGAAAGAAGAAAACACGGGCAATTAAAATAAATGAATTAAAATTATATTTTATCACCTTAAGGCAAAGAGTAAAACTACGCAATGACCCACACATCTATGAATTTATGTATGGCCATCAACTTCTTCGGCGATTTTTTTAATGACTTCATGAGACGAAATGTCTTTGCAAAGTGTTCATTTTAGCTTCAGATACTGAAAAAGTACAGATTTGACCATTTAAGGGGAGTTCAGTGCTTAGTCGATAATGTTTGTGTTGTAGTTATTTAATACAAAATCTTACAAAATTATAGATTTGTGCGCGGGGGCATTATTGTAATGCAAAATCCCATTCAGAAAAATTGTCCATTTCTGGAGAATATTCTTGAATAAACGCTTTAAGTTATTCATTATTTTATTATTACTTTAAGAAATAATATTATATCTTTAAGAAATATATCATACAGCGGTTATAAAAAACCAATTGCGGATATTCTTTTATAAAGAGTTATTAAATATTTTTTTCATTAAGTTTTAAAAAGCGTTGGATCAAATAAATCAATAATTAAAAAGACGCTACGTACAAAATCCACGACTGACATTTATTTCAATTAAAATATGTGACATTTTACTTAAACGAGTTTCTAGCTTAACCTTTCATAAAACAAGGTACACACAATGAAGTCAAGTTATACAGGTGTTATACCTGTAAATAAGTATTTTTCAATATTTCTTTACCAAATAATTATTTTTTGTTAAAATGAATAAAATCATTTATTTATAATAGTTAGGATTAATCATCTGTTCAAAACTTCTCGATTACTGTGATATTAATTTCGTGAATGTAAGTTTTCAATTTTATACTTACAAACAGTTTTCATTGTATTCTAAATATACTGGAATAATGAAATAATACATTTGAATCTAAAAATATATTTGATTGGTGTAATTAAAAAGTAGATTATTCAAAAAAAGACGAATGATCAGCAGTAATCGGGACGTTGTGATAAATACACGAAAGTTTATACACAAAAATGAAAAAGACCACTGATACAATTGTTTGAACACAAGTCTCCATTAACACTAATGATACAATTTACAGCTTCGGGTTTTTAAGTTGGCAAAGTCTTGGCCAACTCTCAACTTGCTCATATCTATCATGGGTAGGACAGTGGGAGCCCTGGGGAACCTCACCTTTGTTCTGTGCATTATCATATTTATATTTGCGGTGATGGGAATGCAATTGTTTGGGAAGAATTACACAGGTTTGTCCAAGGGACACTGAAATGCATTCTTCCTTATTTTAAATATGCTATATTTCCGATGCCTTTTTCAATTCAAAAGCTTTTTGCCCATATATTAAGACTCGCCTATTTAAATTTAATTTATATTTGATTTTATAGCGTATTTTAGTATTTTTATATGATAATTAACTGAAGTATTACAATAAAATGTTATCAATGGTATTAAACATTTCCCCTTAAATTTTAGGAACGTAAAATTTCATTTCGTACTTAAAAGTAGATCGATATTATGAACATTGAGTTAAAGATTATTCCAAAATATTCACAAATTTCAAAAAAATATCATATTTAATACCATTCATAGATAAAATAATATTATTAATTACATTTTCTATAATGTAAAAGTTTCGCAATGAGAATATTTTATTATTACATTTTTTATAAAGCTTCTTTCTGTTGACACATACAAATAATATCTAAAAACATCATGAATTTAGCAATACTCACATTCAATTTAATAACTTTACGGTTATTTAATGACAATTCATGGTAAAATTACATAATTATAATTGTAAGATAATTTTAATTAAAATTAAAATAATTCTTCAATTATACACATACAATTTAAACTCATAACACACTGACTTTATCTCAAGATCGCTTAAGCTACTTATTACACAATATCGGAGTATTATAATTAAGTCCCGAACACATTCTTCAGTAGTTGTATTTCATATTTAAGTATTGTAACACACTACACATATTTCTAATTGACCTGTATATATTATTTGAAGGTTACTTGATTTGATTACTGCACATTATTTTACCTTGCTATTGCAGCTTCGGGTTTTCAAATTAGCAAAATCGTGGCCTACGCTAAATTTGCTTATTTCCATTATGGGGAGAACTATGGGCGCTCTCGGTAACCTGACCTTCGTCTTGTGTATCATCATCTTTATCTTCGCTGTGATGGGAATGCAACTTTTTGGGAAAAATTATGTAGGTGAGTAATCGAAAACAAATATCTAGAGTCAAAAAAAAAGGTAAAAACTGATCATCAATTTGTATTTTTTAAAGCTTTCAATCTATCAAGGAGCCATATGAATTATAATATGTATCCATGTTTTATAATTCGTATGATCCACTTTATTTCGGTATTTATTAGATTCTGGTAATCAAGCAAACATATGAACGACTCCAGCAAATAAATCAATATTTTCAATATTGATTTTGTGAGTTTAATGTTGGTTTTCAGTATCTGTAAATTAATTTCAAATTTTTGACATTTTTTCATAGTCTTTCTATGATCCGATGTTAACTATACAATAAACATTAAGGTTATTAACTAACAATACTCATTGAAACTGCATAGTTATAATTGAAAGTTATTTTTAATAAAAAATTAAGTTAATTATATAACTTAAAATTATGTAATTAACATTCATTCTCAATTTATGCAAAATCCAATTTTGAAAAAAAAACTACTCGTATATTTAAACTGGATTCCATCACAATTACATTTATAAAATAGCGATGATTGCTTGCTTACATAAAAAATTACATATTATTTTTTCAATATACAGCACATTAAAGTAGTATTCTATTAATTTATCAATTTGTTATGAGATTCAATTATTACCTTATTATTATATATATAATGTACTACTATGAATGATCCATTTTTTATATTTCGTTGACTTGGTCTGATACTTGTTTGTGACTAATATTTGGCATTTTAATCTAAAACTGATTCTTGTCTATCACGTCAATTTTAAGCTAAATGATAATTTCAAATACTGTATTTTTCCCTAAATTTTCACAATTGAAAATAAAGGGAAAAATATGAAATATCAAGAGAATTAACTTATTCACACAAAAGCTGTCAGACTGGAAAAACATATGATAATCTAAATTTAGTAAATCATTCAAAGCATTTACTGGAGGGATAGATCTGTTAAAAATCTCCTGATTTCCATCAATATTCTGTTACCATAATATTACATCCCAACTACCGAGAAACCGTGCCTCCAAGATCATCCAATATTCTCAAAAGTCATCAACCTTTTTGAAGATCTCACAGATGTATAGTGAGCAGTTAAAAGAATTTTTCAGCAAAAAAGGTGCACCGTTGTACGTTCAATACAGATGACCCTCTCGTGCATGGAATATTGCAATACTTTTATTCCTATTCAACTTTAAAACAGTTATAAAATTATTATAATATACTCAAATGTATGTACTTTTTTTTCTTAATTAAGGTTTGAAGATAAAAATAATTATTTAACATGACAGTAGAAGTTTTAATAGACTTATTTCAAAGTGGTTTTTTCTCTTTCACTTTAGATAATGTTCATTTGTTTCCTGATGAAGAAATGCCAAGGTGGAATTTCACAGACTTCATGCACAGCTTCATGATAGTGTTCAGAGTGCTCTGTGGGGAATGGATAGAGTCCATGTGGGACTGCATGTTGGTGGGAGATGTCTCATGCATACCATTCTTCTTGGCAACTGTAGTCATCGGAAATTTAGTGGTAAGTAACACACTTGTGTGAAACTAAAAAAAACGTATTTTCAAAAAATATAGTCGACAATTAAGTACCGAAATGATAGGAGAGTAGGAGAGTAGTCACAGGTACAGATCCTGGCGAAGTGATTTTTATAAATTCAAAGTTAATTTAAAAACTGTGTGAAATTGTGATGAAATATAATATGCACTCGTATATTAATACTATATATGGGATATAAGAAGAAAAAGTTTTTTTTTTTTAATTTCCCTTGTTTTTTTTTATATATATCTAATTGAAGCATTCTCCGATAATTCTCTTCTCGCATTTATCGTTTTTTCTACGTTCCCTTGAAAATTTAAGATCGATATTAAATTTATTAATTTATTTTTACCATATCTGCTCTATATTGGGGGCATATGGACACCGCGGATTGCCGTATAACAGTTCAGTAAGCTCATATTGGCTAAGCCTTGTTACAAAACACCTATTTTTCGGAGATCCACAAGAAACATAGACGATTCCCGGGAGCTCAATACCCGACTAAGCTCTATTCATGACCCAACATGTAAGGTTGCGCCATCCCTTAAGGACAATACAAGATTATTCACGGCCTTGGGAGCATCGGGGTAATCATCCAATCTCCTTAAAAAAAACATGATTATTGAGCGCACAAAAAACTGAATTTATATCAGCGGGGCTTTAAAAAAATAATTACGATTCAATCAAAGATGACGCTTGCAGTTCTATTGTAACACTTATTCCTTTCATCTCGACAGGTATTAAATCTCTTCTTAGCTTTGCTCCTGTCAAATTTTGGTTCGTCAAGTTTGTCAGCTCCGACTGCTGACCAAGAAACCAACAAAATAGCCGAGGCATTCAACCGGATATCCAGGTTCAATGCCTGGACCAAGAGGAGCATAGCTAACGTGTTCAAGTTCATACGGAACAAGCTGACCAACCAGATAGCAGACCACGCACCAGGTGAGGCACCAATCAGCAGTTGGAAACAAGGTTCATAACACTGATAATGAAGATAGCTTAATTTTTATTTTACAACACTACACGAGCTTACTCGTATATATTGTTGATGTAATTTACGCAAGGGAAGCCCAGTTCAGGCACGAACTCCATGAATTTGTCGAAATCATCTGTTTGATAAACATTGGGACCTT
The DNA here is from genome assembly GCA_022606575.1 of Glossosoma conforme. Taxonomy (NCBI): domain Eukaryota; kingdom Metazoa; phylum Arthropoda; class Insecta; order Trichoptera; family Glossosomatidae; genus Glossosoma; species Glossosoma conforme. Next base: position 727,093 of record JAGTXR010000195.1, on the reverse strand, counting down.
CTGTCGCTTGTCTTTATTGCTTTGTTTTTTAGTACTTAATCATAGGTACCTATTTTTATAAAAAAAAATCTATTGAATTATTAACTCTACTTGTATTTAATTAACGTATTAAATTTATAATGTTATTGAAAGAAGAAATTAAATTTTATTTATTGTTATTTAATTTCAATTAATAATATTTTGAATTACAATTTAATCGTTTTATTAAATGTTGTCCGTTTTTTGACATCATTTTTTTTATATCTTAGTAATAATGACAATTAAAAAAAGATTATTCAAAGCTTTCTATTATTTAATCTCTAATATATTAAAATTTACTGTAATTTTGCATATAATTTCAAAGGTTATTTTTGAGTCTTAAAAAATAATATATTTTTAACTAATTTAAAAAAACATTGAAAAATATATTTGTCAATTTTTATTTTTTATGGTATATTTCGTAGTCAGTTGAATAATTATTTTGTTGTAGTATTTTACTGTGATAATCAAATTACATATTATACGTCATTTTAAAACGTTATTATAATCCAAAAAACTATGTAAATTGTAAAGCTTTTGCAAATAAATACATATTTTATAAAAGCTTTACGCATAATTCATACCAAGCTTGCTTTAATATTTAAGTTTGCATGCACTAATATTTTCATTTTAATTCTTTAATATATAAATCAGTATTATTCATATTTCACTACAAGCACGCTTCAGTATTTAAGCTAAATTCTGCTTCCATAATATTATTGGCATTAGAAATAATACTCTAGTCTAGTGAAATCTATGTATTTTTTTATTCTAATGACGTTAATTACTTACAAAATATTCTTATCAGATATATTGAAATATATGTTATTTAATTAAATATATAGAATTCATTCCACAAATTTATTATTAACCAACGACATTTTTCAGCTTCAGCAATAAGCTGCTATGAAATTGGTTTGATTTCTTGTCGAAGCAAAAATAGTCTGGTATTAAAATTGAGGAATAAAACCTTGCTATTTTCTAACAAATTGATACATAAATACGAATCTACAATAAATACACCTTTATGACATATCTCTCATCAATATCGGAGAAAAATAAACGGCCGACGCTGGGATTTGAAGCGAAATTTTTTGCAACCTTACCATTTCCTCAACTTTTCCCACGTATTTCATGGCTAGCAACGTCTTACCAAAGAATGCAATTCGAGGCTCGCTTTAGTAAACTAACTTTGCAGCCTTAGACTGAAGTCCATTTAACACCTAACTGATGCACCTAGAATCTCTAACAAGTAGCTTTTTCGTGCGTCCAGTAATGGGTCCCCATCTGGGTCTCCAAAAACAGGACTGGACAAGGAGGGTTTTCACCAAGCAACCCATTGTTTACTTCTATACTCAGTACTAGCCCATTTTTTGATAAATTAATACGTATTGTAGTAACGATACGTATTCATACAGATGGCACTTGTTATAAATTGTATACACATTTTAGATTCATTCAATTTGCGTGAAAGAAAATGTCATAAAGATGATATTTGCTGTAGATTTTTATATGATATTTTTTTAATATTGGTATTGATCTTCAATAATCTATAAATTATTAGAATTAGTATATTGAAAAATATTCTAAAAATCCAAAAACAGCAATGTTATATTTATTTATTTACATCGCAATTATGGAAATCCATCAGGAATAATATATATTAAAAATATAATGTGTCTAGTAAAATATTATAAATATAAAAAAAGCACGCTTGTGTTAAATTGTTAAGTAAATTTTAAAAACCTTGATAAAACATAAAAATAAATGTTTCAATAAGCGAATTTCTAAAAGCTTATTTTTTAGATTATTACCTTAAAATGTACACAAAATCAATGTAGATTTTCCGTATAACAATTATTTGTATATTTAGTTGAATATTCAAATTTCCGTGGTTTCAATAATATATTATTTTTATTACATATACATACAGGTATATGAATATACTCAAACAATGGGAAAAATAAATATTATCAAGCTTTCAATGTAGTTTGTGACAACACCATACGGACACGCCACTAAGCTCTAGGGCTAACGCTGTTAGTTCTGCTAACAGATTACTAATCGTCGATGGAAGCGATGTATCGTCGGTGGTTTGTTGAGGACTGTAGCGTGTACTGACGTGCCGGGTTCTGCAGACTGACTGGCGTTAGCCCTCGTGCTTATTGGCATATCCGTGTGGTGTTGCCACAACTTATTATGTTCAATGTAATAAACTATAAGTATAAAAAAATACATTATGATTATCGAGACCGCTAATAGGTAATATTAAATAACTACTTAAATTTTATATATATATTTACAATATATATACAATTTTCTACAAAATAAAGGCCTTATTTTTGGGTTTAGCCTCTCCATTACTTAACGCAAACACTATAAAATGTATGTGTTTTTACATTATTTTAAATAAAATGGCTGTCTCGGTAATCATAATGTTAACATGAATCCTGCAATTGATATCTTATTTATATATTTTTATAAATAAATTGAGTTTATAACAATTACTATCTTCTATTAGATATTGCCTTTGTATGTGTATGATTTCTGATGATACCACAATTAGAGTATAAATAAACTTGAACACTTCTATTATTTGAATTCGTATTTATTTTTCACCTCTGACCTTATGAGTATCAAACATTTGCACTTGAGTAGTTTCAAGATAAACAACAGGTTTCATAACACATTGACACTTTTCCGTGTGTCATAATATATGACATGGTTATTACTTAAACGACTTATGAAACCTTTCTTTCTCCAAAATTAAAACATTCAACATATTGTTTACCTCTGATCATTAACATTAAAACTAAGCTCTTAAAATAAATTATTACTTTTAACATCTTATTTTACATCTTTCGTTTTCATTTTTTTTATTGAATGCTTTGTTAACTTTTTTTTCTTAACAAAAAAATATTTTATAACATACGAAGGCTATTCAACAAGTAATGTTTCTTTAGATTTTTAGCGGGTTATGTACTCGTATATTCGATTTTCTATTTTTTGTGTCATTATGGTGGTACTCATGTGTCCCACTTATGCTGACTAGATCTGACATTTTCGATGTTTAGTTAATTTTTATAGTTTAATATTTATTTTATAGTATAATTCTTTTGTTTAGACGTGTTTCTACCAATTGTGGAAAATCGTTTTCCTTTCATAATCCTCTTAAGATTTGGGAACAGGAAAATTCATAGAGAGGCAGTACCGGGGAATACAGTGGCTGCGGCACGGTTTTGAGCCAAAATTCGGCAAGATTTTTGGGCAAATTTGGATACTTCTGATACTTCCATTAATTTGGTCTTTTTTTCGAATTGTTTCGCGCCAACTCCGCATAATTCGAATATAATACTTTTTATTAACTGTACGTTTTTGTGGTAAAAACTCATAATGCACCACATTTTTTCAATCGTAAAAAACGGTGAGCAAAATCTTAACATTCTACAGAACTTGGCGCTCCTTTTTCGGTATTGGCTCATGCGGCAGCATCCATTGGGATGATTAAGCTTTGGTTTCAATATCATAATCGTATACCTACTAATTTTCACCAGTAATGACTCTATTAAGCAAGCTTAGGTCATCGCGGAACGAATCCAACAGCTCCTGAGCGATATTCATGCAAAGCAGTGGTTGAAATTGAGCAATTTTGGCACAAACTTCGCGTTTCATGCCCAAATCATCGGAAGAAAAATTAATTGCATTAACCAATTGATATTTTGAGGTCTTCAGACACTTCCTTAATGGTGATTTGACGATAGGACAATATTGTTTTTCTCACTTTTTTATGTTTTTTACGTGCTGGTCTGTCCGTTCATCGCCATTTACATTTTCGCGACCTTCTGCGAAAAACTTGTACCACTTATAAATATTTTTTGTTGCTCATCATAGAATTTTCAAAGACTACACGCAACATTTACGTTGCATCTGCGGGCTTAATTTTATTTCTTGACACAAAATACGACGCAGATTTTTTGATCCATTGCTTGGGAAAGGCAAGAATCGCCGCACAGCAAAAACACGTCCGAACAAAAAACTTACAAAAACTAACTTAACATCCAAAATGGCCGACCTTTTCAACATAAGTGAGGGCATGAATACGGACATAGTAACAGTAAAATTAAAAAAAAAAAAAAAAAAATGTAGCCCGCCAAAATTCAAAAGTAACATTATTTGTTGAACAGCCCTTGTATGTATTTGAATGATTAAAACTTTTATTTTTGCATGTTATTGAATCATTCTTAAATTTGCAACAATATATTTTTTCACAATTTTTTACATAAAAATCACACACGCAATGCAATTAGTTCATAGATTTTATTTCTCTTCCATTATTTCTATAAGAAATAGTTATTACATTTATTTATATTTAATTGTGATATCGAATACATGTTATACGAGTGCTTTATTATATATTGACATGCTATGTGTTGTGTCTATTTATTTATATATATATATATATATATATCTATATGTGTGTTTATATTGTATAAACGTTATGTAAGTGAAACCACGCCTCTCCCTCGTACTTTGTTATGAATGTCAACCTTTCGATTCCGTTGCACGTTTGATGTTGTCCAGTAACTGTTGTTATCTGTTAATGTCTAGTCTAATCGGTAATTATTATATATAATAATATATCTGTCGCGATAGAGATCAAGTGGACATTTCATGGTTTGCAAAAAAAAAACATTAAAGCAGATATTGATGAATATGCCATACGCATACGATACTTATCATCTTTTTGGGCCTTAAAACTTCTGTAGAATCTTAAACCAGCGCTCTTTAGAAACATTTAGTAACGTTATTTTTACTCTCTTAGTATACTGGGTATATAAGAGCTACGGTAAGCTATACCAAACGGGGGTGTAAAATCAAAAACATGTTACTTGTCAGATTAATTTAATTTAGATTATAAAACATCAGGTTTTGTAAAACTCAGTTTTCACATAAGTATATATTATAAAGCTGCTTAGGCAGCACTCAGTGATTATCTGTTATATAGAAAATTAGTTAAGTCATCGTGGATTACATTCTTAAAGTTTTTGTGGGCTGTCAGATCAATCACGAGGCCTCTACATACTCATATTATACAAGTATGTAGTCATAGGTAATATAAGCGCATAGTATGTTTTACTACAGAGCCCTACTTAGCTATGGACCTGCATTAAAAATGCATAAAAATAGACAGTGGTGATCATATGCTCCAGTCTTTCGGGCGATTTCCAATAGAAAACATCAAAGATAAACTGACAGGTTTTCTTGGAGTATAGTCGACTTTATGAAACGCATTTGGTGAAACTATAGTATAGAAAATAACGTCAGAGGTCTCTAGTGATGAATTGTGGTGGTCATATGCTCCAAATAATTAGCATGTATGTCATAAAGATTTTATGGATAGCTAAAAAACAATGACAATAACACATCGTAAGCATGTTCCTTCTTAGATCACCAGAGTTAAGCAACATTTGACACATACCAAAACATGGGTGGGTTATGGTCTGTTGTTAACTGGGTGTTGTTATTCCGGCTAATCACCCGGAAGCCGGAAGGTCGGCTGATTGGTTCATTGATGATTGTTGTTCCGGTGAATCGGATGTTTTAAGATACGATAAACTAATTACTCAAAATGTGCTTTAGATACTAAAGCCGTCGTATCTTCAAGTCCCCGAGCTTCTGCCTTGGGAATCATGTACGTTTCCAGGTGAACTTTTTTGGCAGGAAGTCTAGGGATAAGGCATGAACAATGGTAAGTGATATAACTGAGAGACGGCAATCTCTGGTGATATATGTTACAGATATGGAACAAATATGGATTGGTGAAACAAATAAAAAAAACTGTTTATTATAATCAACGAAACTAACCTTTCATTATCTTTATTCATATTAGAAAAAAATCTTAGCCTAGGTAATGTAGATCAGTATTCCTTAATTTTTTTGCACCTCTAGACCGGTAAAATAGGAAAAAACCCGCACCACGAACATGTAAATATTAATTTAATCAATTCTTAACCTTGTATTGTGATAGGATTCTATAATTAATAAAATAACGTATCTTTTTCTGTCTTTTTCAATTAAAAATTAGCGAAAACAACGGATTTTTTTCAACAAACAACAGCAGGTTTTCCATTAGTAATTTTGTAAGGCTTTAAATGGCTTATTATTAACAAATGGTTCAAATGACATTATTTTACAACTTCTGTAAATTCATACAAAATGTAAATGAATTTATTGTAAATTTAAAATTTTCCTTAATTCGTTGCTGAATGAAAACAATTATGGATTCTTGGACATAAGAGTATATTTGGGGTGAATAACTGCACAAGAGCAAACATTTCCCTTGCCTCAGAGTTTATCTGAAAACATTCAAGATAATCCATTCCTTCGTCGCACCGTGTATTAAAAATGCAGGTGCTTTTTTTTATATATTTAATGTTTTTGTGTGGCGAATTAATTGAATTTTGGCCTACTGTTTGCGGTCCAATACCAGGGGACACCGATTTAGAATGAGTCTTGTGAAATGCCTGAACGGCGAGCAAATCTATTATTCTTCGTAGTATCAATCCGGTGGATTGGTTTGCAGCAACAGAATCTTGCATCTCGATCTCCATTCCTCTCGGTCCTCCGCAACCCTTTTCAGCTCAGCATAAGCGCTACAATTCATGTCCTCGAATACTTGCTGCAAATACTCCCGTCTAGGGCGCCCTCTACAGTTTCTACCCTCAACCATCCCCTCCACAATATCGTGAAGAAGACCATCGTGGCGCATGATGTGACCAATCCATCGGGCTCGCCTCTCTGAGATGGTTCTTATTAGTTGCCTATCTTGATTATTCTGAGAACCTCATTGTTCGTGACGTGGTCTCTCCAGGAAATTCCGAGAATTCTTCTGTACGACCACATTTCAAAGGCCTCTAGTCTTTTTTTATCACTTTCAGATAAGCACCATGTCTCACAGCCGTACATTAAGATGCTCTAAACAAGTGTTTTGGCAAGTTGCTTGCGGAGCCCTAAAGAAATATTTTTTGACTCAAGAATTTTGGCTTTTTTATTGAAAGCTAGCCTTGCTTGATGTATTCGACTGTTGACTTCGCAAATCTATAAAACCATGAAATGTCTGCCCGTGTCCCTGTATCGTGTCGTGTCTCGTGCTCGTGCTCATGCTCGTGCTCGTGCTCGTGCTCGTGTCCGGTGCCCGCGGTGTCCTAACGTGGCGATGGGCGTGCTTTCTCTGTTTCCGGCGCGGCGGTCAGGACTTAAGGCTGCGTTGTGCGCGCGCTGTGTGTCCCCAGACCGTGGGGCAGAGCTGGAGCCACAAGACCCTGAGGATGCCGTCATCTACCGCGACAAAAAGCACAAGGACCAGCTGGAAGTGGCCATCGGCGATGGCATGGAGTTCACCATACACGGTACTCATACCCATCACTAACTCAAATCAAATCTAATTATTATTTTTATGCAGGCACATACAGGAGAATACCGACAGATGAAGTTAGTGATTTTGATGTTTCATCTGTGGATTCTATGACGCTTACCATTCTACATTTGGTTAAGCGCTGCATGTGGAGTGTTGATCTACCAAGGTCATAGACTTCAGCCCGACACTCACGTACTATCCTTATTATTACAGGAATTCACTATAAATGGGTGGTCTACACGGGATGCCTTTCTTCCAACACCAATTTTGATTAATAGGCTCTGACTGGCATTTTAAGTGTGAGGGATCAAATTCACACCAACCGGAGTATTTATAGAGCTTAAAAAACTATTAAAAACATTACATTATTTTATCTCTGTCGGGAATCAAACCCACGACCTTCGGCTTGGGAAGCAAATCGCTTTAACCACTAAGCTAGGCCCGCCTATGATAAAAATGCTCTTTTTAGCATTCACTTTGAGATCCATTTCAACATAAAATAAGTATTTCAAACCTTGTTTTAACATGGATCATACTGAGCACTTTTTCATTTCCTGGAAGACTGCAGTTTTGCCTTCGTCGAGGGCTTGATAAGTGATCTCAAAGTGTTTTTTTTTTTCAAAAACAATTGATGATTGATGAATTGTATTGAAGTAATGAGCTCACTTTGATATTTTGCTGTGTCGATTTTTCAGGTGATCTAAACACCAAGCTTAAAAAAGGAAAGATGCTCATGAACAATATCAATTCAATTAGCGGCAATCACCAGGACAATAGATTAGAACATGAACTGATGAACCACCGAGGACTACCACTCCAGGTAAGATAGACATTATTCTATACATTTGACTTTTTCAAAAATATACAATAAATGATTTCTTGTTGTATCACTAAAATTCACATCATAATTGGATGATAATGTCAGCTAGCCGTATGATTAGAACAAACAAAAAAGTCCAGGCCTCAAAAGCATCGGGCTAATTATCCGGTTTCCTTTAAAAACCGATTGAAAAAATAAATCACCTAAAATATACCTCAGTTTTTACAGTAACAGCTCTTCCTCTCTTCGAGCCCTCGGATTTCTGATTTGGAGGTTGTCGGGAAACATATACGTTCCTCCTCAGTGGACATTCAAGTGCAGACAGGGGCAGCTGACAGAACTAAGTGGCGGCAATTTGTGATCACCATATGTTCATATATGAAATGAATATTGAAAGCAAAGCTTTATATTTAACGAGATGTTTCACTGATTAATGGATATTCGACGTGGCCGAAAAACGTTAAAAAATAATATTTAATAATTCTACATTATAATATTTTATATATATTCAATGTAATGGATTTCCACCAAGAATTATTGATCGAAAAAATAAAAATAAATAACCGTTGTGCATTGACGAACAGTTATAAAAGTAATTTAAATATTTAAAATAACGAGTATCATAGTACTTTTACATTTCTTATGTGTAATTAAATATCTTTAAATTTTTCATGACTCTTTTAATGCTTTCACTTTAATATTTTATTTTCAGGACGATGATACGATAAGTCAAAAATCCTACGGCAGTCATAAGAACAGACCTTTCAAAGACGAGAGCCACAAGGGGTCCGCTGAAACTTTGGACGGAGAAGAAAAGAGGGACGCTAGTAAAGAAGACCTCGGTCTGGAAGACGGTAATATGATATTATTTTATATCATATATATTATTTTTTATATTAGCGCATACAGGTAAGCACTATACTACTATAAGAACACAATAATCCGTATCTTTCATAAGACCGTGGTGTCAGAGATTCTGATGACGGGGACATAATTATTATTATAACGAACATAAAAAGCGGCACTATTGCTTCTAAAACCGTGTATTATAATGATCTTTAAGACGTGACACACACATCAATCCACATAAACTGACGGCAAATCATCATTAATAAAAATTGGCATTTCTATTGGCCTTACCTTATATATATTTCGGTTCCTTGCAGATTTGGAGGACGATGGAGCAGAGGACGGCTTGGACGGCGCTAGACCGCAGATCATCGCAGCTGCAGAAGAAGAGGTCATCGAGGATTCGCCCGCTGACTGCTTCCCGGATCCCTGCTACCTGCGCTTCCCCTTCTTAGCTGGAGATGATGATGCACCTTTCTGGCAGGGTTGGGCCAATCTGCGCCTCAAGACCTTTCAGCTTATCGAGAATAAGTACTTCGAGACCGCCGTCATCACGATGATCTTGCTCAGTAGTTTAGCTTTGGTGAGTTCAAAAAATATTGCATTGTGCCATTATATCCGACTAATTTAATTTTGGTACCGTGTAACTTAACTTTCCCTCAGAAAATCGATTAAACCTTTTAAATTTGTAGATTTGTTATATAATTAATGGTTGTATTTTTTTATATTAAACAAAATTTAAGTTGTCACACACAGTATTTGATCGTTGACTCGGAATATGCAAAAAGTATTTAGATAAATTAATAATTCATAAATTAGCACTTTATAAAAATGTTTATAAAAAAACTGTCATTTGTAAATACGATTATTATTAAAGATCACGGGGATTAAAATTTTATCGCGAATCATGGCTACTCTTGTTCACTTTGGTAGAAAAGAAATATTAAAATATTAAAAAGCCTATATTAAAAGCAGTCATTACAAAGCCTTATCTATCATATAAAATCATACATGTATAGAAACATGTAAAGTGTAAATCATGATGCTCCTTCATCTTTTCAAATGAATTCAAATTTTTAATATTAGAGAAAAAAATTATGTTGTAGATATATCTATCTTTTTTGGTTTGCTGGTTATTGCACCCGAATTTCCACATTTTAAACTCTTAATAATACTGCTTGAGGATATATTTCGATGAAGAGTATTTCATTTATTTACGTTGAATCACTGGGATTGTTTATAATTACTTTTTAACTATCATAAGATCGAGTATGTCAGAAAAATTGTATTCTTAATAGCTCCGAAAAAATTTAAATATACAATTATAAATTTTGCTGCCGACTTATCAGAAAGATCAGTTTTATCCCAATCTTGTAGTAGTTGCAATTTTTGTAATGATTAGAAAGCAATTTTGAAGGAAAATCATAATTCAAAAATTATTTTCGTTTGACATTGTTTCTATTCAGAATTTTACTATTAAAAGAACTTGATCACTTTAAAACGTGTCTTATAAACAAAATAAGTCTATGAGCTGTTGTTTTTTCTTCCTATTAAACATTTTGACTTCAATGTCAATAAGACGAATTATCATTTTCTGAAATGAGTGTTAATTCGTGGCTTCTTTGGCTCAAATAATTAAAACTAACTAAATAAACTACATTTGTTACTTTGTTGAAAAATTAGGTGAAATAGTTGAATAGTCTAGGCAAAAATTTAGTTTTATTAACTAAATTAGATTAAATGTTATTGATTGTATAAAGGCTATTAAATATATTCATTTCCGCATATAAGCGATTCGTATTTAAATTTTAATGCACATTTTATACATAATTTACAAATTGAGTTATCGACCCACCGATGTGAACTATTTATAAACTATTTTCTTCGTCACTTGTATATTTACCGAAATCAATGAGCTTGACTGATGCCCTTTTATATCCGTCTCACTAATGTCACGTCATAAAATGTAACAAAATGCGCAGGTGCAAGTCCTTGCGCTTTACAATATAAATAAAATATTTTACGCGGTAAATACGATACACACTTCACTTGGTTTGCGATATTATTCGATTTTTAACATTCGAGTGCGCTTATTATCTTAATAAAAATAACATTTTAATTTTGTTCAATACAATTCGTAAATATCTACCAATTTCATTTCATGTTAACGACAAAAAATGGTAAAAAATATAATAATGACTTTCATATTATTATATTACATTTCACAAACAGAATTATGTAAAAAAAATATGGTTTTGAGTAAAATATTTAAGATAAATAGGTTATTTTCAATTAACGGGTGTTTGTTAATTTTTGTAATCTGATATGAAAACAAATATTAAAATCTTGTATTTTTCAAGTCTAAATACATAATGTATAGTCATAAATTCAAATAAAATTACTTCGTTTTTTACTTTGAAAAATAATATTTATTCATATTTAAACATATATATATTTTTTTTAATTCTGACCTTAGATTGCTTTAAATTCTCGATTTATGACTTGTTTCAAATTTCAGTTTTAAAATCATTTATTGAAGTATTTAATCATTGTTTTGTATTATTTCAGGCCTTGGAAGACGTCCACTTGCCTGAGAGACCCATCCTCCAAGATATTCTATACTACATGGACCGAATCTTTACCGTCATCTTCTTCCTGGAGATGTTGATCAAGTGGCTTGCCCTTGGCTTCAATATGTACTTCCAGAATGCTTGGTGCTGGCTTGACTTCGTCATTGTCATGGTACGGTCATTTCCATTCACTCAAATAACATTTAACACTTACATTTTTGATATAATCATTTCAGCTGGGAATAAAAAATGAGTATATTTGTATAAATATTAATTTATTACCGAATCTCCTGATCTAAAGGTTGTCGGGAGCCATTTATATTTCCGAGATGAACCATCGCGTGAAGAGATGTCTAAGGATAAATCGTGAACAAAGGCAACTGACAGAAGTAAATGGTGATAATATGTTCCAGTTATGGAACAGATATGGGAAGAAGAGAAAAGAAAAGCATCAACCCCAATTGAAAAATAATTAAGCTAATAAAAATTGACTCGGATGTATGACAGTTACATTTTTAGATTTTTTGGAAAAAATATTATACGTAAAATATGAATGTGTTGTGTATGAGGCTGAAGTAATGGTGTACCTCTGTGGACGTAGTTATCCATGATAAACCTGACTGCCGTCTGGGCTGGAGCAAGTGATATAACGTTTTTCCGCCAAATGAGGACCCTGAGAGCGCTGAGACCTCTGCGAGCAGTCTCCCGGTGGGAAGGCATGCGAGTGAGTAACGCCCGTGACCGCAAAAACTACAAATTATAATGACATAAAATGTGGTGCTTTATCGAGTGCTTTATATGAGCTAACAAAACAACAAAGTTATAATGTTTTAAAGCGCTACAATCTTTCTATATACTGTTGTACTAACGTGTTGTATGTGTCATGAATGTCATTAACATATATTCTGAACCAATGTAAAGTGAGTTTCTACAGCTATCGTTAAATTCTTTCAGATGTTTTTGTATATTATTTTTTTACCGTCAAACTATTTTTTTATCTCAGTCATATTTTTAAAGTTATTTAAATATCCTGGCTTTAAAATAATAAATTAAAATTATTTAATATTAGAAACTATTATTTTTTACCTAAAGTTTGTACAGTTAATTTGTGGATATGACAAAATATTTCTTTGATAAAAAATGACATCAATGTTTTTTATTTACGATGCATCTTCATTGTGGTAAGCTGTTTGATGTGCTGCTCAAATCATTCTGGTTGATGTTATGTGAATATGTGACCTAACTACGCCACCATATTATCACATTTCTTAACCAGATGAAAATGTGACTCTCTCTCTCTCTTTTTAATCCTCATGTAAAAAATATATAATGTTTACATGTTACATTTGTATGAGATCATATAACGATTAATCGAAATAACTATACGACCATGAGACCATGCGACCATGGCATCATACGAGTATCATTATATGACCTAAGAATTTTGACAATGTACCATGAAAGGTGTGACCTGTGACCATATTACATAGTTTAATGTTGCAATTTTCTTTGTGAACATGTAAACATAATATGGTGAGGACGTGTTACCATTTGGCCATGTAACAATGTCAATATGAGATAACAACCACCACGACCTTACGACTGTTTTACTTGTGAAAGTGGTGTGATGTGTTTCTCCGTTGTTCTGCTTTAGCAGCTAACGAGGAGTTTGCTTCTGCGGCTTCGTTAATATCTTTATTGTTAGCAGTGGATGGTGAAGCCACATAATAAACATCTCAACCTGACACTACGATATATAGCTATTTTAAAAGTTTTATTTATTATAATGTTGTATATTTACTTTTTTATCAACTCATTACTGTTTATTTAACTTGAAATATTGTGTATATGTTGGTCTACTTATACACTATTAAAAAAAAACCTCCAAAGTGATCAATTGAAAATTTTCATTATGTTGAGAAAGCTCAGAACATATCTTTAATTTTCACTAAAGTTAAATGATTTTTTATTACCAAGCTCTTCCTTCAGTTTCAATTTTTTTTTGAACGAATAAAATATTGAGATTTTACTTTTTACCGCTGTGTATGAAAGGTATTACAAAAATATTAAAAAAAAACGTAAATAATTTATTTCATTTATTTGTTATTTATAATAATTTATTAATAATTCAGACAGTTGCTTTCATCAACATACTATCTATATCTATGCTACTTATATTTATTAATCTATATAATATTATGTATTCTTCCTATTTTTTTAAGGCTTTAATATAAGATATATTATAACTAACACCATTCTTAATCTTTCTACCGTCTATTTATGTATTTTTTAAAAATATAACTATCAATGTATGTTGCTTCGTATTGAAGACCAACAACTGCTAGGATGAAATAGAATATCAGAGCCATATTTGCCCATACCACATTAATTAACCTTTATTTCATACCTTTACGTATTACCTATTGTTATATTAATATACTTTTATAATACCTCAAAAATGAAATATATATAAACAAACTTATCTAATTATATACCATATAATTATCAGATATCAAATAAGTTACATAATATTTATAATTTGACCAAAAAAACTGTATAATATGGGTTTTTTTAGTGTTACTCAGATTGCATTTTATGTTATTCAGGCGTTATAAAAGCATTCATTTAAAGTTTTTAAATGCGGCTGAAAACATGAAATAATGATAACTATTATTACTTACACCACATTATTACAAACACATAAAGTTGGTTTGAAATCAATCAATTGACATGTTTTTTTTTCCTAAAATAAAAATACTATTTAGTATGAAAATGATAATGTCTTACATGAAACAGTAAATGTTGATATGGGTATTATTCATACAATAATAGACCAGGAATAACAATATTACAATTAAATTGTCGACTCACATTTATTTTCATTTTGTTTCATTGAAAATTGTTTATTGTGCTTTACAGTTATAATTATATAAATTTAAAAAACACATTGTGCAGTGTAGTTGAGTATTTCGGGCTGATAAAATTCGAAATTAAAACGTGAAGTCACCTTACTCTATCAAGAGTTTTTTAAATATTTTCCTGATTCTTTTCGTTGGAGCCATCAAGGATAAAACGCATTTAGTGTTACTGGCCAGTAAGGCTCTGATGTTCTCCGCGGCTTCTCTGTGGTCTGTTGTCTGTGGCAGGTGTAACATGTGCTTGTGTATTTGTACATCCGGCAGGTGTCTCTTATTAACTTCGTGGCTGCGCTTTGTGGCGCGGGAGGCATTCAAGCTTTCAAAACCATGAGGACCCTTCGCGCCCTTCGGCCCCTCAGGGCCATGAGTCGCATGCAGGGCATGAGGGTACGTACCTCGCCCGGGACATAACCTTACAAAACATCTTAATGTTATTTCTCTTTTCTCGTATATTGATTGTTATTTTATTTTTTCTTAGATTGTATTCGATCCGCTGTAGTCCACGTTGATTGTTGCGTAAAGTTTGCCATTTTTACTCTCTGTTAGATTTTTATACATGAATGTACTACATCTTCAACAATAAACGAATCTAATTTAAAAAACAACTATTAACTATGCTTAAATAAATTATTTATTTAGTTAAGGCCAAACAAAACATAAATAATTGCAATCAGCTAGATTTCCATAATACGACAATCGAAAACAATCATTTCAAAAAAGTATAATATATGTTTTATTGTAAAATGAGTTGTTTCTTATAAAAAAATAACTACACAAGGCATATTATTTTTTTCCGCTTTAATTTTAGTTGGTTTTGGTCACAACAACTCAAAATATAGTTGTATCCTCATTATATATTAGCATTATTCTTTTCTTTTTATGAAGCACGACATGCATTATTTGCCTTTATATAACACAAATAATCAAATTTTATAATTAGGCATGAATTAATTTATTTAAATTATATAAATATCAAAATTTCACAATTTCAGTACTTTCAATTTTAAATCTTTGTATTTTGCTTTATTTGTTTATGTAGGAACCAAGATATTTTACTATTTATCTATGTATGATTTGAACAATATTTAAAACTTATTATTATGTAGTATCCTTTATATTTAATCAATAATTCGGTAATGTGGTAGCGATTTTTATGAAAAATAATTTTATTTTGCATCTCTTGGTAAACTTTAGCAGTTAGTTCAATAAATTATTTGAAATTTTTGTCAAATCACATTTATTGACAAATAGAAAATATCCACTCTTGAGAATAAAAATCAGGTAGAATTACAATACCACATGAATTATTTACTAGATCCTTATTATGTGAATTTTGTACTTGTAGTCTCATCTGTATTATTGTCTATAATTGTATGATATTGGCAAATCAATTCGCGTCAAATTACAATTACTATTATAGTATTATCAATCATTTGTATTTTTGTACATATATAGATCGTTTACGCACTTCTTCTTCTTAGTATCAATCCGGTGAATTGGTTTGCAACAACAAAATCTTGCATCTCGATCTCCACTCTTCTCGATGTTCTGCTACTCTCTTTAGCTCGGCATAAGAGCTGCAACTCATGTCCTCGAACACTTGCTGCAAATACTCCCGTCTAGGGCGCCTTCTGCAGTTTCTACCCTCAACCATCCCTTCCACAATGTCGTGAAGAAAACTATCGTGGCTCATGATGTGACCGATCCACCGGGCTCGCCTCTCTGAGATGTTTCTTACTAGTTGCCTAACTTCCTTGATTATACTGAGAACCTTATTATTTGTGACGCGGTCTCTCCAGGAAATTCCGAGAATTACGCACTTATAAGAGTTTTTATTGATGAATTTCATATTTCGAAACTAAAATTTTATTATTCTGAACTTTACTTTCAAGTCTAAGGGTTTTTCGGTAGAAAGCATCTTTATCTATTATCACATCTGTGAGGTCTGTCATTTATAAAACAAATTTCGATTTTCATAGTTTTTGGCGTGTATTTTTCCGGTCACAATAAAAAAAATTTTGGTCAGAATGTAAAATATAATTGATATTATATTTCTACATAGTTTTACTAACCAAAGTCAACCTAACTAAGCTTACTGACTTAGAAACCTATTATGACTAGAAATTGATTGAAATTCTGACAATTTATTTTGTTGCCATTGTTGTACGTAAAATAAAGATGACACATATGCAAAATAATTGGAATGTTTTTTAAGTGACATCTATTAACATGTATGCATGGCTTTTGTATTTCAATGCTTTCTCCTGTTTGATAATATTAAGTTTATTTCGCATGAATTTTGAATGAAACCTTTTTTCTTCATTTTGAATTACAGTCGGGTAAGTAAAAATAAAAAGAAATTTCAATACTATCGTATATGCAGTGCCGGTTTTGGGGGTGGCGAAGTGAGACGGTGCCCTGGGGCATCGAATAAGCTAGGAGCTCTGAAGGCAACCTTTGTCGCTTAGATTTAAAAAATATATAAATATATATGGAAAATGCCACAGGGCGCCACAGAGTCTAAAGCCGGCACTGTTTATATGTAATATCAATATAACGAAACCACAAATTTATAATTTTACTGTTCAAATATATTACATTAATTGTAAGCACAGTCAATAATCTATGAATAATGTAGTATGAGTTCATAAATTAATAATTTAAGTAAATGCTGAAAATTTTATGAAGCGATAATATAAGAAGATTTTAGTTTATATATTTTTTAATTAAGCAACTTCTTTTAGATTTCTAAGTATAAAAAAATAAATATAATTATTGATATTTTCAGGTTGTAGTGAATGCCTTAGTTCAAGCCATTCCATCTATCTTCAATGTGCTTTTGGTGTGTCTGATTTTCTGGCTTATCTTCGCCATCATGGGAGTGCAACTGTTCGCTGGAAAATATCACAAGGTACGGAATATTTATTTTACTTAAAAATATTGCATGTTTAACTACTTAACAGAAAAACGTACAACGATGTGGAACAAATGCATTCACTCAAGATGTCTAATACAAAAGTTAACAAATCCTCTTGACGAAAACTGTTTGACTAGAAGAGTGCCGTCACAGTATTTTATAGTGTAAATTAATAGAGAATTCAAATGCGCTGTATTTACTTGTTCGGTAATTAATTCAAGATTTTGCCAGTAATTTTAATCAATTGGCAATTAATTAAATAAATCTTCAGGATATTAAATAAATTGTCAGTATTCACTGTGTCAGTATGAATGTGGTCAGTTATAATATTAAAATGGCAGTAATATATTCAATACTGCCAGTACTTAATGAAAAATGTGAAAATTAATAATTATCACAAAAAATGGAAACCTAAACTTACCTATTATTAATTACCCTTCATTAATTATTTACTGTTAATTTATTATAATTCTACTGCCAATTTATATTTTTCTACTACCAATTTATTATTTTTACCGACCGTTTTTATGTATTCATACTGACCATTTCAAGATAATTACTTCCCATTCATTGAATTAATTAGTATCATTTGTTTGTACGGCTGCAGTGAGATTGAATACAATTTTGCTTGTTAAGGGGTGGAGTGCCTCCGGTGATATATTACCCTTGTTACGTCACTGATTAAAATATAAGTCTAATGAAATTTGCATAATCAATAAGTATTTAAAGGTATTTCATGTTTGAAAAGGAAAATTGTCGTTTGATCAAATAATATTACATTCTAGTGCATCGATAGCAACAAGACCACCCTGAGTCATGAAATTATCCCAGACAAGAACGCCTGTATAGCAGAGAACTACACGTGGGAGAATTCCCCCATGAACTTTGACCACGTGGGGAAAGCGTACTTGTGTCTGTTCCAAGTGGCAACATTTAAGGGATGGATCCAGATCATGAACGATGCTATTGATTCAAGAGAGGTAAGCAGTTTATTTTCGGAGGATTTCGCGACCTAGTTTACTATTTTATTCGGTACAGACCTAAGCGAATTGATTAATGAACACATTACTAACTGATAATAACAGAGCAATATCAATTTAATACACACGGCTTAGTATATATATAGTAAAAATAAACAATCCGTAACTCTTACTAACTTCAATAATGTAATCAAGCAACGACATTTATAATATTGTAGTAATGTTTATATCATGTGTTTATTAAATATACTTTAGTAGTACACGTGCTTCATCTTTCCCATATTCGTCCCATATCTGGAACATATGGTTAAAACATATTGCCTCCAGTTACCATGCCCCGTCTTACGATACATCTGCGCCCGAGGGTCCGCCTGAGAGCATACAGGAACATGGTTTCCGAAGGCCTCCAGGCAGAAGGTCGAAAATTTAAAGAGACAGCAGCTGTAATATTCTATTTGGGTGATTTGTTAATGGAATTTTTACCCTGACACTCCCGAGGCTTGGACCATTTGATTCTAAGGAGCGGCTCAACCCGAACCTTTTGATATGATTCGTTGTATAAGTCTAATGCATTTATTTTCGACATTATTTTTGGTGAAACTTCATATCTTAATGAATTTAAATACAATAAAATATTTATGATATATTCCAAGATTCTATTTTTTTAGTTCTGAATGTTATTAACTATAAAACTCCGTGCCCCAACTTGGGAATAAATATGACGGAAGCCGGCGCTGTATTTCTGGTTCCTCTCAACATGAGTATATATTATTTTTTAGACCACTAAGATTCCGAGGTTCCTTAGCTTATCGGTTAATGTGTTTCAGGATAAATATTAAATGATGATTTAACATTTGTGAAAAATTACAGATCGACAAGCAGCCATTGCGAGAAACTAACATCTACATGTATCTATATTTTGTGTTCTTCATCATCTTTGGATCGTTTTTCACTTTAAACCTGTTTATCGGAGTCATCATCGATAACTTCAACGAGCAGAAAAAGAAAGCTGGCGGCAGCCTTGAAATGTTCATGACAGACGATCAGAAAAAGTATTACAACGCTATGAAAAAAATGGGTTCGAAAAAACCTCTCAAAGCCACGCCTCGCCCAAGGGTAAATATTATTTGATTAATAATTTTTCATAATGATTCAACCCGCCCGGTTATTTATAAATATATATGTTTTTTCACTCATGGATTTCCAATAAATAGTGAATTTTTCTTATGAAGAATTTATTTCAATAATTAATAAGAAAATTACACGAAAATTATATATTTGCCGGCGGATATAGCTCAATGGGCAAAGCGTTCGCTTTCCAAGCCAAATGTCGTGGGTTCAATCACCGACGGAGATTAAAAAAATATATATGTTAATCGATTTCTTAGCTCTAAAATACTCCCGGTTGGTGTGAATTTGATCGCTCACCCGTAAAATGCCAGTCATAGCCAATTTATTAAAACTGGTGGTAGACGAAAGTCGTCCCGTGAAGACCACTCATTCATAGTAAATTCCTGTAATAATAAGGATGATACGTCGTGAATCTCGGGCTGTAGTCTATGACGTTGGCGAATCAACACTGCACATGCAGCGCTTAGCCATATGCACCATGGTTAAGCGTCATAGAATACCACAGATGAGACTTCAGAATTACTATCACCATCTGTCGGTATTCTCCTGTTTGTGTTTACATTTAAAAACTGTGATTACTTACTACTTACAAGCTCATCTTCATAAAGATTCGTTTGCACCCTGAGATGTTTTTATTGTTTCAGTGGCGACCGCAAGCGATAGTGTTTGAAATAGTAACGAATAAGAAATTCGACATGATAATCATGTTGTTTATCGGGTTCAACATGTTGACCATGACTATGGACCACTACCAGCAGAAGGAAACGTTCAGCATGATCCTCGACTATCTGAACATGATATTTATTGTGATATTTAGCTCCGAGTGTTTGATGAAAGTGTTCGCGTTGCGATATCATTACTTCGTTGAACCTTGGAACCTCTTTGACTTTGTTGTTGTCATTCTTTCTATTTTGGGTGAGTACATTTTTACAATTTTTCGCCACCATAAATTGATATAAATACAGTGGTACCTTGACATACGATTGCCCCAACATGCGAGTTTTTTGAGATACGAGCCGCCGAGCAAGCGATTTTTTGCTTTAAAATACGAGCAAAATTTGAGATATGAGCGATCGGCTTAGCGGGTCGGCCGGTTGCACACGAACTGCGCGTCACGCTTTTCCTCGTGAATCCCCCGGCCACGTTCAGAAAATCAGTTATCAGTGTGCTCTCGCTGTCAAAGCAACTTTAATAAGTTGTGCTCGCGTTTTGTGACTTTTGTACATTTCACACATTACATAACAAGTAGCAACTGGTCGTGCTTCGGAGCTATTTAATGACACTTGCCTATCTCATTTGCGGAACATTCTGAAAGGGAGGAAGAAACAGACCTCCTTAAACATGTTTTTTGTGAGCGGCCTACAGGTGAAATTGAGAAAAGCGTGACGAAAAAGGCAAAGGCCAGTGAAGAGAAAAGCAGTGACGAAAATTAAACGAAAGTAACACTTCATAAATCTTGTTTTATTTCTTTACATTCTTATTTATTATGTTTTTGTACAATATTTCTCATTTATTAATAGGTTTTTTTTTCTCAAAAAAAAATAACAATAATAACTGGGGTGACATTTTGGGGACTGGAATGGATCAATGGCAGTTAAATTAATTTCAATGGGGAAATTTGCTTTGAGATACGAGTAATTTGAAAAAATAATTAAACTCGTCTGTCGAGGTACCACTGTATGTAGTATTTCATTTAAAACTACAAAAATAATCAATGCTGTCTCATTTTTCCTCTAATAGATATTTTTTATAAGTTCTCAATATTTTTCTCAAACTATTGCTTAAAACTTACCCCATCGAGGTAACGTACTTCAAGTCACCTAAAACTAATGATAACATGATATTATAATAATGTACTAATGCAGCGGTCGGGGAACCGGGGTAAATTACCCCAAATGGGGTAAAAATATGTTTTTTGGGGTAATAAGGAAAAAAAATTAGTTTACTATTTCATAAAACCTTACTATTTTCATCTAACTTTTTTGTTAGTTTTCGTGTAAATTAATTCAATAAATAATGTTTATTTAAATATACATTAATTGTCTTCTGTTCAAAATGGTGGGAAGGGGTAATATCGACTTACGCAAAAATATTTTGGGGTAATGGTTAAAAAAAGTTCCCCGACCGCTGTACTAATGGTTTATTTCTTTCTCAGGTCTGGTGCTAAGTGACATAATTGAGAAATACTTCGTCTCTCCAACACTACTTAGGGTGGTGAGAGTAGCCAAAGTTGGTCGAGTGCTTCGCTTGGTGAAGGGCGCCAAGGGCATCCGAACCCTTCTGTTCGCCTTGGCTATGTCCTTACCGGCGCTCTTCAACATCTGCCTTCTCCTCTTTCTCGTTATGTTCATTTTCGCCATCTTCGGAATGTCGTTCTTTATGAACGTTAAAGACAAGGGCGGCCTCGACGATGTCTACAACTTCAAGACGTTTGGCCAGAGCATGATATTGCTATTTCAAGTAAGTAGTAATCAATTTCGAACTCCCGTTTTAGATAAAAGCGACTAATGAGTCTTCTTATGGCGTATCGATCAGCATGGTCCATCACTGGGGGACCTTTAGCAGTGAGCTCAAAGAAATAATATATTCATTCATTTAATTTGAATCCATAAATAAAATAGCATACTTTCCATCCAAAGGAGTGAGCTTATAATAAGTACTACAGTTAAGTGTAAGTACATATATTTTGCAGATGTCTACGTCAGCCGGCTGGGACGGCGTGCTGGACGGCATCATCAACGAGGTGGACTGCGCGGAGCCGGACAACGAGCGCGGCATCACCGGCAAC
This sequence comes from Glossosoma conforme, assembly GCA_022606575.1. Classification (NCBI taxonomy): domain Eukaryota; kingdom Metazoa; phylum Arthropoda; class Insecta; order Trichoptera; family Glossosomatidae; genus Glossosoma; species Glossosoma conforme. The sequence continues at coordinate 704,685 of JAGTXR010000195.1, read as the reverse complement.
TGCGGCAACGCCAAGATCGGCATCACCTATCTGCTGTCCTACCTCGTCATCAGCTTCCTCATCGTCATCAACATGTACATCGCCGTCATCCTCGAGAACTACTCGCAGGCCACGGAGGACGTGCAGGAAGGCCTCACGGACGACGACTACGACATGTACTACGAGATATGGCAACAGTTCGATCCCGACGGGACGCAGTACATCCGATTCGACCAACTGTCGGACTTCCTCGATGTGCTCGAGCCGCCTCTCCAGATCCACAAGCCGAACAAGTACAAGATCGTGTCGATGGACATTCCGATCTGCAAAGGAGATCTCATGTTCTGCGTCGACATCCTAGACGCCCTGACGAAGGACTTCTTTGCGAGGAAGGGCAATCCGATCGAGGAGACGGGAGAGCTCGCCGAAGTGAACACGAGGCCCGACGAGATCGGCTACGAGCCGGTGTCGTCCACGCTGTGGCGGCAGCGCGAGGAGTACTGCGCGCGCCTCATCCAGCACGCGTGGCGGCGACACAAGCGGCGCGAGGGCGACGGCGACGGCGACGGCGACGGCGAGGGCGAAGGAGACGGGCCCGGGAGGGGGAAGCCTCGGGGATGGGGAGGAGGGGTCGACGAGCGTGGCGGGGGCGCGCGAGACAGCGGTGGTAGCGGCGGGCGCGGGGCACCGCGTGGTGCTGCACCAGCGCTCGCCGCCGCCCTCGCCGGCCGATCCGCGGGACGTCTGACCCCTCCCTGTCCCCGCACCGCCCGCCATCGCCCGCGCCGCCGCGCTGACCTCCAGCGTGCTGCTTATGCCCTGAGCCGGCCTTCAGCCTCTTCAGCCTCCTCAGCCACTTCAACCTGCACCCGTGTCTCGTGGCACGACTTGCTGCCAGTTGAACGTTGACTAACACGACATGACATCCAAATATACCAAAACGGAATACATACGAGTATGCTGCTTCGTCATCTTTTGTCCATTTCTGGTATCGAAAATCCACGGAAAACTAAACATCCACGGCAGTAATTTTACGCTTATCGTAAAATTAACAATTGTATATTCCGAGTACGATAGATACGCTTTATACTTTCATAATTAGTATAAAAGATAAGTGTATATACACAATAATTAAAAGTACTCGAACGCTGCGTGGAAAAGTATTAGGAATGTTCAATAGGTTTTCGACAACGGATTCTCATCGCTGCATCATTGTCAGTCAAAAACGTAGTAAACATTGAAACTTGCCGTGCATATGACGGTTGACTACTTTCCAACTGCGTCAAATTGGCTAAAAGCTTGAGTGTTTGTTGACTTAAAGGAGCTTTGAAGACCTTAGAGCCGGAAAAAAATCAGGATTTTTCATCTATTTCATTTTAAAGTATGGTGTTGACACTACATAAAATATATGTTATGTCGTATTCACATTGTAAGCTCACCAATTCATCAACGGATTTTTCGCCGAATGAATATAAGCTCTAGAAGTGTATTCTGAAAATGGCAATAAAACATCTTTGAACCGGGTCACATTTAGGTAATGATGAATCTCTGATCTTGGTTGGTAATTATATTAAAAATGACAATTGATAGAACATTCTCAAGTTTAAATTTACTTTTTAATTCAATTCTTGAAAGCTCTTCTCTGTTGTTATATTTTTTATCTATGCCCGGATTCTTCCTCCCGGACATGATCAGATCATATTCTTCGTATAAAACCAGAAATAAAAAAACGGAAAATGAGTCGAGGGTTTGATTAAAATAAAGTAAATTGAAATTGTCAGTCCCCATTCTATCAAGTGTCGTTAACCCACTTCCAAAGTAGATATTGCACAACCAGTGATGCTTGGATGGTGTCTATATGAACGACATCGGTTTCCATCCAATAAACGATCGTCGAACACTTAAGTGATATCTATCAGCATTAGAAATTCAACAATAACAACTGCGCACCGATAAAGAACCCGACTCACGATCAACGAACAATTTTAGTGTGAAATAGATGTTTTATTGTAATAAAAGTTTGTAAATGCCGTAACATGAATGTAACAAGAGTGCGTCGGCCTGTGAGTGACCGTTATTGACAATACGAAGTTTAAAATGGAGTTTTTAGATACGACAACCCAAGTGCTGCTTATCGCCTTCCCGAGCCACGCATTAGGACGGACTCACGCCGCTCAGCTGCGTTTTGTGTGCAAAACATTTAATTCTTCTTTTCAAATAATAATACGAAGAACGCGAAACTCGAGTCTCACAAGCGAGAAGTGATGGTGCCGCGAGTTGTTGATTTTTTGTACAGACAGCAGTGAATCTTATGGAAGCATCTTATTCTGTTAATGCCTGCCATTTGTGTGATCCGCACGCTAAGGTTCGCTACAGAGGTATCCGAGTAAAGCTATTACGCTAGTTTTTATATTGACAAAAGCCTTCCCGATGATTATATAAAGAATATGCATTAGGTAATATTAATAAATCCTCCTTTCGACTTGACTTTCCATTCCCGCTCTCCTCGATACTGTGAATCACCGTCAACTGTTGTCCTCGCGTGTGCCTCTACACTCTACACTCCACAGTGTAGTCTGTAGGCTGCAAACATGGAGGACGCGATCGGAGCTGGCGTGCATCAAAGACGAATTACGCGTTGTTAACTTTAAAAGAAAATATTTTTGTCAGTCCATTGGAGATCGCTAGAATGCAGTTGCCTTTTGATATTATTTTTAAGCTAGTTAATTTATGTGACATGAGATGTCGATATGATAATTATATAAAATATACATATTATATTTGTAAATCGGTCTTTGGAGCACACTTCTGCCGGTCGTATGGTCGTTAGTTCGTTGAGCAATAATCTACTCTAGTAGATAAAATAAAAGTATACCACAAAAGAAAGTTGACGATGCGATATAATCATACAGAAATGTTCAGCCATTGCCACTTGGTCATGTTCAACTTCCCCTGAATATGATTAAAGCTAATTAACAATTTAAATGAAATGGTATTTTAAGTAGGTATTGTATTACACTAATTGCTCAGATCATCGCATGATTACATTCGCTTTGCATAATCTTTCATGTTCGGTTAGTGATAATACCTTTATGAGTTTTACCTAATCTTTGAAACTCCCCATCATTTTAATTGTTTTCCAGAATGTAAACAGTGAGCAGAATCTTTTTTTGGACTTCACCCTGTAATGAACGTTTTGTCATTTTGAGCAGAATTCACTTTTCAAAAAATGTTGCGACGGATTCTCATTTTATTACTTAATATATATTGCCAACAGGAAAAGAAATGCCATCAAAAAAAATGACCATAAAGGGTGAATAATATATAAAAACATTCTGCTCTGATATTTTTGTGCTGTAAAGAAAATTATATTTACCTATTACATAATGAATGAATATCGTCACAGCGATAGCAAGCAATGTGATCTGTGTTTGTAAGACATTCAAGCATCTCAGTGTGGCCTGCAAACTGCTCTGAGCGCTCCAAGGGAGCTGAATACTCCAAGTACTCCGGCTGCTACGAGAGTACAGAGTGTTCCGAGTCGCGGAGTGCACCGAGTGCTCGGAGCGGTACGAGTGCACAGAGCTGCCCGAGTTCTCCGAGTGCACCGAGTGTTCCGAGTGCCCTGAGAGCTCCGAGTGCCCTGAGAGCTCCGAGTGCTCCGCACTGACAGAATAAGCGAAGACACTGGCTTTTTGAATTGTCCACTTAATTATATTTTTATAAAAAAGAATGATAAATCTACGCTTTTATATATTATTATGTATATTAAACACAATTATAAATGAGCCTAGACAGGCTCGAGGGGAACGGCGGAGGTCCGTAAAGCGTTACGGGCAGAAGTTTACATTATACATATGAAGAATAAATTATATTAAAATATCTTTTAAATTTTCCAACATGCAATTTAGTTTTAATATCGAGTATGAAACAATCGCATATAATATTAGCTTGGTGTGCAAACCAAAGTTCGCCTGCCGTCGACGGTTCTAAGTCCAGTCATTTATTATCTCGGCTACATTACATATTGACTCAGATAAATTCAAATTTATACTGCATTTTTTTATATATATGTAATATTAAAATAAATCTTCCGTCAAACTTTTGCGGCGGCCGATACCAGGTCTGTCTAACGAATATAATAATAAATACGCTAAGTTTGAAATGTCCATTTGTTGGGAACACATCACCGCGGCAAGTCGGACAGATGTCGGTGGTGCCCTGGTGCCCTGGCCTCAGTGCAGGCCGTGGCGGGCACTTGGCTGCCGCTGGGCCGCGCCTCGCTAGGGACTTGTTCCTTCACTCTCCGATAGTTGACTCAGCGGCACGGTGTTTCATTCACAGTACTTTTTTCCAGACACTTATAACTCGCTTTTGTGATGGTTGAAATATGATCATGTTTATATTAAGTGAAGCGCCCGTGGAAGTAAAGGCCGAGCTCCCCTTTGTTTTGTACGCCAGCAGACTCGGCACTGCGAGGTTGCGAGGTACACCGAGGTACACCATACGGTATAAGGTTAGATAGAAATATGTTGTCCGCTTGATTACATTAAGCACATGATTTGCAATAATCTCCCCTCTTGGAATAGATCGATACGATTTCAACTGATCACAAATCGTTTGAAAGTTTAAAAGTTTCATACTTCCCCATGTGAACTTTGACTTTTCAACATCAGCTCTCGTACTTTGGTTTTATGTCGTCTCTACGTACATTGATTATGTTAAGTATGTTTTGCACAAAATATGTTTTAGACGATGATTATTTCAAGAGAGATAATTGTTTTGTTTTAGATAATAATTGGTTATTGGCATTAAAATTTTTATTGGAAATGTTTTCAAAGGTAAAACCTGATACTTTACCGTAACAGACCTTTAAGTTCACTTTATTATAAAAAATATTACAGAATAATAGAGTATTTAATTAAATTACTATTATACATATTGTTGAAGTTTGTACAAAATAAACTAAGTAACGATAAATATAGAACTTGACTGCTTTACCCATGTGTTTTATTCAACATTCACCAGTAAGGACAAATATTCAACTTGACTGCTTTACCCGTGTGTTTTATTCAACATTCACCAGTAAGGACAAATATTCAACTTGACTGCTTTACCCATGTGTTTTATTCAACATTCACCAGTAAGGACAAATATTCAACTTGACTGCTTTACCCGTGTGTTTTATTCAACATTCACCAGTAAGGACAAATATTCAACTTGACTGCTTTACCCATGTGTTTTATTCAACATTCACCAGTAAGGACAAATATTCAACTTGACTGCTTTACCCGTGTGTTTTATTCAACATTCACCAGTAAGGACAAATATTCAACTTGACTGCTTTACCCGTGTGTTTTATTCAACATTCACCAGTAAGGACAAATATTCAACTTGACTGCTTTACCCATGTGTTTTATTCAACATTCACCAGTAAGGACAAATATTCAACTTGACTGCTTTACCCGTGTGTTTTATTCAACATTCACCAGTAAGGACAAATATTCAACTTGACTGCTTTACCCATGTGTTTTATTCAACATTCACCAGTAAGGACAAATATAGAACTTGACTGCTTTACCCGTGTGTTTTATTCAACATTCACCAGTAAGGACAAATATTCAACTTGACTGCTTAACCCATGTGTTTTATTTTACATTCATCAGAAACGATAAATATACAAATTAACTATTTAATACTCCAGTTTCATTGAACATTGAGCAGACATAGTCAATTAACATTTAAATCCACCCATACCTTGCTATACGGCCGCTCTTTATATGCCAATTCGCTATAACAGCCCTCTTCAATTAAGGCACATTTTTGATTTTCGGCCAAAACTTATGAAAAAATGGAAAACTATTGATTATATGGATTGAAGACAATAACAAACGGAGAATGCCAATGAGTCAAATGACTATCCAGGAAAAAAAATAAATGAATTTGTATTAGAATAATTGATTCCTTATATGGCTTTTCGCTTTGTGGCCAAGTTTCGTGGAACGTATCTACACCGTAAAGCAAGGTAAGGGTGTAGTACATGGGTCGTCAACGTGGTCCTTACCGCCCACTAGTGGGCGATTTGGGCTTCCGTGGTGGGAGGTGGGCGATTTTTGACTCTCTACAATCTCCTACATTCCTTCTAGAATTTTTTCCACCCATTAACTGAATTGAAATATAGCGAGGTTGGTGGGCAGTAGGGAAATTTTACCTTGAAAAAATAGGCAAAAGTGGGTACTAGGCATAAAAAGGTTGACGACCCCTGGTGTAGTACCTTGCACCTTGTATTACTTCTAACTAAATCTTCTCAGTGATAACTTTATATGGATTTTCAAAAGTGTTCAAAATTGTATTAATATAAATATTACTCAATATAAAATCCATTGGATTCCAGTCAAAAGCTATATATAACAACTGATATATTTCAATCCATTTCAATAATCTAATAATTGATTACAAAATCCACCAAAAATGCACCAAGATCACAAGGTTAATGAAATATATTTTGTATGAAATAAATAGTTGACAATCTAATTAAAAATATTATGAAATTTTAAAAGAAGTTTTTTTCACAATAAATTATAATTATCTTTTCTAATTAAGATCAATGTGGGATTATGTAGAAAGGATTAATTAATAACAATGTGTAATTTTATAAAAATCAGCATTTATTCAAATATTATTGTTTAACTTCTTTCTCTCCATATGTAAATAATAAAAGTCTTTGATAAAATAAAATATTCAACGCTCACATTTTTATGAACAAGTGAGAGATAAAAATATTATCAATCTAAACATAAAGAAAAATTCAAGACACAAAATGCCTTAATTCAACAATGCAATAATCGAAAATGAGATCCAAGCTCAGAAAATATCTGTCTACTCACACCGACATAACCTTACAAATAATTTGGCTTCAATAATGTGTTATGTTTATATAGACATATAATAGCTTGAGCCGAGGCTCTTTTCTAGCTCAATAACAAAGTAATCCAACATTTAGTACACTAATTAGCAACACCTTTCAATGTCATAACTTAATGCTCATTTCACATAACTCAAAACCATCCATTCCTCCAGTTTACAGTTGATATGGGTTTTTTTCATATGAATATTTTGAAATCCACATTTAAATAATAAATTTATATTATTTTACATATTTGTATTAAATCAAATGTGACCACTTGTGTGGATGATAAATATATAGGCTTACACATATTGGAAAATACAGCTAGATAGTGATGGAGAAATTCAACCTGTGGATTCTATGATGTTTGCCATTGTGAGAATGACTAAACTGTAAGTGTGTAGTCTGCTTTGGATAGTATGCGCGCTTGCGCATACTATCCAAAATTGTCAGGAGCACGACAGCGCGTCCAACATCAGTTGCCGTTTAGCACGCAACAGGGGAGGTCGCTCGCACGCATAAGTTTTTTTTTAATTTTCTATGTGTTACATAAAGTGCATATTGTAATATTATTATTATAATATAATATTATATATAAAGAGATATATATATATATATTATAATATATAAATTAATATATAAAGATAAAAAGACAAAAAAAAAACTGGTTATTTTGATTTCTACACACAGCGATACGGCAAATTTATCTGTCACAAAAAAGAGAGGAAACTACGAATCTATAAAAAATAAACCAGCAATGGTACACACCTATAATCAATTTATGGGCGGAGTAGATGAGAGCGACAAAATGCTATACGCCTATTTAGATGAACGAAGAACTCTTAAATTTTGGAAAAAGGTTGTATTCAATGTATTTGGAAGGATGGTGGTGATTGCATTTATATTATATAGTGAGAAATATGCAGACGAAAAAATGAAAAGATTGAAATTTACATAGAGTATAATTGATGATTTAGAAGAGAAATGGTTGCTTCACAAAAATAGACAAGAACCTGCTACTCAGACATCATCTCCCCCTCGAAGTATTGGATTAGAAAAGTTACCCGGGCGTAAATTACGGCGCTGCGTAGTGTGCAGCAGCAAGGATCGCAGCGCTGTGAAGAGGAGCAACTTGATTTGTGCCCGCTGTAAGAAAGGACTTCATGGAGTCTGTGCGGGAAAGCACACATGTTAACTTTTTTACCTTTAGATTCCAGTTTTTGTTATAATTTTTGTTTACAATATATATTTCCATATTTTTTTTGTATTTTATTACCCTTGTACATGTTTTTATGAAGAAAACACCAAAAAAATTATTAGAATTGGACCAATGTTTGGAAGAGATACAGTTTTTTTTTTCAAGACAAGGGTAAATGACATAAAAAAACAAAGATTTCCTTGGCATTTTTAAGTATATATGAGTAAAAAACAATGGCACTCAAACGGTTAAAAAGTCAACATCCAAGGCTCTACCAAAAAACCATGAATTCAAAATTTGGACATGTTACCTACGAAATTATAGGGTTTATAAATAGGTTTTTTTAACCTCTCACGTGGTAGACAAGTGCTTACTTCTAGGCCATACCTCTCAATAGATGTTTTAAAAAATACATATCAGCTTCATATCTGGAGCATATTGCCGCTACAAGTTGCCGCCACTCTTTTCTGTCCCGCAACTATTTAATAAATCATATAAAATATTTGTGAAATGGGGTATTTTAACAGCACATAATATTTAATAACAATTAAGTTATGTGAAAATTTAAAGCTTTTAAATATTATATAAGACCACTGCGCCACGATTCTAATTTGTATTTCAATACAGTGTTGCATATGACGGCCCTCAGACATCAAATGAAAACTATACACATGTATACAACAGATCACTGCATTAACCTTTCGCTAGTTGTACTTAAAAAATCCTCTACACTAGGTGCTTTGTAGTAACTACACATTGAAAAATGAGCGTTTTGAAATGGAAAAAATATAATTTCAAGCAACATAAGCTTTCAATGAAGGCTTGGCGAAGACTGCTCCGAGCGCAATAGTTAAGACAGTAAAAAGTAACGACATACACTTGTCTTTGCTCCCATCTGATGAACTAGAGAAAGTGTGGCGAGGAAAGCTTTGCTTCTCACTGTAAACACAAACATACATGTTTACGCCTCCCAGATTTATATAATATTATGATTGACGCATGATACACTGGCAAAGATTACATTCTATCAGGTCAATTTATTTCCTGATGTCCTTAAAACATCAGTACTCCTACATTTATTATGGTAAACTAAATAATAAAAAAATTTAAGACAGCGATTTATACATTCTGTTAGGTATACTATATGTACATCAAAAATAAAATTGAATTTGTTCAAACAAGAATTAAAATTATTTCAACTTTGTGTTTTCACTTTTTTACTGACACACTAAATATTTATAAAATCAATTCTGTTTGAATGCAGTGGAATCTCTCGTAACGAGTATAATTCGTTCCAGAATATTGCACGTTATGTGAAACACTCGTTAAGTCAAATTAATTTTCCCATGACAATGCGTTCCATGCCAATATTTTTTTTACATTTATTCAAATAAAATTACATGCTTATAAATTGTTGAAGATCGTAACAACCTGGATAAAAACATTTTTAAAAATCGAAACTTACGTATTATTTATTAATTTATGACAAATAATTAATTCTTTTTTGCTAGAAAGCTGTCTAGAGACATTTGTTTTAGCCGACTCTTTAAAATTTGGTGAAAATGTGACACAGCGTTATCATTGAATAAGTTTGTAACGCGCATAGCCACCTCCTTATTAGGATGATACTTCTTAATGTACGATGATACAGTTTCCCATGCTTTCAGCATTTCTCTTATTGCGTCAGAAGATTGTTGCTCTGCTACTTCCTCTTCCGCATAAAAAAAATACAAATAATGTTTGAACATAAGTTTAGAAAAATGTGTGATCACATTCGACACTAAAGTGCTAACAGTACGAGTGCTAAACACAGACTGACACAATGACGCGAATTACTCGTTATGAGAGGTGCTCGTTAAGAGAGGTTATACTGTTTAACTTTCACGGAAGTATAAGCCGACTACAATTAATACTTTCTCAGTGGCGAAATAATAATTTATTGTATGAGATGAATAAAGTGTATTTTTAATATATAAAATGAAAATCAATTATAAAACAGCAAAGCAAATAAATGAATATACACACACACCTATAGCACATCACCTAAATGTGTATATTGGTCATCTGCCGGCATCTGCGCTCCGGCACACCACAGAAGACGTCATTCATTACCTTACTATCTATCAATGAAACATTATACTCATCCTTTTGAAGGGTTCGTGTACGACACGCCTCATTTTTTATTTGAATTTTATTCATAAACAATCTAATGAACACATTTATTAATCTGCAACACCTTATACATCTACCACACATTTTAAAGCACTATTCAATCACCTTACAACACTTTTCCCATCTTTGGCTTGGTAATTGGGTTACGATATTACTGACTGCAGTTATTATTATTTTTCTGACACATATTACATTGTCTCCTGGGAATCTATACTAATCTATTTCAATATCAAATCAGCTAACATCTTAAATATCAGTACAATCCACCAAGAAGATTCCAAACAGTCCAACCAAATTCAGTATATTTTTGATATGAGGTTACTGAGACAGTAAGTAACAAGTTAATGGTTAAATAAGCCAACAGTTAAAACAAATGGTAAGAAATACAGTATCATCAATCAAATCATAATCCTCTATATTATTTAACTGTAAAAAAGATACATTGCATCTTCACTATATTTTAAATTGATATATGTGTATAAAATTAACAACTTCTTCCAGACATATCTGTAGTAAGTAAATGGAGACTGCATATGAAAGACTTAACTATTTCTATGCAAGTTCATTTGTCATTTCATCGCTGAAAATCAAGGTGATTAATGGAGTGTTCTTATATATGTTGACTATAATTGAATTTATTTAAAAGAATACAGAGGATTTGAGTATACCTTACTTTAAAAAAAAATACTTGTGTCATCCTATGATACAGGAGGAAATGTACGAGTAGTTGACAAAATTTACTGAATTTACTAGAATCTCTGTAGAGCCATTGTGGGGCCATATTAAACACTAATAATAGCATCACAGTGAAGAAAAACAAAGCATTAAGAAATAGACTAACTGCTTGCTAGTATTTTGAAACAATTTGAAAATCATTGATATTCCAACTTCTGAAATATGACCATCGTTTTATCTCTTCGTCTATTTATCTCTTTTTGTAAATGAAGTTAATTAATTTAAAAAAAAAAATTAGAGTGCAATTTTGATTGTCAGTTATTTTGCAATGATTTCTTCACCACCGATTAAGTTTTCAATTACTATTAATATTGATAATTGCATAAAAATGAAGAAATGATTTTGGATATATATTTACATTCCTCTACAGTGAATATTTCCAGTAAAAATAAAAATGCAGGTGTCATATTTAATTGTATGTATTTCCGGTTTATAATACAAAATTGTTAGGTATGTTGTATCAATTTCTTAAATCAATATATCAGAATGGTGTCCCTCAAATGATTGGAAGTGAAATTTAAAAACATTGCCTTTTTACTAAACATAATATATATGTATATACGCTGAGAAATAAATTGAACAAGAATATTAAATTTATATGATTATAAAATAGATTCCTGTTACATATTTATGAACTAAATATTTATATGTAAATGGGAACAAGAGACAAATGGCTCGGAAGTGAAAAAAATGTTTTGAAAATGGTTAAGGCTATGTTATAAGTGATTTCAAATTAAATATTAAATGAAAAGATAAATAGAAGTACAGCAAGGTGTCTCGTTACTCACGTCAAGAGAGATAATTAATATTGAGATTCAAGAGGCTATTTGACAAAAAAGTAAATGTAGGGAATCAATTAACTTATCCATCGCAAATAATATTGCACATTACTTTAATGATAATCATATTTTTGGTGACCTGTATTTGTTACTAAATATTTTAGGAAGCAATCGAGGAGAGTCTTGTCATAGAAACATGTTTCATGTTACTGGTTCTCCAGTAATATGCTAACAACGCTCAATCGTGTGATATACTTAGTTCACATAATCATTTTGTCAGTCGATGTATATCAGATAGTCCGAAGCATTCCCAGAATAATACATTTTAATTTATTTCTGTATACAACAAAAAACAATACACTATTGGCTAATCCTAAGATAAATTTACGTTTCAATGAATATTTATAGCTTGGAAGCAAAATAAATTTTCCCGATAACAAAACGGGTAATTTGATCATTTTTGTGAATAGATAGAATTATACCTCGTCATTGTCAGTTGTGAATAGTTTTAAATAGTCATTAATGCAAGTCCAGCTTTAACACATATTTTATGTAGAAAAATATATGGAATACTCCTTAAAATAATAACCTCCAATGCAAAATACTTTTGAAATGAAAGGACAAGATAAAATATACATTCCAAGTCAGTTATGATTGATTTTAATTGATATTATTTTGATATTGTGAATTTAGGGTTTAGCCGTGTGTGGCGAATTCTCTCGTACCAATTTTTCGACTGGTAGTGCAGGTGTCTGAAGAAGACCCGTGCAATAGCAGTCGAAATATAGATACGAGAATTCGCCACACATGGCTAAACCCAAAAGCCACAATACCAAATCTAGCTGTGAATTTAAATATTATTTTGATTTGGCAGTAGCAATTTAAAATTGCTCATTGGTGCATCATAGTTAATGCTCTAGTACTGAACCGTGTAAGGCAGCCTGTTGCTTTCTAGAATGCTTCATAGCCAGGCCGGTCACCACTCGACTGCAGGACAGCGCAGACCATCTGACTGATGGCCAACTGAAATGCCGTGCCTTGTGCTGATGCAGACGGTGTAGCTAAGGATTTCCTTTGAAATTATTATGGGTGCTATATCGTAATAGTATTATTATGTATTTCATAACAATACAGGATTTTTATGCATATACATATATACACGTTAAACGTACATCACATGAGACTGATCTGGAGGCAGTCTCTTCACTCGGTGTAGTCCCAGCCTTCCTTCTCGTAGCCCTCATACACGTGCTCCAGCAGGACCTTCCGCCGGTTATCACAATATCTGCAATACCACAACAAACCATAATGTAATCTTTCATTGCGTTCCTGAATACATATGGAACTCTAGTTCAATTTCATAATTTAAAAAAAAGAAAATAAACAATAAGTTTCATATTTTTACAAATGAAAGGGTGAGAAACATCAAAGCGGCACTCAACCAACACTAATAGCAAATAGTTGTTGAATTATTTTCTGTACATGTCATACACTACGGACGAAAGAGATAAATGAGACAATCAACCGAGAAACACCAAGTGAAGCATTTACGAAAGAAAGGGAGTCCTGGACTTTACTTGACTATGATTGTGGTCTGTGTGGATGTTCAAGTTGGCTCACTGACCTGTACTTGTCCTGCACCTTCTGCTTGATGTCGGCCAGGTTCTCGCTGGTGATGTCCCTCTCCAGGTACTCAGACAGCGTCTCGGTGGCGCTCTCGAGGTCGCGCTGGTTGTCCTCGAAGATGACGGACTGGTTGTTCTTGCGCAGGTAGTAGGCAAACACGTATGTGTACATCAGCGTCTGCCGGCACTGGCACAGGATGTCTACTGCTTTCTTGAGGAACTGGACCTGGAAGGTGATTTGTAGTTTTTTAAAAACAGTAGGAACACTCCGAGATGTATTTACTATGATGGTAAAACATATCATATTGTCCTAAGTGAGAAGCTGACCACACCATCCATCGATTAGGAAGCCTTCAAAAATCTATGGTAGGGACCTCTCTTCCTATTATATATATTTCTACCAAATATATCAATGCGTTATTAAACAATGGAATAATTAGAACCTCGTAGAGAAGTCTCACCTCGATCCAGCTCATGTTGTGTTGCTGCATCTCCTCCATCTTCTCCTTGACGGAGGCGTAGAGCTTGGACTCGAAGCGCAGGGACTGCATGTGGTTCATGTAGCGGTTGCAGTAGAACAGGTAGCGCTGCAGGGCGCTGCGCGAGCGCTCCTGCGCGTCAGCGGGCAGCCTTGGCCTCGTCCTCGTCATATCTACAACAGTCCCATGACTATGACTATATCTCAATCGGCACAGCAGTGAAGAGAAAGAGAGAAAAGACCAACTGTAAATGGTGTCAACGGAACATTCTTATCCCACCAATAAGACAGATATATGGATGGAACAATAATGAGTTGCACAAACTTCTGTAACGTGGCATCTCACCTGTAGATCAGCTAATCTATGGCTAGACACAAAACGCTAGGACTGGATGACAGTATTTTAGACTTCCAAATAAATATATATCTATCTAAACACATATGAAAGAAAGTCGTATTGTTACACCTAACACAAATAATGAAAGAATTTTATTTTTCATTCATTTTGTATGGAACGAATTTTTAGATATCTCAACTATTGATCGACTGACTTTGATGTTTTTTTTATTTTGAAGAATTTTTTTCATGAACATGTGCAATGTTGAAAAAGAAGAAAAATCAGAAGATGAGGATGAGGGTGAGAGTGAAGGTGAAAGTGGAGGTACGGGTGAAAGTGAAGGTGAGGGTGAACATTGCTGCCACGTAATTACATTAATTTAAATTTAATTTAAACTTCTTTGCACATTTATTGAACTTGATAAATTTTGCTGAATTAAATTCAGCTAATAACTTAACACAACGTTCACCGGGTCAGCTAGTACCTATTGCAGTTGTACCAGGAGCTGCCGTGCGGCTCCCAGGGGCCCAGGCAGACCCAGCAGAAGTCAGTCTTGCAGTTCTGGTTCTTGCAGACCATGTGGTTGCAGCCTCCATCCTTCTCTATGGTCACGTTGCATTTGGGGCACTCCTTAGTATTTGCGGCGATCCAGTTAGAAGTCTCCGAGTCGTCATCACATTTCTGCATTAAAAAAAATTTAAGTCAATCTTATTTAATTTATGATTTTCCAGGCTATGTTGTTGGTATGAAGCTATAATAATATAACCTTTTCCGGTCCTATATCAAATGTCATTCGTCACTTTTTTTATTCCTCAGTTTAGCGTCAAAATACAAGCACAACATATTTGTGTACACGGGGCCCAGAACACATTCCAATGTTTTTATGATCATTGGAATGTGTAACTTTTTACCTGAGAATAATACAATAGCTTTATTTGGGAGGCTGGCTCGGTGCGCATCAATCGGACGACTGGCCGCTGGCATCAGTTACACTTGACCCGTGCACGTGCGAACAACTCGATATTTACTATTTTTCTAATCATTCGAACCCCTCAAAAATGCCTAGAATTACAAAAAAACGCGTTGACTGGTATGTTCCAACCGAAAAATTCCTGGAGGTAGAAAAGAGACGCGATACATATGTGTAAACTTGTGAGAGAAAGTTCGGCCTTTGCATCGGTGAATGTTTCCACCGATATCATACTTTCAATATGTATAAAAAGTAATATTTAGAGTTATAATTGTAATATTCTACACACTCAAATAAAAAATAAAATTTTAAACATAAATAGTTTTATTTTTTAAAAAAAACCGATGTGTTGTTTTACAGACAGAACATTTTTTTTGTGGACCAAAAAGGGTTAACAGCTCTATTATCCTATTAGTTGATAATAACATCATTCTACGGCAACATAGCCCGGAAAAGCATATACCTAAAAACCTCACCACGTCAAGTTCATAAAAATTTTAATCATTTTATTTGTAAAATTTCAATTCATTAAACCATAATATCATCATCCCTTATGATTGAACCAAATATGTACATCAAGTAGGATTCTATGAAATTCTTGCGTAACTATGGCAACTAAAATCAACAAACAACAGATTCTTGACCCTTAGTACTGATTTTTTTATCATAAAATATGCTTAGATCAAGTTGTAATGTGGTTTAAATGATACGGAATCTTTCCTGGATGCACAATTAACATTTAAAAAAACATAGTCATTGGATAAGCAGTAAAGGCCTCCATATGTAATATATTTACATACAAACAAACATACATTCATCTTTATTTATATAGATGTGCATATATAAATATTTATATAGATGTGCATATATAAATATTTTGCATGTATACTGACAAATAAATACCTAAGTAGTAATTTATCTACTAGTTTGATTTTATTTGTAGCGTCCACTTTGTTTTGCAAAATGTTCAATTTGAAGGTGAAAAACCTGTATAATCATTATACCTTTATCCACTTTTTAAGGAGATGGCATTTGACAGGGTCGTGCCAGTTCTCCCCGCAGTAGAAACAGAAGATGTGCGCGCAGCGACACTTCACGGGCTGCGGCTCCACGTACTGCACCTTCACGGCGTTGTTGCAGTCGGGGGAAGGGCACCATCGCAGCAGCCTGTTGCACTGAAACCAGCAAATTGCAGTCTTAGGAGACATTTAGACCAAACGTGCAATGGGCCATTTCTATTCTCACACCTTTGTATTTGCTTTGTGTAAACGGTAAATCTGTATTCTAATAGTACTATATCTTCATTCACAGAAATTTCGTTCACTAGAATTAATTACATACTTAATAATAGTCTTAAAACCGTTAACAAACCCACCAAAAAGCACAGCGGTCTAAAAAGATGAAAATGTACACCCTTTGATTTTTAAAATAGTGAAAATGGTGAAAGGTAATAGAGGTGAATCTCGCAAGTATAAATTAATAAGCAAGAATTGAATCAATACAAATATATCTCTATTGAAGTATTTCACGGCAAAGAGCTAAATTAAAAAACGAGGGACACGCGATGTCAGGACACGGCGGTAACGAAGCCACACACTGGAGAAGAAACTGATTCACTGTCAATATAATAGTCACTTACTTCTACAAAACTGTTTGTGATGAGGTGCTGGTATTTAAGCTTAACTTTGGAATCTCGTATCAGCCGCATCACGGTGGCATCGTCCACGAGGATATCACAGGCGTGGGCCGCGCAGGCAATAGTCTGGCCCTGCAACAAGCATCATCAGGTAAGCAACATACTTCCATACCTCCTCGCTAGCTGCAGCATGTGGTATCATACTGTCAGTCGATTATGGTCTTTAACCCTTGCTTTACGATGACACGTATTTACAACAACTCAACTCTAATAATGATATCCATAAAAATGATAAGAGATACTGAGCTCAGATTTTTTGCATTACATTTGATAATTATTAAGTATTAAATAAAATTAAAATAATGTACAGTTACTTATTTGTAGAGACGGAAGTGAATAATTTGTGGAATAATTGGGGATAAGCAAGCGGTGCCGAAGAGAGACAGAACCGGGCACATGCGCGGCTTCATGAACGCTCGACAGTATGAATACGGTTGCGCACGGATCCACATGCACCCTGAGTTTGTTGCAGCTATAGCAGCTAATTGCGATGTTTTTTGCTCTTTTTCAAATACTTTCATTACAAAAAATTTACACATTTCAACTTCAGCCATAGTCAATCAAAGCAATATTTAAGAATATAAATTTTTCCCATTTTTAAATGACATTTTCATATGGAGTTGAAAATATACATCATCGGAGCACTCGGATGTTTTTAGCACAGTAAGGGGAGTGTTAAGGAGCTCTTTCAGGGATTTTCAAAAACGGGGCGTCAGCGGAAACACGTTGAACAAATCCGAAGGGGCAGGTTGATCAAGCATTTGCCGACACGATACCTATAGATATTAAACTATTAATAAAAAATAAATATCAACCTCAATCTAAATATTTTAGTTTTGTGTGGTCTTTCAACAAAATTTGATTTTCCTCTTTAAATATGCTTTGAAAAAAATACATTCATACATCAAAAAAAAAACATGGCTCACCAATCCTTCTTCCATAATTTTGGTCGTTAAATATTCCCCCCAACAAAGAGTGCAGAATCTATGACCACATTCCAAGCCAGTCATCATCTGAAAGTAAAAAAAACAGAATGTGATACACTTTATTTGAAATACAATAATCACATTATAAAAATACTCTTTACAACTATTCAAATACTGTACTAAGTATGAGAAAAAACCATGGAAAATGTCAGAAATATTTTTTTTGCAAGTTTCAAGATACACAAAAACTAAAACCTACTGAAACTACTAAAAAAGCTGACAATTTTCGAAATTATAAAATTAATAAAACCAAAATTTGTAATTTTACAGTCACACAAATTTAATAAAAAAATCAAAATTTGTTAGAAATAAAAGTATTAACCCTTTGCAATCGCATGCCGCCATAAAGGTGACATGAATGACTGGCGTCAAGAAAAAAAAACTTATTTATAAATATTTTTAATCTAATTTTTTTTTACTATTCAATTGAAAATATAACTAAAATGATAGCAGTGTAATTAGGTAGTAATAAGTTACGGCATTCGATTGAATAAAGAAGATAAATAAGTCATTAAAATAATTTTGTAGCTTTTCACGGACAGATTTCGTATTGTGGCTTTTGGGTTTTACAGTGTGTGGTATTTCACCGTGTCAATATCTCGTCCACCATTTCAGGGGTCATCCTTAGGGTTGGTAATTTTGTGTACGATATTTTTTTTTAGTATCACAGGATTCTCGCATAAATATATATTATTTATCTGTGAATGAATTACTTCCTATGTATATACTGCAGCGAGGTACTTTAGGTTTCTGTTTAAGGTCAAGAACCCTTAAACGGAGATCCTTGCACATGTGAAGGCGAGAAAACATAGATCTTGTAATATCAAGACACAATTTAATATTTTGTTCGGCGTTTTTTTGGAACCTCTTTTACCAAAACCCTTTTTTTATAAACAAATTTTAAAAACGATTCAATTTTTTTTCCAAAAAATGCTTTGAATTTTTGGTATATATTCCAGAATTGGTCTACAGAGCAGCCAGTGGCTAAGCCCTGGATGTTAAATAATACAAATATGATCAAAGAATGTTGAAATGGACTTATTATCTGCGATTGTAGTCATTTACAACTTTAATAACGTAAAATGATTAATTACCGATGATGGTAATACCATGAAGCAGATCTCACACTCTTCTGTGCCAGTAGCTGATGTTCTTCTTGGTAACTAAAAAAAAAATACTTATATTACTACAATAATATACAATGAGACATAAACGTAGAACGCAGTAACTTTGCGATTTGTCATATTTAAAGAATAAAATAATCATATTTGTAAAAAAAAACTAGTTTTAATTTACTTATTCACGGGTTTCAGTGACATCTCACTATCATCAAGACATCTTTGCCTGTGGGTATAGCTCAATGGTCAAAGCGTTTGCTTGTCAAGCCTAAAGTCATAGGTTCGATCCCGGATAGATATAAAAAAAAAAAAAACAATTTCTGAGCTCTACAATACCCCGGTTGGTGGGAATTTGCCCATAAAATGCCAGTCATAGCCTATAAAATTGGTGGTAGACGAAAGTTATCCCGTGAAGACCATCCATTCATAGTAATTTCCTATAATAATAAGGATGATGCGTGAATGTCAGGCTGTAGTTGGCGGATTAAAACTCCACATGCAGCACTTAGCCATATGTAACATGGTAAGCGTCATAGAATCCACAGATGGAACTTCAGAATCACTATCATCATCTATCGGTATTCTCATGTATGTGTAAAAAAAAATGTAATTGTCATATGAGCAAGACAAGCATACAAAAGTAAATGAGACCAACCTTTGGTCGGGATACAACTGGTTTTCTAAATGGATTAATTACTCTAGCTTCAGAAAAGAACTGTTCTTGGTTTCCATCATAGTATCTCTCCATTAGTTTCTCTTTGTCCCATTTGAAGTGATTTAGCAGAATTCTAGTTGTTGTGGCAGGAATCTGAAAAATTCAAGGAAATTGTCATAATAGGACATTTCAAAGCATGTGAATTGACTGGTTTCTTGTTTTACAATATGAAAATAATATAAACAAATGATATTTGTCGACATTCAATGAGAATAGTATTATTAACCAGTAAAGATGGTTTCGCATCCAAATAACTAGGTGTGCTATTATATAGATCATTTAAAAAAACAACTTCTAATAAATAAAGGACAAATCTGCACTATCCTTAAATATGGTAATTACCTTTGGGTTGGAGCCCCAAAATACCTTCCACAATTCGTTTGATATATAATGACACTCTTAATTCTAACCTGCAATCCATGGAACACAGGCGTAAGATTGGTTCACTTAATCTTCTCTAACGTTACTACCACGGTCGTTGCTCTTTAGAAGTTAAATAATTAATTCCTCCTGCACCGACCCACAACCGACAAACTCATCTTACACTTGCCGAACACGATTAATGTGTGTCGACCAAGAACTGGCAGTTTCCAAAATTTATTTCTAAATGCCACCGGTAAGCTCTGGAATGCTCTTCCAGAACATACAGATATGTTTCCTCCTTTAACAATCTGGGTCTCTTCAAGAAACAGATAAATATACACTTGCAATCTCTCCAACCCACACACAAAAACACAACACAAATTTCCCACGTGCAGTATCCAGCCACTATGGCTGAAAGTCATAGAGCGCACTAGCATCGATCGGTTGTGCTCTTCTGCATGCGATTGTATGAATAAAAAGTGACCTATTTTCAGTGCAGAAGACACAGTTCAGCTAAAGCTTGAATACATACAAATGCACCTGAAGAAATCACAATGCATTATCACATTAAGTCGACACATCTTTTATACATTCATTAATCAATAGCACAATAACTACTATAAATATTTCAAATTGATTAATTTAATCCTCCAATCATTAAATCGTTAGATCAAAAATGACAGTAAGTTTTTTATTTATATATATACATTATATTATTAGGTTCAGAAAAAACCTTCTCTAAAGTAGCATAAATTTTAAATGATCCTATTATTATTGTGTTATTTATAAATTGTTATTTATCCTGTATCCTGTTTTAGAAATGAATTAAATATTGTTATTTGTAAAGTTTCTAAAAGAAAATAAATTGAAATTGAAAAAAAAAAAAAAAAAAATGAAATTTAAATAATTCATTTGACAAAAAAAAAGAAACAAAAATCAAGGTTTACTTAATTATTTCTTTAAAATATAACCTTAATATTTAGTATTCCTTTCTTTTGGTAGAACGCCATTTGTTATAAATATTAGGTATGATTTTGCTAAAGAAATGTAATAATTTTATTATCTATATACTAAATAAATTATTGGGTAATTACGGAGTGTAGAAAGTATTCAAAAAATACATTTTGATCTTGACGATTCTCCAGGATGACGAGAGACTGAAGTTTGAAGTAAAGAATGCTTTCTTTTCTCCTATGGAAACAGTTCCTTAGCTGGTCATTCTAATTACTGAAATTTGATTCATCCTCCTCTGATGTTGTACAGTGGGTATGTGGTTTGTTTAATTTTTGAAGAAGCTGTCTATATATGACTACTCCCATTCAGTTTTTTTAATAGGCTCCAATAAGAAAAACAAAATACGATAGTAATAAAACCAAATTAAAAGTTACCTATGTATCAGATATAAATAAAAGTTTTTTTAGAATTTATTCCACATATATTTTTTTGACGACATGTTTCAGCCAGGTCGGGTGGCCATTCTCAAGTCTAGGCCACCCGACCTGGCTAAAACATGTCGTCAAAAAAATATATGTGGAATAAATTCTAAAAAATCTTTTATTTATATCTGATATAATGGAATTTCACCAAGAAATACCGATCGAAAAAATCTAAATAATTAAGTTACCTATGTATTTAAAGTATCATCACTCTAACCTAACTCTTGTCTATTTAAAAGTACACCAAACTCTCTATTATTGCATTGTTTTTTTTTCAGTCTTGAAAAAGTCTGAGTGTATTTCAGCCAAATTAAAAAAAAAATTAGTTCATAGATAGAACATAATTTCAAAATAAAAGTTTGTCCACTTATTGGAACCTACGTTCAATTTTTAAGCACCTTAACTTTTTTGGTAATCTGTGGAATATATCTGCCGGACAAAAAGAAATTTTTGTGTACTCCCTCTTTAAACATTTATTTATACTCTTTCAAAATAAAAATGCATTTTAAAAAATACACACGCTCTCGAGGATCTCACAAGATCACAAGTGATGTCCTACCAATAGCATCTACTATCTGTTAGTGAAAGTGAATAATCTTGAAAAAAAAACTAATTTTCATAGGTCAAAATCAATTCAGTTAGGATGATAGGGTTTATCACATTACCGCCCACTCTTCACTCTTGTGTTTACCTGTTCAAAGAATTATTTTACATATTCTTTGTAATGATTATTATGAAAATAATTGTATATTTTGAAACTATTTGAATGTAATGAAGTATGAAAAAATTACATTTGGCGATAATGCATAAATAAATGTCATTAGTTTATCATTGAACTATCAATTTGAAGCACAATTATTACGGAAATACGCTTTATTTTTAAAAATAATGAGATATAACTTAACGTTTTTATAATTATTTCATTTTTAATACAATTATGACACAATAAATAATTTGATAATTTATTGTTAGGAATTGACTCCCCCACTCGATAAAAAGATAATTTCATTACATCACTTGTTCTTTGTAACAGTAGAACAAAATTGAGCAAATCTAAGAACTAGCGTAGGCCACAAAACAGAGGTGGGCCACAGATTTCGGTTCCAGAAAACTTTTGCGAATAAATAAAAAAAATGGTCCCACTACCAACTTTGCTCCTTGTTTTAAGTTAATTTAATGTGTGAAATTATTGTGAAACCTTCATATGTAAAGTAAATTTCATTCTTTAATCAACAATGATGGATTATTATATCAATTTTAGGAGATTCAATGTAAAAATCATGGAGCTGGACCATCATTGTTGCAGATTTGTATAGAGATTTTATTATCTCTATATACCGATAGTTTATTTTGCAGCGTTGTAGTGAATCTAGCACTGCCCAAGTCTCGATTGAGTCAAATGCCTTTTCATAGTCTACAAAGGCGAGACAGAGTGGCTGATTATATTCTTCGGTTTTCTGAATGATTTGTCTTAGCGTGTGGATATGATCAATTTTACTAAAGCCTTTCCTAAACCCAGCTTGCTCTCGAGGTTGGAATTCATCAAATCGACCCGTCAGCCTGTTTGTTAAAATTCTGGAGAATACTTTATACACATGGGAAAGAAGGGAAATGGGTCGGTAGTTTTTGAGCAGTGATTTATCCCCTTTTTGTGGAACAATATCACAATACTCGTACTCCATGTCGCCGGGGTTTCTCCATGTTCTATTACCTTGTTGAATAGTTTTTAAGCTCTTTCAACAGAGGGGTTCCTCCTACTTTCAGAAGCTCAGATGTAATTCCGTCTTCTCCAGGGGCTTTGTTGTTCTTAAGTTGTTTTAGGGCCGATTTAATTTCGAATATACTTATATCTGGGATGTCTTCAGACCAGTACTTTGTGAGAGTAGCCCTCTTGTCGTCCGCAGATCTGTCATTAGGACCTGGCATCGTAGATGAATACAATAACCCGTAGAAATGTTCTATTTCCTTCAGTATATCATTAAGATTTGTTGTTATCTTCCCATCGTGTGTCTTTAGTTTGGAAAGTTGGGCCTGTCCTATAGAGGTGTGTCTGCTAAATGCATTTGACCCTCGGCCTTGTGCAACAATCTCCATGATATACTCGGTGTTTGAACGACGAATGTCAAATCTTATGGATTTTTTCACTTTTTTGTTCAGGGTATTGTAATCTTGGATGCTTCTGCTTTTACGACGTTCGTCCATAAGAGCTATCGTTTTGTCTGAGAATTTTGACCCTTTTTTCTTTTTGCACTGCTTTATGACTTTTTTGGCAGTTTCTTTAATGCTATTAATGATTCTGTCGTTAAGTTTGTTGACGTTGTCGGTGTCATCACTATCTTCCAGTGCTGCGAATTGATTTTGTAGTTCAAGCTGAAAAGTTTCCTCAAGCTTGCTCTGAACATTTAACGGACGTATAACTCTTTGTTTTATTAGCTTTTTCCTTTCCAGTTTGATGTCTAGGTGCACAGTACTTCGAACGAGACGGTGGTCACTTCCGGTACTAAAGCATTGCATCGCTGAGACATCAGTGACTATGTTCTTCTTATTAGCCATAATAAATATATTTCTATAAACAAAGGTGTTAGACAAGGAGATAAAAGATAGAATCCGAAACGAGGAAATACGCAGAAGAACTCAAGTAGTGGATGCTACCCAACGAATAGGCACACTCAAGTGGCAATGGGCAGGTCATATCTGTCGAAGAGACGACGGTCGATGGGGAAGAAAAGTATTGGAATGGCGCCCAAGAACTGGCAAACGAAGTATTGGCCGACCCCCTACAAGATGGACTGACGATATAAGAAGAATAGCGGGAGTCACCTGGATGCGGAAGGCGGAGGATCGAAGAGGATGGAGACTCATGCGGGAGGCCTACGTTCAACAGTGGACGGACACAGGCTGATGATGATGAATGTAAAATAAAAAAAAGTTTTAGAAAATAGCACTTGGATAATATATGGCTCTTTTATGTGGTAATATTTAAACCTTGTTAATTCTCAAATTTAAAATTTTATCATTAAAAAGGTTAATTTTCACACGTTTTTTGCCCAATCTGACAGTTAATTGTACCTATCAACAAAACAGCAAGATTATTTTGTAAAATTGAATTCGGGCAACACTGGTCTAATTTAATTTAACCTAACCCAACTCATATATGTGCCCATAATTATGAAAGTGGCGTAAGTCAAGAAATTGAAAAAAATGAGTTATTCATTTATTTCGGTTCACATTGTTGTAAAATAATATAATCTAGGTAAAAACATAAAAAAATATTAAAAAACTATGGCAATGAAGCAAAGTCTTGTTGTCACTTTAAGCGGTAAGCCACTTTTGTTATTTTTACAACAGACCAAGTCAGTTTATTTGAGCCGCGCGTCTTGTTACATCATTATTTTTTACTCTGTGTTATTTTAATCCTGAATTTGATTTTACTACCATTATGTCATCAGATAGTGGCTCTGGTAACTATTATACATTTTATGTATATTTGAGATAATAATAAAAAAAATATCAATATATTTTAATATGACTAATTGATTTTTTTGTGGTTTGTAGATATACCTGTGCGACCACGATATCTGAATAATGCTTCATGTACTTTAAAGCATTGTGAAAATATAACAACTAAAAAACATGTAATACCATACAGTGATGCTTGTACAGGCCAAAAGCGTAACATCAAAATGGCACTAATATGGCTGAAAATATTTCAATCCTCTGATAATAATATTGAAATTATTGATCACAAATTTTTAATATCAGGACATTCGTTTTTGCCAAATGACCGTGATTTTGGTTTGATAGAAATGAAAATAAGAAAAACCAATAATTTATACATCCCTGAACACTATTATGAATTAATGCAACTGTGTGGTAAAAGAATTCTATTTTCTGTAGAAAAAATGACGCAGATGAAATTTATTTCATCAAAACCGTTAGAATAATCAATTACAAGAAGAGCCAAAAATACCGCCGGTGAATCTGTCTCTTGGTTAAAAATTCAGTGGATGCGATTTTTGAAAAATGAACCCTATATAAAACTTCATTAGATGATGACGCCAACTTCCATGTTTTACTACTCCACCAGTAGAACAAAAACAAAAGAAAAATATAAAGATATGACAGATTTACTGCCTTATATTCCACCAATTTATCACGAATATTTTAAGTCTCTCAAAATCGAAAATTAAAGTTGAATTAAAATCAATAACTTGTAAACATTAATTATTAAAAATGTTATTAAATATACATATGAAGCTTAGTAAATAATTATTTTCAAAAACACATTTTTATAGTCCATTCAGTGTATGAAGAACCCTATGACACATTTATTGCCCTGTGCTAAATATCGTCCGATATAACATTGTAAAAACGTTTGCTACCTATATTAATTTTATCAACATAAACAAAAGCTTCTCTTCTTATATATAATAAGTTTTTTAGGTAAATATATCATAATAAAAACAAAATAATAAAAAATATATACATATTGTTACAAATTAGAAAAAATACGGCAATTTGTAACTATAATAATACAAAATCTGACGCATGTAGAACGCCATCTCGCATTGCTGCGAAAACCAGTGTTGAGGTATAGATAATCGTATTTTCGATTGTTTTTGTAAATACCTACTCAAATGAAATATTAGAATTATTATCAATTATAAGTGAATATTAACAGGTTTTAAGAGATATGTAAAACAAACTATACATAATAATATGAAAATTATGAAGAAAAGCGAGTGTAGACATAAATATTAGCACATAACTAAGCTAAACTTACTAAGAGATGTCGCACTGCCTTGAAATAATCTCACTGACTTTAGAGAACCTACCAGTTTAAGAAGTGTTGGTATTTCGTTGCGGTCATAGAATGCATACACGTGATTCCGAATTGCTGCCAAATTAAAGCTTTTGTGTTTTGTAATTAAGCATTTCCTCTGTCGTTTCTTATTTGGTGTTAATATTTTTTTCTCTTCTAATGAAGATTCACCGTATTTCTCCTCTGTAATCCGAGATACTGTAGATTTACCGATTCCTAGGGCATCCGCGACCCGATCTCGAATGTTTTCTTTAATGAAACAACTTTAACAATACTAACAATAAATATAATAATTACAACAACAAAAAACACAAATCGATCGAAGAACAACGCGCTACTAAAAGTCGGACATTTTTACTGATCCACACGCCGCCATGCGGGAAAAAATGATACTAAAATATAATTATTTTCGAAGAAGAAGAGAAGAAAAATCGATATAATAGAATAAAAAATGTTCCCCCCATCTCTTTTACACAGAGCAATAAAAATGCCGTACGTATCAAGCTAAAACTTCCCAAATATAATATTCGCTGCACTTTAAATTATATTATTTAAAAATAGAGATGTTTATATAGGATTCACTTCGAATTCAAATTCGATTTTTTTTCGAAGAAGAAGAGAGAAAAAATCGACCTAATCAAAATAAATATTTTTGCCAAATCCCTTTTACAAGGGGCAATAAATGTGTCATAGGGTTCTTCATACACTGGATGAACTATATAGTGTTAAACAAAACTTTAAATTTCTCAAAACGCATGAAAAATGACTTAGACCACTTTCATCAGAATGAGCATAATTCATTCTGATAATTTTAAAAACAGTCTAAGTCATTTGGACCTAAAAAAAATATACTTTCCTTATAAGATCCATGCAAAATTTATGTCAAAATAAACTGTAAGCCTAGTAGACTACAAAAGTTTTGTAACCCTGTATTGTTTAATGTAAAAATATTTTTTAAGACATTGAAACGCAAACCTTTGAATATCTCAAAACGAAGAAAACATGACTTATGCCACTTTTATAATTATGGGCACATATGTACTTTAATTTGACGTATTTCTAAATGAAAGTTGTGGAACTGGTATTTTGTCTTCGATTTTGCTGTCAATGTCATAAAGAGTATGAAAAGGGTCATTTCTAGTACAAAGGCAATTTAGACAATGTACTAACACTCTAAGAAATCTAACCTGCAATCATAATATAGTATTGATTTTTTAAAGGCAAAATACACTTAACTGAATTGTTAACATAAATATAACATTATTACCATTTACTGTAATAGTTTAAAGCACAAAGATCGGGCTAGATTATTTTTTATTTATGTTCGCATGCATTATAATAATCATTATTTTTAAGAGAAAATAATGATATTCCTTATAAAAGCACACAACATTAACGAAATAAAGCAAACTTAACAAAATAAATAGCAAAGACCGTGATATAAAAATATAATAATAGATGGCTTGACAGTTTTTGTATGCAACCTATATACCCGTTATAAATGCACTTTTCACACAATGGATGGCCACTCGCGTCTTGCAATAGAATTAGGTCAAACGGCTATGAAGAAGAGATCAGAGTGCCTATCATATATATATATAGCTAAAACATCTAATTGTAAAAATATAATTTAAAATATTTGTATTTGTGTAATCAAATGTATTGAAATTGTTCCAGAGTGAAGTCGGTCGCGATTGGCGCCAGCTAATTTTTTGACAAATGAAAATATTTCACTGACCTCGGCGACGGCGTTAATTTCTTTGATAGAATCAACCATGTGCTGGACGATATCCTCGGTCGTGAGGACTTCGTAGGGATAGTCCTCGATGTCCGTCTGCCTTTCCCTCGTGTTGTGGGACTCGACGTCCATCGCAAAGTCGACATCATCCCCGCTAGACTCGTTCCCTGAATCAACGTCGTCCTTTGTCTCGTCTTCCGAGTCCATCGCGACGGCTGGCGATAGCTCGCAGGGTGGAGACTCACCGGGGACTCCGTCGTCTAGTCAGAGCACAAAATTGTATCACTAGAATTTTTGTTGCGAGGTCAACAGCGCTCAGAGACCGTGGGCTGCCAAGACCTCTGACGTATTATATGTTTCTGTCGCGGGTCTGTGTACTAGGGATGTGCGCAGCTCTCGTTGAGCGACTCAGCGAACCGGATCTTTTCATAATATGGCACACCTATTACACGAAACGACTTTTCACCTACATTTCAGGATCAAAGTCATAAAATAAATTCATTGTTACAATTATAAAACTCCAGTATTTTAAGTCAGAAGTTCATCATCATCTCCATGTCATCCCCTAACTAGATTATATGATCGTCACTAACTGTCGCCATAAAGCTCTGTCAGTTACCATAATCCTCGCATAATACCAAGCCAGCTTTTTCTCCTGAAGTTTCGCCGATTGCGTTCAATATATAGCTACAATAAGCGCTTAAGGATGGCGCGAGCCCGGGATTTAAAGACAAGGCTGCTGTTGTTTATGTTTTCTTGCTGCGTGTGTAGTAAATGTTCCAGCCAGATCTACCTCCGTCACTTTACCGACATAGTATATAAGGCTGCCTTGTCCATTTTTTAACATCGTCATTCCTCACAAAGTCGAACAATAGTACTCCAGTATTTAACACAGGTACAATCATAGTTGACTTAAAAATATGAATTTAAAATATGTACCTCGCTATTGTCAAAAGAGTTTTTTTCTGGTATTTTGCCTTTAAATTTTAAAATATTTAATTTGAAAACAGCTCGCATTTATAAAAACAATCATTTATATGTGTTACTTAAATAAAGGATAACCACGTTTTAAGAAGTAATTACCTTGATAGTAAGTCGCACGTATTACCTTTCTCAACAAAAAATGGTTATGAGGGATTTCTTTGTCATTAACAATATCTACCATCGTTATTTTATAGTATGCTTTAAGCACAGTTTTTTACGACATGGTATGTAATGTATTTAACCTATTACCGCCCACTGAACACGCTTGTTTACACCTGTTTAATGAATTATTTGATGTATCTTTTGTAAAACTTTCCTGAAAACAATTGCTTGTTTTGAAACTATATGAATGGAGTAAACTGTAAAAGAATATTATTTGGTAATAATGCAAAGATAAATGTCATCAATCTATCATTGAAATATGGATTTAAAACATTTTTTTTTTTAAATATATTATTTAGTTTTTTATTATAAACATAGAGCCTCCTCTAACGTGGTTTATAATAAGTATTACATAATAGTTAAAGTATAGTGTGCTGGGTTATATTTTATTATACACAAAAACAAAATTTGTTTTATTTGCATTTTATATATGTACTATAATTTTGAAATGAATCGCGAAGATATGAAAATAATTTTGAAAATACAAATCTTAACTAGATTATGAATTGTCTAAAAACTTAAGTCGAAACACTTTTTTGTTGGGGTGCGGAGACCTACTATTTTCACATTCAAAGGGGTGCTAATTTAAAATGTTAAGAAAATTGATGTACAGGGACATGGACATTTTACGTTATGAATTAGAATTAGCTCCGTATTCCAGTTTTATGTGTAGCGTTTTATTGCAACTTTTTTGTTTGCTTGTATGAACAAACTTATACGTTGTTCAAGTTGAGATACTCGTATTTTTATAAAGTGACTTGAGTGACGATATATGTAATAAGTCATTCTTGGTTCAAGTCTGTTGTATTGAGGTAACACTGATATACCTACGTATTGTATTCGTTTACATTGTTTATGTTTCGTATCTGTCAATAATCGAGTTGTGGATTCAATAAAAAATACAAATTATATTATACAAATTATTAATGTTGAACATGTTATTACTTTTGATTTAGTATTACAAAAGAAAACAACAATGGCACAAACTAATACGCCACTATACAATATGGACATCATCCAATACCATCCATTTTCGTCGGTAGTGGACCCGGGTTTTTGGCACAAACTTACTCAGATAAAGCTCGACGTTGACAAATTAGAGGAGAAGGGAAATATCATCTTCGGGAGTTTCTCCTACCAAACCAATATTGCTAGCTTGTTTGAAGTAAGCTCCACCGCTTTTAACAGGTATATTACTATATAAATATATTACTCCATTTTCTATATCCGCTTCATGGTTGGAGCATATTATTGCCACTATACTGTTTTATTTATATTAACCCGATGTTCCTGAGGCCTAAACATTTGATCCTAAAAGGTTGTTCAACCCAGGATGTTACTCTTATTTGTATTTATTACATTTTGAAAAACATGAATCTCAATTCAAACTGTTAAAATTGATCCATAAAACCATAACGCAGTTATTTATTTGCAGTGGTTTTTGGCCGTCTAATAGATGAAGATAAACAATGAGGCCATGATCCTGGCTAATACAACTTTGTGATGACAATGATAAGTTTTTGGTAGATGTGTTTTATCAGATTTCTAAATCTTGACTTTTAAGCCATGTGAAGTGATGTCTAGTTTGTCCTCTCTTCAATATTGTAGACATGGGTTTATTCCTGATGCTCCTTACTTACTTGCTTCATTACTTTGCAGCACTCCTGAGATTCACAAGTTCTGCGCCGTGTCCCATGGCATCCTGCTGAACAAGAACACCCTGGAGGACTTCAAGGGCTGCGACAAGGCGCAGCTGCTGGCTGCCGAGGGCGCCCGCATGTGGGAGGACCTCAGCGGCAGCGCCTGCCTGGAAAACCCGCAGCTGCTGTCCAGATTCCTTATCCTCTCCTTTGCGGTAAAGTAAAACTTGATAAATATAATAATTACTGGCCAATCATGAACCCCTCATTGAAACTCAAAAAATCTAAATTTTGATTATACCTATCTGTAAGATTATTTTTACGGATCCCTGGCTTGAGCAGTTTTGTGAAATGACTTTCGATGCCTATTGACAAATACTATTGTTTTTAAAAATTTACACATTTTTGATAATGTATTTACTATATTTTTTACTTTACTATTATCATTAGTATTATGTGATGTTCTTACTTTAATAATTGTATTTATCTCTATTCATCTATTATAAGAGGCTTATATTAAAATTGATAAGATTAAGAAAATAACCCTTCCTGCAAAAATTGTCATATGCATCATGTTAAAATTCCTCAAGAATAATATTAGAAGAAAATACGAAAATTTTGAGAATAATTTAAACTGTTTTAGACGCAACAATGCTAGGGAAGAAACCCATACTTTTTTCATTGTTGAGTGTTAAAATATAAAATACGTTAATATTGCGCTTACCTCATTTATGTATTGTTTGCACTTATTCAATAGGTTTTTTTTATATATGCAGGACTTGAAGAAGTATCAGTACTTATACTGGTTTGCG
This sequence comes from Glossosoma conforme, assembly GCA_022606575.1. NCBI lineage: Eukaryota > Metazoa > Arthropoda > Insecta > Trichoptera > Glossosomatidae > Glossosoma > Glossosoma conforme. The sequence continues at coordinate 673,033 of JAGTXR010000195.1, read as the reverse complement.
TTTCCCGCCCCCAGCCACCCATTAGTCTACATGTCAGAGAAACCCATCCAATTTGTCAAAAAATTCTCACCTAAACAGCTGTCATCACTAATGGATACATATTTAAATCTAGCAACAGAGCAAAGGCAATACTTTGCCCTGCAGGCAATAAACAGCACATTACAATGCTTTCCCATATCCTCTGTTGTGGATAAAAATACTCCTGGTGGGATCGCCGCCAAAGTCTGCCTGGATGATTTGCATTTTGGATTCCTGGATCCGAGTAATAATGAATACCCGGGTTGGACTCTGAGATGTCTAATTGCCATGCTGGCTTACCACTGCAAGGCCCTGAGGGGCAGGAATGTGCTGTTTGTCTCACTGAGAGTCAGACCCAATGGGGGATTTGAACACAGCATGGTGTATAATATCTTCATTCCTAGTGTAAGTATTGTTATAGATTTTTGTTAATTTTATAATACATTATCACCCTAAAGCTTGGATATAAAAAAAATCCCAAAATAGATCCATTTTTCAAGGAGCTCCGCAAAAGGTTATTTTCTAGAATAGTTGTAACTCTCAAAACCTAATACCAAAAAAGTACAGGCCAAATTTTTTTTAGAATATATATTATTTCTTTGATACAAATATCTTGTTATCATTCATTATAATTACCTAAGAGTGACAGTAAAAGTATCATACATATGCTAAAAAATTATTACCTAGGGTACTAGATTTTTTGTTAGTTTTAATATAAATTAGGTGTTCAATTATTTGACTGCGAATTCTTGGATTCTACAATATTTTTCCAGGAAAGAATAAAATAAATACAATAAAAATAAATGAATTCTGTAGTTAATTTTATTTTACTCCCTTTATTTACCTACCTGTTTTTTATTTCATTAATTGTTTTTTTATTTGATTGTTTTTTATTTCATTAATTGATGAAATAAAAATCATTTTTTATTTCGTCAAAGAAGCTAGAAAATATCAATTCAACACATGCAGTTGACATGTTTTTTCCATTATAATCTCCATAAAATTTGTCACGTCGAAATTAATTATCAGCGCAAGGCAATAGAGGGTTTTCCTACTTCAAATGTAATAAGAATTTTGGGTATGCCTGTTTTTTTGTATATTTTAGGATACGTTCCTAATAAAACAAATGGTTCACAAAACATTAACAAATAAGGTATTCCTCATAGAGTTAAATCAATGCTTTCTAAGAAAAAAATATAAGTTGATTGAAAAACTATAGCTTTTAAATAAGACTATGTTGCTGATTTTTTTTTACAGGAACTAGAAGGGGAGTGGGGGAAAAATTGGGTGGGTTGGGAAAGAAATGATAAGGGAAAATTAGTTCCTCGGTCTGTCAATATGGCCGCTTCCATGGATCCCATCAAGTGAGATAAATATTATTTTACGATTTTAAATTATATTTTTAGATCCCTCTTCTATATACTTTTTTGTTTGAACTTTTTTCATAGATTGGCAGAGTCCTCAGTTGACCTGAATCTGAAGCTCATGAAATGGAGGTTGCTTCCAAACTTGGATCTGGACTCTCTCAGGGAGACCAAGTGTTTATTACTCGGTGCTGGGACACTGGGTTGCTCAGTTGCTAGGAACTTGTTGGTAAATTACACTTTAAGCCATTGATTAATTCCTGGTAATCGAAATCTGTTACATTACATTGTAAATTATGTCATGTATTAATGAAAGTCTTATAAATTCATAACATAATATATTACTAAGTGCTTGCAATAACTAAATACTTTCTTGTAATGTCTTAGAAATGATTACTAGGAATTGATTTCAAATGTTATATTAACCTTATTAATTCCTAGAGATGCATTTTATGTATCTTTATTATCTGGGGGTCATAATTTTATTTGCTTAAAGAATTGTAATATTAGTCACAAGGGATAGCAAAATCAGTTAACATTGAAGTTTAAATAGATTTAAATTTGCTGTGTATCTCTTCAGGATAAAAACAATATTTTATATTAATATATGTTATCATACATTTATTATGTTTTTTTACCATTTTTTCGATAGATATGCTTGGTGGAATTCCATAAAAAACATGTTGCATTAAAATAAAATCATGGAATCATTCTAAATATTCTTTCTTTTACTTTTACATTTTTTTGTTGTCCCAAGTGGACCTTCAGGTGCATATATGTCTTAGAACGAGAAAAGGACAGTGGTAGCTGACAAAACAAAGTGGCGGCAATTTTGGTGTCCATATGTTCTATATATGGAACAAATATAAAGTGTTTTTTTTTTTTTTAACAGTTTTCAAAATGGATTTTAAATTGAATGATAAGAATATAAATAACATTCAAATATTATTTTTTACATTCTAGGCATGGGGAGTGCGACACATCACTCTGGTGGACAGTGGGATGGTTTCCTATTCAAACCCCGTCAGGCAGAATTTGTTCACTCATGAGGATTGTCTTAACGGAGGAAAGCCCAAGGCTCTAGCGGCAGCTGACAACTTGAAAAAGATATTTCCCGGAGTTGTATGATATATTACATTTAATTACTATATTATTATCTTTCTCTGATGTCAAAAATATCTCCATGTACCTTTTTAAAACAATATATGAAATTTACATTTGCATTGGTATATTTCAATAAAATATGTATAATCTTATATTTTTATGTTTTTCAGAATTCTACAGGTGTGGAGTTGCATATTCCAATGCCTGGACATCCTGTGGGGGATTCTCTGAGGAAGCAGACCGTATCCGACATAGACAAGCTGACCGACTGTATCTCTTCACACGACATTGTGTTCCTCTTGTTGGACTCGAGAGAAGCAAGATGGCTTCCCACGTTGATTGCAGCGCATTTTGGAAAAGTAAAAATACATTGCGCTTTTACCTATCTTTCGGTTCCCTTAAAAGCACACCACGCTGTTAAGAATATTTTTAAAGTTAATATATAGTAAAATACTTTTTTAATAATATATTTTTTAATTGTTTTTTAGATAGTGTTGAATGCCGCTCTAGGCTTTGATAGCTATCTCGTCATGCGACACGGCATAGCTGGCGCTGGCGATGAGGCCGGGGAACAAAGTGGAAGTGACCGAGGAGACATCAGGAGACATCTGATTCCTGGGAGTAATTTGGGGTGTTACTATTGTAACGATGTTACTGCCCCGGGAAATGTGAGAATATGCCAATGCCTAAAATTTTCTTTACCATCATCTACTCCTGTGTGTACTCCTCCTTCAAATGTAACAAATAAAAAAACAAGTTCTTGCGTTGCTGGCAAGAAAGAAGTTTCTTTATCTGTTGTGTGTTACAATGAATTTGCAACATAACTTTTTACATGAATTCAAAAAAATAAATCCAAATGCTTGCAAAATGCAAGAGCCATGAAGTTTGATATTCTCTGTAATAATGAGTCTTCAATGAGTAGCAAAGACATAAAAACCAAGTTATGTTGTGGCTGACAAACAGTGTTCCTTGATCAAAGTCAGATTTAAGATTTAACCGTTTACGTTGATACAGCGTCAATAGGGGGAAAGTGATATGTGGTAATTAAATGTATCAATCAGAACAATAGTTTAATTTAACCGAAATCAACAGAATAATTTATTTTCCATTAGCTGATACATGTTAAAACATATGTATTAATTAATGGTCCTGTATTTCATCTTTTCAGTAACTAATTCAAGATTTTGGCAGTCAGTTAAATCAATTTGTAGTAAATAAAATGAATCGGCAGTAGACTAAATGAATTGGCAGTTTCCACTGTGTCAGTATAAATGTGGTCACTTATAAAATTTTAATAGCAGTAATATATACAATATTGGTAAAAATAAATGTAAAGTGAATGAATAATTACCCATAAAATGGAAACCTAACCTAACCTATTATTAATTACCATTCATTAATTATTTCCTGCCAATTTATTATTTTTGTACTGCCGATTGATATTTTTCTACGGCCAAATGATTATTTTTTACCTTTTCAGGTATTTATTACTGACGGTTTTCTGAATAATTACTGCCCAATACAGTGAAACCTCTATCTTTCGTTTTTAAAGGGACCTATTGAAATAAACTATGAATGCGGGATTAAGAGGATAAAACGTAAAGAGATACGATCGAGTAAAGATACCATATTTTTACCGTTTAATCTACCAATGCTGCATAACCATTAGTAGATTAAAATTATAAGAAGAAAACAAGTTTTAAATGTGTGTATTTATTTTAAAAAATACAAAGCTAAACAGAACCAAAAAAATATTAAAGTTTATTACTTTGTAAATAATCTTTCATGGACATTTGTTTTTTTACTTTTATATTTCCGCAAGTCAACAGTTATATTTTCGGCTTTGCAAATGATATTTTTTTCGGCATCAGTTATTGAGTGTGCTCCCGAATTTCGTTTTTTTTTTCAAGAAAATAGAATTTAATGTGGATGCCGCGATTCCTAAACGCTTGGCTATATCGACACGTTTTTCAGCGGGATTTTTTTCCACCTCTTCGATAATTTTCAATCTTTCTTGAAGAGTACGCACTTTTTTCATCGAACGGCTCATTTCGAAGTTAGTTTAAAAGCTCAAAAAGGATAACTGCACACACTCCACTATGTTCGGGTATCTGCCGACAACTAGCGACTGACGGCGCGCCATGCGTCGGCGGCGGCAAACTGCACAGCCCGCGCAGTTTACGCGCGTTTTTCTGCCTGCGCTTGCGCAGTGGTTGAGAAGTGGTTACAAAACTTCTATGGACGGATAAACGCAAGCGCAAGCAGAAAAACGCGCGTAAACCGCCTCCATCTGTGCGGGCTCTTATTCTCTCTTTCTCTCTCGAAAGTTTCGCGCATCGTAACAAGTGCCGTCTGGCGCCGCTAAAACACATACAAAATATAACAAATACATAGCGTAATTCTAACGATGAATGCGGTAAAATGGTGGATAGAAAAACGATCGATGCGATCTTTTTTTGTATGAAATTAATTTGGACTAACAGAAATAAACGACACATCCGGGAAAACGATTATTCGAGGAACGATAAATAGAGGTTTCACTGTAATTGAAATAAATACTACCAAAAAAAAATTGTTGTCAAAAAAATGAACAGTGAAGTTTTTGTAAGTTAAATTTCGTGTACTTTCAAAATAAACTGCTGAATACAAGCAATTTCACCAATAGTAACGGCTTAGCAAATTAAATTAATTAAAAACTCTATCTTCAATTACCTATCCATTTAATTGAAGTGCCAGTGGCATTTTTTTTTTCTACTGAAATACTAATTCAGCACAATTGAATTTCACTTCTTGATCAATTCTGAAATAATTTTCATTATTTTTCATAATTTAATAATCGATTTAAATTTCCTTTACAAAATACTCTTCATTAAAGAGGCTTTATGATAAAAATACTTCGAGACTTGTCCCAAATATAATATAAATATAGCCACTATCACAAAATAATCAATTTTGAGTTACCTAGATATTTAATTGAGCCCGAAATTTAATTAAGTAATATATTACTATATTTTTTAATTCTATGGTACAGAATTATCTTTTATATCTTTTTATTTTGAATTTCTAGTCGCAGAGAGATAGAACCCTCGACCAGCAGTGCACGGTGACCAGACCGGGCGTGTCCAGCATCGCCAGCGCTCTTGCCGTGGAAATGGCTGTTGCTCTCATACAACACAAACTCAGGTACATTGACTGTTCTTAAATGAAAGGCTCAGTTTTATCTCAGTTTTTCCAACAAAAAAACATAGTTTTCCTCTTTTTAATGCATTTTCACATTTTACTGGAATTATATCTCCTGGTATAAAGATACAAGCCGCATAAATATGCCAAAAACCAAAAAAAAACATTACGACAAAGACCATAATTTAAAAGAGTAAAAGTGATTAAAAAAATATCTACTTTTGTTATCATTTTGAAAAAATTTCAGAATAGACGCTCCTGCCCTTTACAATCATAATGTACATTCCGACACCACAGACTGTGAAGGGATACTTGGTGCCATACCTCACTCAATAAGGGGATTCCTGACCTCATACCAGCAAGTGTTGCCATCCATCGCAAAGTTCAAGCAGTGCATCGCCTGTTCACCCATAATCTTGGATTTGTACAAAACCAAGAAGGTTGATTTCCTAATGGAGGTGTTCAGTAGTGCTAAATATTTGGAAGATGTAACTGGGTTGACTGACCTTCATCTGGAAGCTGACAAAGTGGAGGTCATTTTAATATTCAATTAAAATAAAATACATTTAAAGTTATTTTTTTTACCAACTTCTATAACGCAGTATTCCATTTTCTTGCAAATATATTAACAGTTGTTTTTTTTTCATACAGATTTGGGCCTTGAGTGATTCAGATGAAGAATAATATTATAAGAAAAAATTTTCAGCTGTTGAAGAATATTATATGAAGTACATTGCTCTCAAGCATTATAACTACATACTAGACATTTCTTTGCCACGTGAAACAATCTTATTGGGAATGCAAATATATTTAACCCTTTCGTAACGGCTCGGTGGAATTTAAATTATACTGTCAATACGGCGTGAATTTTTCAAACCATTTTTTTTGCTTAAAACTAGTATTTGAAGCATAAATGTACTTATCTGACCTATTTTCATATATCACATTGGTTCTTCTATCCTTTAGTTATCAGGTGATGCATAAAAAACTATTATATTTAACAAACTTTCATTATATAACTCCATACATGTGGTGGCATTGACACATGTGGTTTACAGAAAAATTGCTCCTGTGACGAAACCTAACGATAATATTTTACATGCTTTACAGATTCCTGTAAAGAATACATGTTGGTTGATAAAGGGAATGACTGCACTTCCAATTTCTTACTGTAGATGTCACAATGAGTACTGAAAGTAGCAAAACGATATATCACGTCAACCGATGTCAACGGTCGGGGAATCTTTGATGGCATATGCCAACAACCGATGCGAAAGCGTTAATTTTAGTTATTTTTCAGTATTCACCTTGAGATCCATTTAATATATGAAATAGATAAAATATTTTCACCTTGTTTTAATATTGATCAAGTTGAACTTTGTTTAATCACATACTTGAAAAAAACGGTTTCGCTTTTAATAAGGAAATAAATATATTTCTCCATAAACAATGTTGAAATAGGATAAATTTATGCACGATAATTAATTTATTTATATTGAAAACTCCTTGTAAATAACTAAAACTCTTGACAGAAAAATTAGTTAAAATAAAAAATATTCTGATTGTCAAACTTTTATATTTAGGTTATGAATATAAAAAAAAACACAATAAATTAATACATATTTCATCGAAGTAAGTCTCTAGAATAGGCACACACTATCAGAACTCAATGTTTTGAAATCGCATATAGTTATATACTTGTTTTCATATACACAATAATTGAGGAATATTTTCAAAAATAAAAATCCAAGTATGTTAAATTCCATAGCACCAGTGTTCCCTATATGGTTGGTTATTTATTTTTACACTACTAGGTATCTGTAAAATATATGTTTTATACATGAAGCTTTTAGCAAGAAATTCTTTTAATTCATTTTATTTTTATAATTCCATATTTTTTTTTGTTAACAGGATTTCTTTGTATGTGTCTTTATTTTATGATATATTTTCATACATGTGTAAAAAATCAATAAATCATTATTGTTTATACTTCTTATCAAATTTTGATTTGACAAGAGCGTCCAAGATTTTCATTATCATCATGATTAAAAAAGATTATACACATTATTATTTAATTTTCTGGAACGATAAAATATGGTCTTTTAAGTTGTTATAAATCGCATGAATGGATGGCAATGCAGAAGGAATGCAAGATGACACTCTTTTTTAAAACTCAACCAAGAGACTCGCACAAAAACCACTAAGGGAATGTCGAAAAATATCATCGCTTAACGACCACGACTAAGTATATAAATTTTAATTGTTTTGATTTTTATAAATTTAAAAAATGATGAATAAACATTTTAACTATAACAAATGACTTTTCAATTTATAGTAAAAGCACACTCCTCTGTTGTATGGTTCCCTTCTGTTCCCTTATTCACAATGCACACACTCTCCACAGCGAATTAACCCTTTTTTTTTCAGAAATTAATAAAATTATTTGAATTAATTTATAAAACATAATAAATGGAATATGTACAATTAAAGCCTAATATAACTAAAAAAAAATATTATTATTTTGAAATCAGTGACTTGATCATGGCTTGACCGTGTGTGGGCATCCAATGTGCTCGTATATTGCTATAGTTTGTTCAACGTAGGAAGAGTCCTGTGACACATTTATTGCCCTGTGTAAACGGGATGGGTCAAAAATATTTATTTCGATTAGGTGCAGGTTATTTTCGGAGAATAATGATAGGCACGCCAATTTGCAACGTTAAAACATGCGGCGGCATGGCTGGCAAATCAAGTGAATTCAAAAATTCTGTTGGATAATTGACGACTTGGTTTTGATTCGTTATAGTATTGATGGACTTATACGTTGTCGCTTCTCCTGGTGTTTCATTTAGTATGATGAAATTGATTGCATTCACATCCTTGTTTTTGGCTGCTAATATAGCACGTGCACTGAGCCATTGATGATTTTTATGATTTTGTGCAATATTTGGAAAAAAAATCTGTATCAATTCATCTATGGTTGCGGTTATTTTACAGAAATTTGCTGGCAATGTGATACATTGTGTGGATTCCTCGATTGCCATTTTCCCATTTCCTATATCCAACAATTGTTTTGCGAAACGTTCAGCGGATGCATCATGTTGTAGTTGTACACGCATATGGTCTTCAAAGTGAGTCTATCTACGTATCGCCATAAAACGGATGATTTGAGACATACATTAAGTTTATCGGCCACTGTTGAACGTGATATAACAGGTAGATTTTGTCAAAAATCACCAGACAATAAAATGAGTGCGCCACCGAAAAGTTGTTCATTTCCTCTCAAATCTTTTAGTGTGCGAAGTGCTTCCAATGATTTTTTGTGTGCCATAGTACAATCGTCCCATACAATGATTTTACATGAACTGAGTAGTTTGCCAGTTGTATAATTTTTGTTGATATTGCATGTTTTTGTCTCAAATATTTGCCTATTCAATGGCAATTTCAGTGCTGAATGCGCTGTTCGGCCACCATCCAAAAGAGTTGCTGCAATTCCAGATGTTTTCGTTTGGGTGGCATAATGTATTCGTTTGGCCGACGGTCACAGCTCAATGGTGAAAGCGTTTGCTTTGCAAGCCAAAGGTCGTGGGTTCGATCCTCGACGGGGATTAAAAAAAAAGATTTTAAATCGATTTCTGAGCTCTAAAATACCCCCGGTTGCTGTGAATTTGATCCATCACCCGTAAAATGTCAGTCATAGCCTATTAATTAAAATTAGTAGTAGACGAAAGTCGTCATGTGAAGACCGCCCATTCATAGTAAATTCCTGTAATAATAAAGGATGATGCGTGAATATCGGACTGTAGTCTATGACGTTGGCGGATCAACACTCCACACGCAGCGTTTAGCCATATACACCATGGTAAGCGTCATAGAATTCCACAGATGAGACTTCAGAATTACTATCACCATCTGTCGGTATTCTCCGTATGTGCTTACAAAAAAAAAAGTTTTGAAATTCAATTTTGAAAAATAAAAATAATATATATAATACTATCCAAAGTCGACCAGCAATTAGAATTCCAAAATTAACTCTTCCTATATCACGCACAATTAATACGTAATATTTTTTCAATTCTCTTCTGCATGAGATATATAGTAAAACAAAAACAAAAAGTCATTAAAATTCAAACATTGAAACACTTTATTCGAAAATCTAATTTTGTTTCAAAATATTTAAAAACCTCACGTAGGTACCTACTTAAAACACCTACTTAAAATACCTACTTAAAATACCTACAGGACAGATTTGCGCCATTTTTGTTTTCGGCGTTACTATGGTTACGATTGTTAAGAAATAACAAATATAAATTTAAGCAACATTGCATTCTCTTTCAACTTCTAGTCGCATATACATTGTGGTAGACAGTGATAAAGTTGAAAGAATGTCAGAAAGTGCTTTTTCAATATGCATATCCTATGTGTTCAATAAATTTAAAATGTAATGCTAAAAATCTTATATTTACTACAACATACGAGTGTAAAATTAAGTGTTCGAAACCTCTCGTTATTTTATTTATTTGGTAAAACCAACATTTCTTTTTAATTTATAATACATATACTCATGGAACACATTTTTTGTCCTGTAAAATTTCAATAGACTTATCCCCAACCCTTCTTAAATTACCCACCTATACAAATAAAACACAGTTTTTATCGCAGCATCAAACCATCATAATTGAGAGATCATAGATACTATGAAGACCGTATTGACATTTTTGGCGCTCTTTTGGATCCGTTCAAATGAAAAAAAACATTCCGATAAATTAGATAATTATTGATTACATAGTTGGCAGCACTGGCGAAATGCGCGCGCAACAGCCTCTGACCAATTAGAAGAGGTTCTTCTTCGTAGTATCAATCCGGTGGATTGGTTTGCAGCAACAGAATCTTGCATCTCGATCTCCATTCCTCTCGGTCCTCTGCAACCCTTTTCAGCTCAGCATAAGCGCTACAGTTCATGTCCTCGAATACTTGCTGCAAATACTCCCGTCTAGGGAGCCCTCTACAGTTTCTACCCTCAACCATCCCCTCCACAATATCGTGAAGAAGACCATCGTGGCGCATGATGTGGCCGATCCATCGGGCTCGCCTCTCTGAGATGGATCTTATTAGTTGCCTATCTTCCTTGATTATTCTGAGAACCTCATTGTTCGTGACGTGGTCTCTCCAGGAAATTCCGAGAATTCTTCTGTACGACCACATCTCAAAGGCCTCTAGTCTTTTTTTATCACTTTCAGATAAGCACCATGTCTCACAGCCGTACATTAAGATGCTCCAAACAAGTGTTTTGGCAAGTTGCTTGCGGAGCCCTAAAGAAATATTCCTTGACTCAAGAATTTTGGCTTTTTTTTATTGAAAGCTAGCCTTGCTTGATGTATTCGACTGTTGACTTCTCTTTTGTTCTGCCATCCCAGGTGATCGTACTTCCAAGGTATACAAATTCTTTTGCATCTTTTAGGGGTACTCCTAGCATTGATATGTTAATTTTTTGCTGCTCATTGCGGCTTACTCTCATGACTTTGGTTTTTGTGCTGTTTATCTTCATATTGTAGTTGGAATTAAATATGTTTTCCATGGATGTCAGCGCTTCCGTGAGTTCATCTTCAGTTTCAGCAATCAGAGCAATGTCATCAGCAAACCTTATCATATCAATCTTTTGGCCATGTATTTTAACCCCCTCTCTATGGCCCATTTTTTCTCTGATGTTATTAATTGCATTTTGTATGTATACGTTGAAGAGTACAGATGACAGAGAGCATCCTTGTCTCACCCCTTGGCGTATTTTTGCTTCCTTTTGGACATTTCCAAGTGATATTATGGCAGCTTCTTCTTTGTAAAGTGAAAATATGAGTCTTCGTTCCTTGTATTTGACTCCAATTTCTTTCATAACATCGAAGAGCCTCTCCCAATCTACTTTATCAAATGCTTTTTCAATGTCCACGAAGGCAACATATGTATCTTGGTCTACTTTTATCCTCTTCTCCAAGATCATACGCAGGGATAAGATTGCTTCTCTAGCGATCAATTTGGATTCAGAAAAATAAGAAGTTATGTCACTCGTTTCCTTATATGCAATAGGCTTGTATGAAAACACGTTTTACGTAAATATTCAATTAATTTTTGTAATTAAATCAAATTTTGAGTATCCTATCATCTAAGTCTAAGCAATAATTCGACAAAGTTTTATCGCAGTCGGATTAATGGTATAGGAATGCATAAAAGACAAATAAACAGACAGACAGACAGACAGACAGACATTAATTTATATATATATAGATAGATTGGACGAACTGGCCAAATCAAAAGGCCGCACTGTAATCAGATTACCGCCATACCATTGCCAGTATAATTCTAATGAAAAGATATGGGCTCAAAGAAAAGGTATATTAATATTATTTATCCCTTCTACCTAATGCCATTTTAATCATTATTTATGTAATTAAATTCATTTTTTTAATTTAGGTTATGCGGCTAGAAATAACTCGTCTCCACCATTTACCTATTAATATTCACTTATAATTGATAATAATTTTAATATTTCATTTTAGTAGGTATATACAAAAACAATCTAAAATACGATTATCTATACCCCAACACTGGTTTTCGCAGCAATATGAGTTGGTCTTCTACATGCGTCAGATTTAACATTTTTTTTTACAAATTGCCGTATTTTTGCTAATTTGTAACAATATGTATATTTTATTTTTATTTTGTTTTTATTGTGATATATTTACCTAAATAACTTATTATTTATAAGATTTATATTTGATAATTTTTCTATATATATATAAGGAAAACTATAGCCTCCACCCTTTAATGCTTCCTCCTTAGTTACGATAGCGATTAAATCTATCTCAACTTCTATATATCCAATAAATCATATGAACCAGTTCATTAGTCATAAATTATTTGATAGCAATATACATATTATGTACCCAGTTGTTAGTTCAACTTGTGCAAGAAAAATATTAAGTTCTCATTCTAAAGAAGAAGAAGCCCACTACGCAACAACTCATGTCATCTGTCAAACTGCATGCGTTTCGTTTACGTTGAAGATTCTCCTCAACATAACTATTTTAAACAAAAATGAGGAATCTCAAGTTGTTATGCTTCAAATGGTGCCGATACCCTGAGCTTTCTGGAGTGGATAAGGTGGTGATACCATGCGACGCGACAGATCAATTCTACGCGTGTCATAACCTCAAAGTGTATAAAGTAAACACGCAATTAGATCAAGTCTCCCAATTGCTAGATGTGAGGGATGAAATTCTGGATGTCAACGAAGTTTCGGTTATCAGCCTTTTTTATTTATCCATCCAGCGGACCATATGTATTTCCCTCAGTAGTGGGGAAATTATCATATTCAATGTGGACTCACTCTCTGTCACGGCGATAATAAATGTTAATGAAGTGTACGGAGGCAAAATAAAGGTATAAATATATTCAATATCTTAAGTGTAATATATATATATATAAACCATATAAAATCAAAAATGTATCATAAATTAAGGATAATGTCGAAATGACATAAATATTTTTGCAAAGCCAGTCACTGAGCTAACCTAACCTAACCCAATTCAAACCATTAACATCAAATTGCTGGAACGGGGTCCATGGGTCAAATCAATTAGAGAACCTATGCACGAAATTAAAGTGTTCCTATTTTAGGATCTCAGCTGTTTTAAATTGACGTTCTTTGTAATTAAATGTCTTGAATTATTGCCCCTATTATAGTGCATATTGACAATAAATATTCTCAGGTTTAAACACTATTTATAAATAAACTATTGCAAAATATCATGGTTTATTTTCACACAAGTCTCCAGTATTCTTTTCCTTATCTAATGTCACATTTGTAATGGTTTAAGGCAGTGTCACCGAGTCCAGACCTAGATCTCATTGCCGTAGTGACTGATGATCACAGGCTGGTGTTGCTAGACTGCACATTTGAAGCTGTCAATCAAACCAAGTTGACAGAAGCTGAATTTGGTGAGGGAAGATTTGTTAATGTCGGCTGGGGCAGCAAGGAAACACAATTCCATGGTTCAGAAGGAAAACAGGCTGCTAAAAAGAAGGTCGTCATTACAGAGAACGGTGAGGGCCTTACATAAACCCATTCGTTTTTTACACAATTTTTTTCTATACAATTTTACTTTTAGACATGTTTATCGTACGGCACCGATACTTTTTTTTATGCTTTTTCCCTAATTTTGTTCTCTTTTTACATAACATGGCCCCAAGCAAAATCAAAAGCTTCTTTAAATTAAACCAATGAATAATTATTTTAATTAAATATAATTATGCATGCATACACACGAATCTGTTTTACATTGTATTTTTATAATTAATATATTTTTTTAAATAAACAGAATTGCACACTTTTGAGAATCACATTTTGTTTTTGATACTTTTTTATGGCACATTTTCCTTTTTGGAACGAATTCATGAATTATATAAAATTCAAATTTTTTTGCGTCACCTTCTGAAACTAATGTGCTCCTCAAAAAAAGATGGCGTGTAGTTATATTTTTATATTACATCACTAGAATAATGTATTTGTCTTTGCTCTTTTAGATGAGGCGATTGATAATGATAGTGTTGCAATTTCTTGGCGAGGAGACGGATTAATGTTTGTTGTGGCCTTCTTCCTCAACGGAACACACACCTTCAAGGTCTTTGATCGCGAGGCTGTCCTGCAGTTCACCGCTGAGCAGCAGCCTGGCCTCGAGTGCCTGTTCTCTTGGAAGCACTTTGGAGATCTCATCGCCACAACGCAGAGCTATCCTAATAAATATGTTGTGGCTTTCTTTGAAAAGAATGGATTAAAACATGGGGAGTTCACATTGCCATTTAAAAAATGCGATGTCACTGTCAAGAGGCTCTCTTGGAGTGGAGATTCTGATTTGTTATGCATCTGGTGTGTAGATAATTTGACTGGCAAATCGTCCATATTAATTTACACGGTTAACAATTACCATTGGTATTTAAAGCAGTCACTACAGTTCAATGATGAAATTTTAGAAATATTTTGGGACGACAGTATTGTTACACAAAAAGATAAAACATTACATCTATTTTTGGACAAAGGAACCTATCTTCAATATGATTGGACATGGACTGTTGATGCGAGCAGAGGTAAAACCGAACAAGACAATGCTTTGGTCGCTGTTATAGATGGAGACTCATTGCTTCTAACATGCTTCAGGAAAGCAGTTGTGCCTCCACCGATGGCTTCGCATACGTTAACGTGCAGCAGTCATATTAACAAAGTTGTGTTTAGTTCTGCGGTGGACAAAAATCTTAGTGGCGACGATGAACTTTCACAAGTGGATTCAAATAGTTTCATCTTATTACTTAGTGATGGCACTCTAATTATGTACAAAATGAGAAATAATCTAGTTAAATGTGTTGGATCATGCTCTTTGCGCGATGTTGTTATTGAAACATCCGTTGCTGAAACACCACAGTTGGTGAGTCACCTTTTATGGCTATCGAGAGATACTCTTATGTGTGTTTGCGGCCAGGATAAAAATAATATTTGTCTAATTTTGAAAATATCCACAGATCCCCAATTAAAATTATCACTCTTTAAAACTGTAAAGTTGGAAGAAAACATTTTAGATGCTGTCCTCATGCCCGGGGATGGAAATGCATTATTTCAAACATTTTCTGGGCGACTGCTCACATTTTCAGTAGACTACGGCATTAAAGAGTATCATATAAGCTTTTCTGAATATTGTGCGCAATTCGAAATATCAAATATACAAGGGGAATATTTTGTATTCGGATTGACACAGCGTAACAGATTTTATATAGATGACCGAGAGGTCGCTAATAATATAAATTCGTTTTTTATGCACTCTGACTTTTTGATGTTAACAACATTACAGCATCAACTTCTGAGCTGCCCACTCGAAAAACGATGCCTTGAACACTTTCGGAATAATCATAAGTTAGATAAGAAAGATGCCACTTTCGTTAGCGATAGAAAAGTGGAACGGGGCTCTCGTCTTGTCACTGTTGTCCCCTGTGATACTAGAACAGTCTTACAAATGCCACGAGGAAATCTAGAAGCTATTCAACCTCGTCCACTTTCTTTGAAAATCATAGGTTGTTACATTGACAACTTAAAATACCATGCAGCATT
Organism: Glossosoma conforme; assembly: GCA_022606575.1. Classification (NCBI taxonomy): domain Eukaryota; kingdom Metazoa; phylum Arthropoda; class Insecta; order Trichoptera; family Glossosomatidae; genus Glossosoma; species Glossosoma conforme. The sequence continues at coordinate 657,217 of JAGTXR010000195.1, read as the reverse complement.
TGATCTGATGCGCAAACAGAGAATCAATTTGAATTTGTTATATGATCACAATCCTGTAAAATTCTTGAGCAACATTGATGTATTCATCAAAGAAATTTCTAACGCTTCTTGGTTAAGTCTCTTCATATCTGAATTAGATGAACACAATGTTACTGAAGGAATGTACGGCAGATCTTATGAATCTGTTGGAAAACTTGAAACTACTATACTCACTTCGGGAAAAGTAAACATGATCTGCTTAAAAATGCGTGATGCTTTAAATAAATGCAACAATTCAAATGCTTATCTTTTACCCATACTCACGACATATGTTAAATCAAATTGTGTTTCGGATTTAGAACAGGCTCTTCTTAAAATAAAATCAGTACGGCAAACAGATGTTGCAAGTGGTGAAAAAACCCTCGTAACGGCTGACGATGCTCTCAAATACTTGTTGTATTTGGTTAATGTTAACCAATTGTATGATGTAGCTTTGGGATTATATGATTTCGAACTAACAATGTTTGTGGCTAGCAAATCGCAAAAAGATCCAAAAGAATATGTTCCGTATTTAAATGAGCTGAAGTCAATGGAAGAAAATTATAGGCGGTTTACAATAGATAATAATTTGAAACGATTTGAGTCAGCTTTGACACATTTGATTGTCTGTGGAGAAAATAGATCAGAAGAATTGCTGGCATTTGTTAAGCGGCACGGATTGTACAGCTCGGCTTTGATGAATATGAAAAATGATGATCCAAGATACTTGATAATTGCTGAAGAGTTTGGAGACTTTTTGATGGTGAGGAAGCATTATGTTGAAGCCGGAGTAATGTTTAGAAGAAGCAAAAATCTTGCCAAGGCTATGGAATCATTTGAGGAGGCTTTAGATTGGGAGACTGCAATTTGTATAGCAGAAGAATTTGGAATTTCTGATGAAGAAATTAAAATAATGAAAGAGTAAGTAAAGAGAAAAGCATTTTATTTCTGTAATATTCAGAGTTATATTTAGAATCTATGGCTTGGGTTAAACCTTGTCTGGTAAATTATTTCTCCGATATATCACCACTCATAATCAAGGGTCATCATCAGAATGTGATTTACACAATAATAATAATCCCTGCAACGATGGTCAAATTATCAAAACAGCTCAACCCAAAAGCTATAAATTTCATATAACTATTGCAAATCATTCAAAGTATTGAATAAATATAAAACAACATTAAAATTTTTAGGCATTTTCAAATTATTAAAAATACAAAAGGTAATATAATGACGGCCTATTTACTGATATATTTTTGTGTTTCAGTAAAATGTATACCAAACTCAGGGATAATGACAAATACCTGGAAGCATCTGCTTTACTACTATCTTCTGAGGAAGTCAAGATGGAGGACGTTGTTTTGTGTTACTTGGATGGAAGACATTTCAAAATGGCCTTCAACATCTGCCAGCAGAGGAAGAGACCTGATTTAATTAGTGAGTTTTACAATATATCACTGATTCTCAGTTTCCCCATTACCAAGAAGAAATTGTAAACATGCTATAAATATTCTGTTTATTTTACAATAGATGAAGTAATAAAACCGGCAGTGGAAAGTCAACATCTCCATCTCATGTCTCTGGTGGAGAAGAATCTCTCACAGTTCAGCCATCAAAAGGATCGCTTGCTTCTCATCAGACAGAACAAGCTTGACCAGCAGAACAATGCTGACGATGCAGAAGACCTTCCAATGGACTGCGATCTCTACTCTGATACCAGTAGCGTCATGGGATCTACAACTTCTAGATCTTCAAGGTATGAGAAATACTATGAAAGAGGTAAAACATTGTTACATTTGGTGAGCTTGGCTATTACCCCTTATCGATTGGATGATGGAAATTGTTTATTTTCACTTTCAATATTTGTCTATAAGCAAGAACGAGGGCAATGTGTATATAAAGAAATTAAAAATGCAACTATTCTGAAATTAATCTTTTTTTTATATAATAATGTAATTTCACTCAAAGTTTCAAAATAAACTTACTTTCACTTCATATATAGTATGTTATGCCTTTACCTTTCGACACAATTTTCTGCGTTCATTGCTAATTTTATGAAAAATATTATTTGAGTATTATCTTTTTCAGTCGTACATTTCGATCCAGTAAGAATCGTCGCAAGCATGAACGAAAGCTGGTGTCCCTCAAGGAAGGGTCACGTTATGAAGATGTGGCTCTGGTACGCGCCCTGCACGCCTTGGTGACTGTGACCTTCCACCTGCGTCAGGATGCTTTCCAAACAAATGGAATATTGCAACGGCTAGGAAATGATGAAGCTGTGACCTTATTACAGGTGAATTTTGTTTTTGTAAAATAATGCCAAATTAAAATCTAATCACTTCTAATTTTACACCTCTAAAAATTTAATGAGCAAAAAAATCCTTGCCTTCTATTTTGGGCCTCTCAAAATTTAACAAACCAAAATACTGCCCCTCAAAAAGTTATAATTGTGCCACATAAAGCCCGCATGCCTAAGTTTGGGAATTACTGCCAATGGTATAAACCAGGGATGGCGAACCTATGGCACGTGTGCCACAGGTGGCATGCGAGACGATTTTGCGTGGCACGCGAATGAGGAGAAAAAATAAAAGTGTATAAGAAAAAATAAAAAATAAGAAATAGTATTAAAAAAATATTTAAATAGTGACGTGTATTTTCTTCCTACATAAATAATTTCAGAAACGAAGGATATGACGACATTCATGCATAAATAAATCGCATTGTTCAATGCTTCCCGCGCCGTGCTAGTTCCTTGAGGTGTATTTTTTTTTGTAATGAACTTCGCTCCCGGCACGAGCCGTTCCGAAGTGTTTGATTTAACCACGACATACGTCGCACTGCGCGCTCTCGATGCACATTAGATCATAAGCTCTCTTGTGGTTTAGGTGTATAATTGCTACTCTTGTGGATGAATATGATTTATTGACAATTTAAATTCGACGATTTGATGTGTCAGTGACAGAATAACTCTTTACCTGATCGGACAGTTTTGTTATCAATTTGTGCTATAAAAACAATCTAATTAATACAGAAACAAACTGTTTATTGGCACCCACAAAGATGGCTGTACCATATAAGAAACAAAAACTTGGTGAAGCCAGCAGTAAAAATTCTGGCAGACAATTTCAAAATTGGTGGACTGAAATTTACAGTGTAATTGAAAGAAGTGACAAAGCAATATGTGTTATATGTTCTGTGTCAGTGGTATCTAGAACATCTATTGTAAAAATACACTATGAAACAATGCATAAGGAACTTCTTGGCAAAAGCAGAGATGAACAAAAAGAATATATTTTAAGAGCAATCAAAAACAAAAATCTACAATCGAGTGCTTTAAATAAGTTTGTTAATAGTAATTCCAATTATGTTGCTGCTAGCTTTGAAATAGCCAAAATAATTTCCAAAAATGGAAAACCATTCAGCGATGGAGACTACATCAAGAAAGCATTTTTAGAATGCGCACCATTTCTTTTTGAGGATTTTGCAAATAAAGAAAAAATATTCGAACGAATAAAAGAATTGCCTATCGCTCGAAATACAATAAAAGACAGAATCTTGAAGATGGGTAAAAATGTAACATATCAACAAAAAACAGATATAAAATTATGTGATTGGATTTCTATTTGTCTTGATGAAAGCACTGATGTCACTCTCTCGGCTCGATTAGCTATTTTTGTTCGATATTTTGTTGGCAATAAAATAATGGAAGAATTAAAAAGTTTGGTATCTTGACCAGAAACTACTAAAGGCACAGATGTTTGCAAAGCTGTTGTAGAGGCTCTTTCTAGAGCAGAAATAAATTTGTCGAAAATCGTTTCAGTAAGTACAGATGGTGCACCCAGTATGATTGGCCAAACAGCAGGATTTGTCAATTTATTTACAAAGTTTGTTGGCCATCCACTGTTAGCATTTCATTGTATAATACACCAGGAAGCGCTGTGTGCAAAGGGTGGTCTAAAATCTTTTGAAGATGTGATGAAACTTGTGACTAAGATAGTCAATTATATTGCTGCGCATCCTTTATGCAAAAGAAAATTTGAATCATTATTAAATGAGGTCAATTCGATGTATAATGGATTAACGATGTATAATAACGTTCGTTGGCTTAGTTGCGGCAAAGTACTTCAGCGTTTCGTCGACTGCTTTGATGAAATTTATATGTTTTTAAGTAACCAGAAAATAATTCAGTATGAAGAATTATCAGATGTTGAGTGGATTTCGAGATTGATGTTCTTTACTGATTTTTGCTCCCATTTGAATGATCTAAATATAAAATTACAAGGCCGTGGCAAAATAATTACTGTCATGCTTGATAATATAAAAGCATTTGAAGCTAAGTTACAAATATTTAAGCGTGATATAATGACCAGAAATTTTAAGTACTTTCCCAACCTAAAAAAATACATGATGGATCTGGAAATCCATGAAAAGCCAGACGTAGGAAAATTAATAGAATCATTTGAAAATGCTTTAGACGCAACAATAGAACAATTTTCAAGAAGGTTTGTTCAGTTTCGACAACTTGAAGAAACTACAAAATTTATTACCCATCCAGACACATATAAGTATCAACAATTAAAGTTAACAATGTTTGAATACATGGAATTAGATGATTTTGAAATGGAATTGGTAGATTTTCAGTCGAGTTCGATATGGACACAAAAATTTAAAGACTTAAGAATTGTTTTGGAAGAAATTGAGCGAGATCGATTCGTTGGACCAGTTCAGAGGAATGCCGAAAATGAAGTACTTACAACTTGGCAATCCATCCCGGAAACTTTTTCTTGTCTTAAAAAAATAGCAATGGGCATATTAACAATTTTTTCGTCGACGTATTCCTGTGAATCATTATTTTCTTCGATGAACTTTATTAAATCAGACATAAGAAGTAGCCTTACAGACGAAAGTACTACTGCTTGTATTTTATTAAAAGATACCAGCTATGAACCCGATATAAAATATTTGGCATCTAGCATCCAACAAAAAAAATCTCACTAATAAGTTTTGAGGTTCACAATTATTTTCAAGTCTATTTTTTTTTATTTCTCTTAGTTCGCCATTAATAAGTACTTAATTATTTTCCTCAACGTAATAATTTTTGGTTTTATTAAAAATCTGAAGTTACAAAAACTTTTGATGCATTTTTATTTCCATGGCATGTGGCACGCGACATATTATTACATTGAAAAAAAAAAAAATTGGCACTCAGTCTCAAAAAGGTTCGCCATCCCTGGTATAAACCATACAACATATATTGTGATGAGAGCAGGAATTACAATAATGATTTTTACTGTTTACACAATAGAACAAGTTGGATAATCTCATGAAGACGATGAGCCGGAGCTTCTCCCAGATCTGGACAACCGAGATGGTGCTGGAAGCCAGCAAAGCTGAGATGGAGGAGAAGAATGAAGTTGATGCTGCAAGCAATACTGCCACCACCTCAAATGCATCAGAGGGAGCTACTACACTTGGTAATAAAATTAATTAATCAACGATAACAAACCAATCAAAGTAAAGTAGTTCAATTTGTTTCTATACTTCAGACATTATTTGCATATTCTCAATATTTGTAGGACCTATTTTTCTCCAATAAGCCAAAGTTTGTTTCTTTTATATGTGCTCTCTAGCTGGAGTATATGGTCATGACTCATTTCCCCCATACAGTTCTGCCAGCTGCCATGATCCTCGTTTCATCCAGTCATTTCCATACATGTAGCTTCACCTACTACAGTGGTGCCTCACACAACGAACTTAATTCGTTCCAGGAGCAAGTTCGTTATGCGAAAAGTTCGTTATGTGAAACGCGTTTTCCCATAACAATACATGTTAAAAAAAAAATTCGTTCTGTAGCATAAAATATGGTAAGATGACATAAAAAAAAAGATAAATTTTTTGTTATTATTTTTATTTAGATACATCTAAAAACATAATGAAAAAAACACACATTTTTTAATTTTAAGAAATAATCGAATCTTGCACATCTTCATCCATTTTCCGCTTTTTGGCCGATGGTGCAGTGAAAAACCTGTCCAAAGTCGTTTGTTTCTCTCTTTTCTTCAACATCTGCCGGAAATAACGGACAAAAGTATCGGAGTACAGGTCGTTGATCCTGTTTGCTTCAGCGGAATCCGGATAGTGGGCATTGGTAAACTCCTGAACTGCTTTCCATTTGACCAGGATGTTCTGGGTAAGTCTGTCCTTCATGGCTTTGTGTCCTGGCAATTTCTTCTCTTCTTTTGTAATGAAGGTTCTGCTCAGCATTCTTTTCCAGAAAAGACCCGTTTCATCGGCATTGAACACTTGTTGTGGGCAGTATCCTTCATCCATAATAAATTTTTGAAAATTAATAGAGAACTTTTCTGCTTCTTTTTTATCAGCACTGCCAGCCTCACCATGCATATTTTTGTTTTACCCCACATTCACTCCTTCTAATTATTTCCTGTTTCATTTCAAGAGAAATCACCTTCCTGCTTTTTTTAGAACCCATCATATAAAAAAAATGTTGAGTTTATCTTAAAAGGACGACTGCCGTGATACGTGTACGATTTAATTCGTAATGAAGAACGATTGCTGCGATACGTGCGTAAGTTAAGCGTACTACGCAGTGACTAACGAGTCTAACGACTGCCTGCGCGGGAGGATGCAATTAATCGGCAGTGATCGTAGAAGATCGGGCGACTTTGTTGTAATGATGAACGATTGCTGCGACACGTGCGTAAGTTAAGCGTACTGCTCAGTGACTAACGACTGCCTGCGCGGAAGGATGCAATAAATCGCCAGTGATCGTGTGAAGTGGGCGACTTCGTTGTGTGAAGCGAAGTTCGTTGTGTGAAGCGAAGTTCGTTGTGTGAAGCGAAGTTCGTTGTATGAATCGTGAAATTAACGAAAAGGAAGTTCGTTGTGTGCAGCGTTCGCTGTGCGAGGCGTTCGTTATGCGAGGCACCACTGTATATTCACATATAGTTCCCGACGAACTTCCAGTAAGAAAGCCTGGGGGCTTGAATCGCACTGTAGTATCAGAGGTTTGGGCATTTAATGACCAGCCTTTTTAAAGAAATAGAATGATAAGCCCGACGCTTTTGAGGTATTGACCATTTGGTCCTTAGAAGAGCTCAACCCAAAGAGTTTTTTGCAGATCATAAATCATAACAACTTCGAACATACATTCTTATGTTGTCCTCTAAAACTGTTGATTACACACAATCTTAAAGTGAAGTCATGAAGTGTGGAGCTGATTAGAAGGTTATGGACCTGAAATTGCTAAAGATTCTTGGTGTGGGTTTCATGGTGGGACATATACATAGAAGGCATTCAATGATTCCGCGCTTGTTTTCTCTTCACCTTTTTCCAGGGCTTCGTAAACTGATATTTATCAGCCAAGTCCTAATAGTCAGAAAAAAATGTAGTAAGAACAATTTGAAGATTTAGAAAAGGGAAGCGTTTTCTTAGTTAGCCATCTCGGTGCATAATCAGTCATATTTATTTACAATTTTTACAACATACTATCACCGTTGCTATGATGGAATAACTGTAGTGTAATATGTAATAAAACATTAATATAATTTTGTTTATTTTTACAGAACGGCACATAAGGATAGCTCCCGTGATACAGGATTTCAAGTGGAAATATGAACTGTTATAGTAGAACTTATATAACTCCAGTAATTATGAAAACTAAGAGATATATTTGATTAATGCCCAAAGCTTTTGCAAAAAATAAATATGGCATCATGATTTGACTATTATTTTAATTTCATTTATAAATAAAGAATGTTTTAGTATCCTGGGAAATGGACATTAAAACTTCAAAACGTCAATTGTATTAACAGAAGATGGACAAGCCCCGATGGCTGACTGTGACTAACATTTGAGTGGTTAATACATTACTTTCTTACTGAATATAATAAATTAGTTAATGAAAAATGATTTTACTAACACATTGTTTGCGGGAGACGCTTAAAGGCGTCTTTTCCATACTGTTGGTAGAGAGCGGGAGACGCTTAAAAGCGTTTTTTGTATTTGTATACTATTGGTAGAGCGCGGGAGACGCCTAAACGCGTTGACACTTAGAGTAACAACATATTACGAGAAACGTGTGATTCTTGGTTACTCTGTGAACTAAAAATTAGGTGCCAGCTCCTTTGAGACGTGTAATATCTCATATAAGGTACCTAAACCAATAAGGTACCTAAACCCGGCAATTCATGGAATTAGGGTCGGGTGGCCGACTGTGGTCATAAAACATTCACTTGAAAGCTGTAAGATAAACATTTCGTTTTTGTCTTTACATTTCTTCAGTGTTATAGCGATACTGTTCGTTCAGGACGTTCTCCATTTTCGTTTCTGTCTACATTCCACTTTAAGAATTTCATATAAAATACCTATCATTGTATGATATATTCGTAATCGATCGCTGTTGTGTTTAAAGTTATTTGTTACATATTTTTTTATAAAAAAAATACCTAATAACAATGGACTACGTTAGTGATGAGAGTGACAGAGAATTAATGTGCTGATAATTTATCAAATTATTCTTGTGATAGTGACGTTGAGAAACATACAGATGATGAATTTGAATTTAGTGATGATGAAGTTTACAGCGTCCCCAAACTTTTTCCGTCGAACAATTGAAAGCAGTTCGGATTCAGACTCAGATGAATATGAAGAAGAATGGTCATCGGCAGATAATACACCAGTACTGGAAGAGTTTTTAGGTCGCCCAGGTATAAATACCGATAATGCTCCCGAATAGTGTAACGGAAGCAACAAATTTATTCATAGGAGAGGATTTTTTACATTCCTTGTACAAGAATCAAACAGATATTATTATCAAAATATGCACAAATTTAAAATATACAAGAAATCTCTCAAATGGAAAGACATTACAATACAAGACATGAAGAAATTTTTGGGACTTATTATTCTTATGGGACAAGTCCGTAAGGACGGTCCACAAAGTGCGTAACGAAACCCGGTATATGTGTAAATTCTGTGCTGTACCATTACATAAAGGGAACTGTTTCCAACGATATCATACTTTGAAACAATATTAGTGTTTATTGTTTTGTATTTTACAAAATATATATTATATTGACCGTGCATAAAATGACTAAATCGACAATACGACAAAAGTGCAGTTTTTCCAATGTTTTATATTTAACCTTGAATATTATAATTTTTATCCAAAAATATAAACATTTGTGACCGCATAATAGAAAATTTCATTTAAGGTAAAGTACTCAATTTTTTATTTAAATATGATCAATAGTTCAGAAGTTATAGCTGTTTTACGTGAAACGTAATTTGGCGCGCGAATCTGACAAAATTGCCCGCTTTACGGGGTGGATTAATAAAAAAACCTTTTTTTTTTTTAGGAGATTGTTTATTACTTATTGCAGCCTGACGCGGGCGATTTTAGGGTTTGCGCGCGATTTTTTTGAATTTTTGAAGTTTTGAAGTCTATAACTTTTGAAATATTCACAATAATTTATTGAAATTTTAAATGTAGTTTACCCTATTTTGCAGCAATGATAAAATAATGGTAAACAAACACAAAAAGAAACATCCTTTAAAGTAACACTTCACATAAACACAAATATTTTGTAGAAATATGAACAAAACATTTCTACCATTAATCCCTTCGTCAGGTAGAAAGAACCCCAATTCTCCGTAAAAGTTGAAAACAATTATTGCGCATTGAAGGTCAAAAAAAATCAAGCCAACGGGATCTGCGTCAAGGTTTCTTCGAGCACACAATTTTTTTTTATATTCTTAGAGATTTTTCTTTCTTTTCATAATTTATTAATAAATTAAAACTAAAGCATAATAATTACAAATTTGTGAGTGAAATGTGTAGTTTGAAGTAAGATATACGATTTCGCAACAAAATCCGTTGTTACGCAACACTTATTATTACGTTACCTGACGTCCACCACCAGAAAGTAAAAAACGTATTACTACGTATCCCGCATTCGAGCACCAGACTAAAAAAACGAATTAATACGTCTCCCGCAAACAATGATTAACATAATATGTAAGTATTTTTTTCCCATGCCAGGTACTAAGTTGTTTTATGAAAATGAATAAACAAGGGATTATACTGATAAGAGCATGTATGTTTTTACTATATTGTTAATAATTTCATTCATACATCATGAGTCAATGAATGCGATCTCCCTTCCTTACCCACCTCACTCTTCGTAACACTTTCGGCCTTCCGCATCCAGCCTGCTCCAGTTATTCTTAAATTCATTTTGCAACGAGTTGGCCAACACTTCATTTGGCAGGTCTTGTGCACCACTCCTTTTCTTTTTCATAGATCGTCGTCTCTACAGCAGGTATTTTGCATTCGCCTATTCTACGGTATATATATAATCGTGTCAGAAACAACAGGGTCAGATCCTGTCTGCCCAGAAGTGGGCGACGTCGATGGCGTTACTTCTGGCCATCATCAGGTCTTCCTGGGTGCAGTTATTCGGGCACAGCGCACACTCCAGAAGGTGTGACAGAGTCTGCTCCACGCCGCAGTCACATTCAGTCGGTCCGCTGTAAAACTGCCAGGCTTTCATTTGTGTCCTCGTCTTGCATACTCCGGTCCGAAGTCTGTTAAGGGACCTCCATATATTACACCCTTGGTCATGTCCAGGGGCTAGGTCCTCTTTCGGGGCAATCCAAGTATTCCCCTCAGTTGCGCTTCTCCACATGTTCAGCCGGAGGGTGGCCTCAGGTATCACCAGTTCCGTTGTCGACTGTAGGAAACTTCTTCTTGATTTGAGCCGTGTGGTTATCTTTTGATACCCAAACATAGGGTGGAGTGCGTCGTGGGTTGCTTTGGTGAGCTCCTTCTTGGTAGTAACTTCTCGCGGTATGTTTGGTGGGGCAATGCCCGAGAGTTGATATAACTTTGATATTGGGGTAGGTTTTAGGCACCCCGTAACCACCCGGCACGTTTCATTCAGAGCAATATCCACTTTCTTGGTATGGGCAGACCTCGCCCATACTGGCGCATCATATTCGCCAGCAGAGAAACAGAGAGCTAGAGCACTTGTGCGGATCAGGTTTGGTTGGGCTCCCCACTACGGTAATGACCACTCTTCAAGTTCTTATGTAATCAGACCTTTTAGAGACACGCCGAGCATGGATTTCTCACTGGTCTTTATTTGATCTTTACTTTGTGGGAAAGACCTGCTGTCAGATTCCATGTCTCTGCACCATAAGTTAATACAGGGAGGATACGTTAATTAAACCTCTTAATTACGGTAGTTTAAAAAATATAAAGTTACTTTGAATGTACAATAAAGATTTAAGAATTATTTGTTTTTTAAAAAAAAAAATGAAAAAGATTTAAATAAATAAATAATATGTTATAAGTTAACGGGACGAATTTTGTTTAACACTAATTTTAACTAATGAATAATACAATGTAATTATACCTTTTTAAATTATAATTTAAAAAATTAAACATGTTTACAAATATTCCAAATTACTATTAAAAATATTACAAATATAATAGTCATCTTCTTAATTGCTGATCAATGAAATTTGTTCATTGTGCCTTATTTATGATTTTGTCTTTTTAATTGTCAATTTTAGACTAGGAAGCTGATTGCGCTGTCATTTAAAAAATATTATAAATATATATTCCACCTAAATAATATATTGAAATATGACAGTGAAAAGCCACAAGATATGTGTGTTTCGCTTTTTTCATTTAAATGTGGTTACCTTCAGAGAGCTGGTGGTATTTTCCACTTCCACAATCTGACAAATTATATATTTTAAACCCAACCAAATATTTTTCTTCCTTGGCTTAATAAGTATTTCCTGTTATCAATTATATAAATGGTTTTTTTTAACGTAATTTCAGTTGTAACATAAAAATAACGCTTATATAAAAATACATGAAATAAAGAAAAATATGTGTACAAAAATAATTTAATGCATTACATAAGTTATATTACAATTATAAAAATAGTTTGTTTTCAATTGATCGTTTAAACCTGGTCAATCGTTAGAAGAAATCATTAAATTACGTTGAGCATATTTGCATAAACGATTGTACTGTTTGTAACATTTCAATGAACAAAAAAAGCAATCAAAATCAATTCCGGGGAAGTTGTTACTAGTTACAATGCTCTGACAGAAGTTGGCGACAGAAAATTGAAATTTTGCATAGTTGACATCGTCCAGTGTTGCTTTACCACACATGCAATAGTTCGAGTCGTCTAAATATTCCACAAGAGTAAATGGAATCATAGACTTGGAATAAAACACTCTGTTGTTCAACACCACTGAGCCGCATTCCTCCAGCAGAGTTTTCATAGAGAAAGTAATTTTGACTAAAGGATGTTTTGATTCGCTTTGGAATTTATTTGAGGATATATCCAGTTGAACCAAATTAAGATTTGTGATATTTGATGGTAGACTTGTAAGGGAGTTATTGGCAACTGATAAATACCTGAAAGAATAAAAGATGACACATATAGTCATTACATTGAAATGAACAAAATGCCTTTGGGCTATACTCCCATTTCTTCTATATAAAAAAATGTGACGCATAATTTAATTATATTATTTTACCACAGATGGATACACTTCTGATAGTCTGAAAAATTTGGATTTTATATACTTACTTGAGGTCTGTTATTCTTCCAATGCCTTTTGGTAGATATGTTAGGTTATTATTGTCCAATTTAAGTGTTGACAGGTAAATCAATTTGGAGATCGAATGAGGTAAATTTTGTCCGAGGGAATTTGAACTCAAATCCAGTAGTCTCAGATTACTCCTCATCTGTATGAAATAAAATTGGTTCATCTAATAACTAATATGATTCTGTATTAATACATTTGTTTTTATTTTTACATAATTTTTTAATAAATTGCATTTTTTAGTCGGTAAAATTCATACTACTAACATGATTTATGAAATTAATTTAACCAACTCACACTGACACCTTCTATCCACTTCCAATCCTGTTTTTCAGCATTCCCCAAATCGTTATTCCTTAAGTTTATTTCCTTGAGTTGAGGCATGTTACCTGAAATTTATAATATAATATTCAAATCACTTTTTTATTCCATTTAAACAAATGCATATCGTTGTACACAGAAGATTCGCTTTGTCTGACAAAAGAAATTTTGATTGACATATATCTGTGTCAACCAATTCCAATTCGGCAACAGAAATAATGAAATCATTCAACACAAACATTTTTTAATTTACACAGGAAATGCATCAACACTAAGATGTATCAGAGAATTCACTTTGTTACTGTTTGCGTTTGTGAAAACTTATGACTGACATGTATTTTTGAAGTATAAATCTGCAGCAATAAATCATCCGTGCTAATCTCTAAAAAATTAAATATTTTACAATGCGACGAATAAACTAGTTTTATATTTTAATTGAAATATTTCCAAGAAAGGTAGGTACACAAAATATTTAATTAATATGTATTTTACAAATTTTACCATCCTCATTTGTTATCTCAATTTTCATTTTAAATATAATTTTAATTTTTCACACTGCATCAAATGGTATGCACCCGAAATTCAAACGCACCAATGGGAATGCAGCATTTGTTTACTTGTATTTGAGATGTCTGGAAACAGTAGGATTTTAATTTATAATGTTGATTTTGGAAATAGTTCTAAATGTATGTCAAAGACCCAATAATATTATATGGAAAAAAAACTTGGGAGCTTAATGAAATTTGTTTAGGACTCTTGGTAGACATATTCATAAAATTAGAGGTAGATAAGTATGACTTACCAAGCTCAGGTGGAATCTTTTGAATTTTATTGTCACTCAAATCGAGCGTATGCAGATGTCTCAATAGAAGAATAGCTCTATCAAATCTGGCAAGTCCCCGACTGAGCTGAAGACTCTCCAGAGTCCTCGGGAGACCTTTAACAGGATAGCTGTCACCATTCGGAGTTATGATCAATTTTTTACAACTCGTATTTTTAGCCATCACGGCAACCGTCGACAAATTTAATGTTTTTAAGCCTTCTACGTTATTATCTAAACACAGTTTAAGACCCTTTAAAAACGCTTTAAGCTGCAAGGGATCCGAGTTAATGCACATATCATACGGAGGTTCTGAAAACCTTATTGTGGCTTTGCCTTCTTTACAGTACCTTGCAAAAACTTTTTCCACATTGCCAGTGACCTTGTATTTAGTCCCTAGCTTGCATACTGAGGCAAAGTGCATGATCCAGTAGGCGTTGGGATCTTTGGGCTCTTTGCCAAGAGCCAGAGTAGATTTTACTGCTCTTCTCTTACAGGAACCGACTGAATTTCGGTTTATTGTTTCGACACTACAGGACAGACGCATTGTTTAATTGTATTTTCACTACACTTCCAAATGAATAGTATCGTTTCACCTGATGACATTTGTTTAATTTTAGGCTAAGCACTATAATAATGTTATATTTATATATACATGCTTTGTTTAGATGTCATTATCATAAACGTCAACTTCTTACATTTCCCCGCCACAAATTTAGTATAATCTTCTTCTTTTTCGCCACTTCACTGGAGTGTGGCGTGAGCGACTACCAATTATATTTATAAGTTATACCTACGCATTTATTTCTTACGTAAATACCTAAGAGAAAAGGGAGAAAATTTATGAAGTTTTTTTTTTTTAAATATGTAAGAGAAAGCAAAAATGCTTTATTACTTCTAAAAAAATAAATTTAAGAACTTCACTTTGGTCAACTACAAAAAACGATAGCAATTTAGAAAAAGGTATATATTTATTAAAAAGCTTTTTTTCCATTTTACATAAATGAAGAAATGCTGATAACGTAAGTAAATTTCAAAATATAATATAACAATTCGAATCACTCTTCAAAATATGTAACATAAAATATTGTTACATTAACATTTATCCATACTGACCTTCGTAAACGGTCTTATATAGAAAAAAATGTTTGTCTACAGTAAGCCACATATTGAAACTACTATAAACGATGAGTGTTTGAAAGAGTGAAAAAGAAAAACAAGATTCCAAAAACTCATCAAATATACTCTCATTCAGTGAAATTTTTGTATAATGTGCAGTATATGTCCGTAGAATCAAAAAGTACTTGTTAAACCCTTAGCCTGCCCAAACAATATACTCTGTCAACTATGACACGCCAAGCCATTTCAGTATTTTTTAAGTCATCAATTAAACTAATGTTTACGGCATTCCCGTTGCCATTGAGGACTTTGTTTATATATTTATATTAGACACTCATGTCTTATATCTGTAGTAAAATGCAGAATATAATATGAGTCATCATCACTTCCCTCAATTTCAGAGTCAAGATCGAGGACGGATTCTCTTATCTCTTCTTCACTAAAATCGCGGCATGACATATTTAGGGATATTGTAGACGACTAAATTTATTTCGTATTATCAGGGCCATTTATACATTTCAGTGCGCGGGCTTAACGCGTGACGCGCACCACCGGGGTTCCCCGTGGTGCGCGTGTTGATTAGTCACGGTTCTTCGAAGAGTGCAGATGACGCACAGCAGGCAGCTGCGAGAGGGAGAGCTCCGGGTCGATGATAGCCTTGATATTTTTTGACATGCACTAGTACACGGGTCGTCAACCTGGTCCGTACCACCCGCTGGTGGGCGATACGGGCTTCCGTGGTGGGCGGTGAGCAATTTTTTAATTTCCTACATTACTTCTAGATTTTTTTCCACCCATATACTGAATTGAAATATAGCGAGGTTGGTGGGTGGTAGGGAAATTTTACCATGAAAAATAGGCAAAAGTGGACGCTAGGCATAAAAAGGTTAAAGACCCCTGCACTAGTATGATGATTTGCCGAATCTGTTATAATTAAATCAATTCTCAATTCCGGAATGAAAACGCAAGTCCACGTTTCCGTCGAATATAAAAAAAACTTTTGGAACCACACCACAGCAACGAAATAAGCACCACGTGATATCCTGAATAAAGCGGGACATTCAAATAAATACGTCTAGAAATCTGTAGAACTTTTTTGAATGCTGCTTTGCGTAATATAAACAATATAAATTATCATATTTTACAAGAGATGTTATTAAGAAACAGTTCATAATATTTTGCAAAATAATATTTAGCCCCATTTACCGTTAGAACTTAGAAATATCACCCTCGAAACATTCATACTGGCGATTTACGTCTATGCACGTCAATGGCAGTTAAGGTACGGATTGCTTGTACGTCTATGCGCGTAAATAGAAGGATAAAGGTTAATAAAAAAAAGTTAATATCCGAAGATATAATACGGATATGAAAGTATATTTTTTTGCGTTCAATGTGTCCGTTCGAAAGTTAATGAGATTTTTGTTTCAATAAATTAAATATTCACGTTATCTATATATTTTTATATTCAAATCTTTTTCGCTATTTTTGTGTGTGATAAATGTGTTTTCTTTTAATAAAATAATTTCATGTTTTATTTTGTGCTTAATTTTTAGGAATTGACGGGAAAAAATAATTAAGGTACAATTGATATAATAAAAGATTAAAAAAACACACTGTGAAAGTTTCGTAACGCTTTTTACATATTTTTTCATAGTTTCCATAGTTTTTTCTGTATTTTTTTCCTTAAAAAGTATTTTGTAAAAAAGAAATATATGAAAATAAGGATCGTGAAAATATTATTTCATCATTATCATCATCATCAGCCTGTGTCCATCCACTGTTCAACGTAGGCTTCCCGCATGAGTCTCCATCCTCTTCGATACTCCGCCTTACGCATCCAGGTCACTCCCGCTATTCTTCTTATATCATCAGTCCATCTTGTAGGGGGTCGGCCAATGCTTCGTTTGCCAGTTCTTGGGTGACACTCCAATACTTTTCTTCCCCATCGACCGTCATATTTCAATATATAAATATTATTTACTTATAAAAATAATAAAATCCACTATCAATAAATAAAAATAAGTTGTTTTGTTGACCGCAATCTTTGTGATAGAATTTGAAGCTAGCTTAAATCTGGTGAGAGCTACCACATTATAATAAAAAAAATCAATATTTCTAAGTAAAATTTATTATTTATTTACTATTTTAACACTAGAAAAATAAAAATACCTATTCCGAGAGTATTAATTTTCCGCAATAAAAATGTGAACATCGTATCATTTGTCTATGGAATGAACTTGTCAGTTTTCACGATTGTGTTTCGTGTAGCTGTCAGCGGTTGTTGAGTTCTGCCGTCACTAGGGGCTCTAGCGCCTTTAAAACAATACACCGCTAGCTCATAATAAAGCTGCTCGTCTATATGAGTTGATCAATTTATTAATCACATTGTTCTCTATTAATTCGTCAAACATGTCCGGATTCGACGATAATCCTTTCGCAGAGCCCGCCATAGACAACCCCTTTGCAGTAAGTTTATAGTTTCGAATCGTTTTTAGTCATTTACGTGTATATTCATTGAGATATTTAATTTGTGTACGATTTTGTGACATTTTGCTGTGATGTTTTGCAGGATCCGGCGGTCCAGCAGGTCACCAGCAACACCAATATTGCGCAGAGAGGTCTCGACGACTACAGTCCATTTGGCAATCAAGATAACAGAGATGCACGAGTGAGTATAACACAAGACTTTCTTCGTAGTATCAATCCGGTGGATTGGTTTGCAGCAACAGAATCTTGCATCTCGATCTCCATTCCTCTCGGTCCTCCGCAACCCTTTTCAGCTCAACCTAAGCGCTACAATTCATGTCCTCGAATACTTGCTGCAAATACTCCCGTCTAGGGCGCCCTCTACAGTTTCTACCCTCAACCATCCCCTCCACAATATCGTGAAGGAGACCATCGTGGCGCATGATGTGACCAATCCATCGGGCTCGCCTCTCTGAGATTTTATCACTTTCAGATAAGCACCATGTCTCACAGCCGTACATTAAGATGCTCCAAACAAGTGTTTTGGCAAGTTGCTTGCGGAGTCCTAAAGAAATATTCTTTGACTCAAGAATTTTGGCTTTTTTATTGAAAGCTAGCCTTGCTTGATGTATTCGACTGTTGACTTCTCTTTTTGTTCTGCCATCCCAGGTGATTGTACTTCCAAGGTATACAAATTCTTTTGCATCTTTTAGGGGTACTCCTAGCATTGATATGTTAATTTTCTGCTGCTCATTGCGGCTTACTCTCATGACTTTGGTTTTTGTGCTGTTTATCTTCATATTGTAGTTGGAATTAAATATGTTTTCCATGGATGTCAGCGCTTCCGTGAGTTCATCTTCAGTTTCAGCAATCAGAGCAATGTCGTCAGCAAACCTTATCATATCAATCTTTTGGAAATGTATTTTAACCTCCTCTCTATGGCCCATTTTTTCCCTGATGTTATTAATTGCATTTTGTATGTATACGTTGAAGAGTACAGGCGACAGAGAGTATCCTTGTCTCACCCCTTGGCGTATTTTTGCTTCCTTTTGGACATTTCCAAGTGATGTTATGGCAGCTTCTTCTTTGTAAAGTGAAAATATGAGTCTTCGTTCCTTGTAATTGACTCCAATTTCTTTCATAATATCGAAGAGCCTCTCCCAATCTACTTTATCAAATGCTTTTTCAATGTCCACGAAGGCAATATATGTATCTTGGTCCACTTTTATCCTCTTCTCCAAGATCATACGCAGGGATAAGATTGCTTCTCTGGTTCCCATTCTTTTTCTGAATCCAAATTGATCGCTAGTGAGAGTCTTTTCTATTTTTGGTTCAATTCTATGTAGGATTATGTTGGTCAGTATTTTGGATGCATGGGATAGAATACTGAGTGTTCGGTGTTGTTCACATTTTTTGTTCCGGGCTTCTTCGGCAGAGTTACAATTAGACACTTTTTGAAGTCTTCTGGCGTTATTCCTGTATTGTAGATCATCTGAGTCATTGTGAACAGAGCATCTAGAGTTCCGGTTCCTGCCGACTTTATTAGTTCAGCTGGTAGGTCATCAATCCCTGGTGTTTTTCCATCTTTGAGCTTTTTTAATGCGAAGTCAAATTCTTCTCGGATAATTGGGTCTCCCAAATCATCGGCGTCTACATCAGTTTCGTTTTCTATCACACTCTCAAAGCTGGTATCATTACTTCCGTTGTATAGTGTTTCCAGGTACTGTTTCCATCTCTCCCCTATTTGTGTATCTTCAAACAGTATTTTCCCGTTGTCTGCTTCTATTGCTTTGCCTTTTCCAATTTTCATGCCAAAGAAATCTTTTACTGACGCATATGCAGTTTCAATATTTCCTTTTTTCATGTTGTCATTGATTTCTTTGCATTTTCTCTGTAAGAATGCTTCCTTAGCGATTCGTGACTCTCTGTTTATTCTGTTTCTCAGTGCTCTATATTCACTTTGGGCCTTGTCATTGGGGCTATTTTTGAGTAGTCTCCTTTTTTCTATCATATTAACGATTTCCTCTGTTATCCATTCTTTCCTTGCCTTAGGCCTATCTTTGCCAATGACTTCTTCTGCTACATTTTTAATTTTTGTTTTTATTTCCTCCCAGATTTCATTTACATTTTTCAAATTATGTGTGGCGCAATCTTGTGTTTTTTCGTGTATTCCTCTTTGACCTCTTTGTTTTTCAAGGCTTTAGTGTTCCATTATAGTTAGTTTTATATTTTATTTTTTTTAGTTTCAGAGAACTTTTAGCAATAACTATATTGTGGTCACTGTCGATATCTGGGCTGGAGTAGCTTCTGCAATCTTTAATTTGATTCTTAAATCGCTCTCTTACAATTATATAGTCGATTTGGAGTCTGAGTCGGTCTCCTGGAGCCTTCCATGTGTATCTTTGCCTTGGATGGTGTTCAAAGCAGGTGTTTGCGACTATAAGCTTATGTTTGGCACAGAATTCTGTCAGTCGGTCGCCTCTCATATTTCTTGTACCCAGTCCAAAAGGTCCAACACTTGTTCCCTCCCGTCCTTCTCCCACTACAGCTTTCCAATCTCCTAATATAATCAAGTTTTCTCCAGCCTTTACATCTAGAAGTAGTTTGTCTAGAATCGTGTACACATCTTCCACTTCCTGGTCATCGTGGCTTGAGGTGGGCATGTATACTTGGATTAGCACAGTATCAACAGGTTTTGTTTCAAATTTGACTAGAATAATTTTTCCATTATATTGCACATATCTCTTCACACGCTGTCCCCATTCCTTGCACAGTGCAATACCTACTCCGCCTTGGCCAGGTTTATTTTCAATACATCCTGTGTGTACTATTCTATATTCTCCACTCCAAAAGTCTCCGCAATTTGGCCATCTCATTTCTGCTATCCCTAGAATGTTCAGTTTCATTTTCTGCATTTCTAATTTCAGATTGTCTAGTTTGCTGTTCTGCAGCAATGTTCGAACATTCCAGGTGGCATATCTTGTTGGCTGAAGGTTTTTCTGTTTTGTCTTGGTTGTTTTGTCTCGAGCAGTCCCCACCCGGAGATCCGATTGGGGGACTATCTTATCTCCGGAAAATTTTACTTGAGATGCAATCATTTTTTTTTGCTGATACATGGGATGTCTTTAAGACCTTTTATGTGGTATTTTCCCCTTTTTTTTTTTTTTTGGGGGCCTTAGGCCCCTGGGCTGGTCGCCTTGTACCTGCGCTCCTTGGGAGCACTTACCAAGGCATTGTTTTCAGAGTACATTTTCGTTATACAAGTAACTGGTTTTGGTGAGCAACACCACACATGGGTGTAAAAGTTAGTAGTTCAGACATTAAAATTTGGACTTGTAGACTTCTTCGCCGAAGGTCGCCGCGAATACAGAAAATGCATGGTAGTTGGGCTCCGTAGATATGAGATCGATATATCCAACCGGTCCAGACTTCTGTTGGATTACGCTAAGGAGCCTTTGCCTATTTTCCCCTTTATTTCCACATCCTAATGCCGTTGACCATAAAGGTTCATCCGCCTTAGGAGGGCATTTACTACCTCCAGGACAATAGAGTGCCCTAACCAGCTTGACCTGATGAGGTTAGCTGGGTGTTAGCTTATTCCGGCCAACATTCGGTCCCTGTCTATATTGGCCGACTGATGTCGCTCACCCCCCACCACGAGAAGGAGATAGATCAGGATTTTCCTTTCATCGAACCTGTGACCTTAAGGCATTTCGCAGAGTCCTCCAGTACTTTTAGGGGGCGAACACAAGACTAACTTGTGTATAATTTTTCATTATCTTAGTATTCGAACAGAAGAATCCTACGGTAGTTCAATTCTTTGGCAGACAGAAAATGGTAATTTAGAATATTTGTAAACAGGAGTGACAAGATGTAAAATATGTTTATTATAATTTGTGACTTAGTTTGATTCATATTTTAATTGGATGTGTCGTGTCTCCAGTGACGAAAGGGTTTTTTTTTTTACGAAGAATTGAGTTTTAAGCTTTATTCAATCAACATGTATTCTGCTATGGCTATAAAAATATATACCGTGCTTTATTAACTGCATGTTTATGTTACCGTATGGTCACACTCGATATCACAGGGTCGCTCATAGTAAAATTTGATGATGAGAGACAAGTTTCCATTTTGATGAAAATAATTTACCCGAAAATAAAATAAGTCGCTACTGTAATTAAGCAGTTGTTTCCACTGCCGCAGAATAACTGAGGTATAGATCCTCCTTAACCGTAATTAAGCAATAGCTTCGATGTTTAGGCAGAAAAAGGGCCAAAGTATGGGTAATTACACAAAAGTAATATCACTGTAACCATATAGTGACGCTTGTGCCTTAAGAGTTAATATAAAAGCAAATATAAAATAAGGATTTCACAGAAAAAAAAATTATAAATGTCAAAAATATCTAATTATGAAAAAGTAGAATGTAAACCATATGCTCCTACTAAGCGTGGTCATGACAAATCATATGTTTTATATTTATAGAAATACACAGGATAATACTGCCAAAGAGTGATATTTTAGTTGTGAAATCTATGATGCTTGTCATTTTGAGGATGGCTAAACATGTAGAGTATTTATTCGCCAATCATGAGTCCATATAAAATAGCCAATTTACAGACTATGACTAGGTGTTATTTACACTATGACTATCTTCTCCTTGTATCGTGCACATAGACTAAACAAACTTATAACAAGAACATTAGCCAGAATGTTCATTTAGTGTAAATGGTTTAGTTTTAACCTGTCAAACGTGCAGAATGTACACCCAATTCGTGAGACATTTGCAGCTAAGGTAGATAAAACAAAATAATACGGAATTGCCTTTGTCACAAAGCAAATTAAAAAAAGTAAGAATGTAATGTGTAAATGTTCGTTTGGTCCAAATGCACACTTGGAGACAGTCTAATGTAAAGTTGTTGGAATGTTTTATTGTCAGGCCGGTCAGCAGCCGAATCAACCCGCCATCATGCGGGCCGTGTCTCCAACCCCCGCACCCGGCTACACGCGCTCCGCCCAACAGGCCCCCGCCCCCGCGCAGCCCCCGCCCAGCTTCTCCACGGCAGATTTCCAGGTAACCCTCACATTTTGTTCAACATATAGTATGATTGGCATATCTCACAAAAAAAATAAAACTGACAAAACAAAATTACATTTTTATTATTGTTTAAATCGATAGTAATCACAATTTTCAACTTTTTTATTAAATAATTAGATGTGATTTTGATGAGGGAGATTTTTACTTAAAGGACGCTTGATAATTTCAACATAAAATATGTTTTTATATGCAATATTCACAAATAAAGAGAAAATGTTTATTTTGCATATGTGAAGTTGAGATTTCACTTCCGATCATAATGACATCTTTGTGAATTGCTTAACAAATTTACAATTTATTCATATAATTTTTTTTTATCACTTTTTTCTATTTAATTTTGAATCAATCTTTATAATTCCCTAAGAGTGACGATGAAACTACTATACCATCACTAAAAATAAAATACTATTTCACTATACTACTTCAATTGTGGAAAATCGTCTTCCATTCACGGGCCTCTTAAGTTTTGTGAACATAAAAAAGTCACAGGGGGCCAGGTCCAGGGAATACGGTGGCCAAGTGAATCTGAGAATATTTACAACATTCTGATGTGTCGCATCTTCCAACCAATTATTATTATTTAACATTTACTGAAAAAAAGAAGAATATAGATTTTTTGTACGACATTTTTTTTTAAATTTGGCATACTGTTTGCGGCCCAGTAGAAAGTCTCCATGCTCACCACCGGGATGCAGACCATGGGTTGGGGAACACTCACTTAGACAGAGGAGCGATGGAAGGCCTTAGTATGATTATGATATTGTATGAAATCTTATTTTTTTGTTTATTTCCTTATTCTATCACTCAGGAACTTAAGGTAAGAATAATGTATAATACTTTTAGTGTCCCATATATTATCGATCTTGCCACATTTTTATTTAATTATTTATTTGTTGTGAGATTGAGAAAGCTTATTTGTTATTAAAAGGCAATAAATATATTCAGCTGAGGATAGAATCTTTCACTTAATCCTTTAGATGCGGCGTGCCTATATATCAGGTTAATATATGAACAAAGTTATGAATTTTGATTTACTTTTGATTATGGAAACGGAGGCTGAATCATAGATAATACCTAAAACAGTGGTCTCTAAACACAACATGGTGTGAACGGCTTTCAGAATTTAAAATGATTTGGCGAGCTACTTAAAATATAAAGGCATTGAACTTTCAACGAAACATAAAATATGGACCTTTATTATATATTCCTAAACAGAATAACCTTTGAAAAATAAATATATATGTATATACTTTTTAATTGCAAATAAATTACATTGGCAGACTTATCAATGTGATAAAATATGCTATACAAGCTACTGAAAATGTAACCACGAATTACCGGTAACTCGCGAGCTTTGGCAATCACCGACCTAAATCCTTGATGTTATATTAATTTTTAAATTAAAAAAAAACAATCGTGGTTTGAGCCACCCATTAGGACAAAATACTACAGGCCTATTTTTGTAGTCAACAAATAATTGAAAACTACATTTTCTTTTTGCACAAATTTGAAACAGATTTTCATTTTTCAGAGAATTTTCGTACAATTTTATGCAATATTTTGATTTTTGAAGCCGATTCATTGAATTATATGAGAGTTGAGTGTTTTTCTGTTTTTTTTATGCGCCTCTTACGGAAACCATCTTAACATGTGAAAAAGGATGGGGTGTACAGATATGCATCGTTATCAAGGAAAATATCATGTTATTATATAAGTACATTTTTAATAATCGCAAATAATATGTTTTAAACTATTTAATAATAAGAATATGAAAAAAATAGGTTTTCTTTTTAATAATATGTGTATAAATACAACATACACTCTCTGTTATTGTGGCGTGTTATTTTAGATTTTTATTAAAATAATTTAATTATCTGGTGAAGCTGTTGACTATTATTATAAGCCACTATTATATTATCAGATAAATATTAGTCATTTTATTGTTTACGATTCAAGTGAGTTATTTCTTATCTACCATTCAATTTCCTATAATTAGACTTAGATTATTTTTTTTAAGGATCATAACAAAATTTTGGTGGCAATTGTCTTCAGTTTTGTCACTGTCAAACATTTAATTGTAATTCAATTTTAAGGATTTTTGTAATTTTAATTAGTGTAATAGATTTGAAAGAAGTTACATGCATGATAATTAATTTGTAACACTATATGATTCATACTATCGGCACTCATGTAAAACCCAAGATATGTAAAGAAAAATATTTTATTGATTTCTTTTTCGTTTTTTTCAATTGATATTTCATTGTGGAATTCCATAATATCGAAATCAAAATAAAAGATTACTTAAATACTATTTTACATATTTTTATAACTGAACGACATAGGGTAGACTTGCAATTTTTTATTTTGATTTTATTTAAAAATGGAATATTCATGAAGTTCAAATTATAGGTTATTTGACCATAATAAAAAAGATATATAATTAACACATTCTTTGGCCTATAGGGTTTTCATAAAATTTAAAAAAATATGATGTTTTTAAGTTGATTCTTGAGCCGAGGTGAAGTTAAAAATGGCGGCGTCAGTCATTCTCGATTCGAATCTGCATTGAAATTGTGACAGACGGCTCAGAAAATGACATCAAATTTGAGGGTTGAGCCAACATGTCAGCAACCGGTGGTAGACATAGTAGAGAATGTGTTAAAGATAACCACTATTAATGCATCGCCATCCATCATTTTGACATGACCTACTGTCTCTAAATGCATAACATATAGAATACAGATAATTTAATTACACAGTCGTTAAACTGGAATCCCACATCTCTTCAAGCATCCGAAACCAAGACGACAGTATGAAAGCTCGAGTAGATATCAAATTTTTAAGATCAATGCCTGGACTATTCAGAACATGGTGTAATGCTTGACAGAGGCGGCAAGAGGAGCTGGAGCGCAAAGCCGAGGCGCTGGCGCGCATGGAGGAGCAGCTGCGCCAGGCGGGCAGCAGCGGCCATGAAGCGCCCGCAACAACTGGCCGCCGCTGCCGGCCGCCTGCCCGCTGCAGCCCTGCTTCTACCAGGACATCAACGTGGACATCCCCCTGGACTTCCAGCGCATCGTGCGCCACATGTACTACCTGTGGTTGTGTGAGTAACTTTACCCTTTTTTACTCATTTTTGTAACAGCTCAATACAGCAGTGGCATATCAATCCGAAAACCCTCGAGGTCTCAGTTTTTTGGCTGGCTTTAAAATGACATCCGTAAAAAAAGTATTAGAATTCTTATATTGAGATCGAACAAAAATCTAGCATTAGTCATATCCGTGTCCGCTTCTCATTTAGAGCACTCGCTTTTTAAAAAAAAGCAGAGAGTTCTCAATAAATTTAAAATGTTTTTTTAGTCTTCTTCTTCGTGTCAGCAATGTCAAATTATTTCTGTCCAGTATCTGGCAACATCAATAGCCCGTGTGTTGCCCAGCATTGGGTCTCGGGATGTGCAGCTCTGTTGGGCGCATGGGGCAGGATCCTTTTTTTAGTTCTTATCCGACATTTAAAAAAGAGAGCCCACAAAAAGCGCTCAGGACCTCTAAAGTGCTCTATCCGCCACCGAATGACAGTCCTTCGAATCTTGTGCTTATATTTATCAGTTCTTTCTTAAAAAACTATTGTGATGGTTACTTGATTTGTACTCGCATCCATTGCATTATGAAAAAATTAATAATATTTTTTCTGTTATCAGTTATTTTTTTTTTCAAAATGTTTGATGTGAAAAATGATGATATGTGATTTATTAAAATAAAGTTTGTTTATTTTCAGTCCACACCCTTGTCATGATGTTAAACATCGTCGGCGGGTTGGCGTTGCTGATCCACGTCGCCGACTTCAAGACTCTGGGATTAGCCATCCTGTACTTCTTCCTCTGCACGCCCTTCAGCTTTGTTTGCTGGTACCGGCCGCTGTACAAGGCGTTTAGAAGCGACTCCTCGTTTAGCTTCATGGTTTACTTCTTCGTGTTCTTCTTCCAGTTCATTGTAACCTCTATACAATCAATCGGCATGCCTGGAAGTGGAACATGGTAAGCTTGACCACTTACTCAAATAAATATAGATGCACACAACAGGTCAGCAAAGCGATTCAATTTGTATACGAGTCTCTTTTATCCTCTTTATTTTTGCTCTCTTTGAGCACTTATTAATCAAAATATTTTGTATTTTTATGACGTATTGAAACAATATGTGGGATTTTTTATGCCAGATAGTAACAACACCGTTTTGAAAGT
Source organism: Glossosoma conforme (assembly GCA_022606575.1). Classification (NCBI taxonomy): domain Eukaryota; kingdom Metazoa; phylum Arthropoda; class Insecta; order Trichoptera; family Glossosomatidae; genus Glossosoma; species Glossosoma conforme. The sequence goes on along the minus strand of JAGTXR010000195.1, from coordinate 630,483 downwards.
GACTCACTCTGAATTGGAGCTAAATTCAATTTTTGCTAAAGGAACCTCTTCATCGTGGCTCGCACACATTTCCTTCTTCTTAGTAGTATCAATCCGGTGGATTGGTTTGCAGCAACAGAATCTTGCATCTCGATCTCCATTCCTCTCGGTCCTCCGCAACCCTTTTCAGCTCAACATAAGCGCTACAATTCATGTCCTCGAATACTTGCTGCAAATACTCCCGTCTAGGGCGCCCTCTACAGTTTCTACCCTCAACCATCCCCTCCACAATATCGTGAAGGAGACCATCGTGGCGCATGATGTGACCAATCCATCGGGCTCGTCTCTCTGAGATGGTTCTTATTAGTTGCCTATCTTCCTTGATTATTCTGAGAACCTCATTGTTCGTGACGTGGTCTCCAGGAAATTCCGAGAATTCTTCTGTACGACCACATCTCAAAGGCCTCTAGTCTTTTTTTATCACTTTCAGATAAGCACCATGTCTCACAGCCGTACATTAAGATGCTCCAAACAAGTGTTTTGGCAAGTTGCTTGCGGAGCCCTAAAGTAATATTCTTTGACTCAAGAATTTTTGCTTTTTTATTGAAAGCTAGCCTTTCTTGATGTATTCGACTGTTGACTTCTCTTTTTGTTCTCCCATCCCAGGTGATTATACTTCCAAGGTATACAAATTCTTTTGCATCTTTTAGGGGTACTCCTAGCATTGATATGTTAATTTTCTGCTGCTCATTGCGGCTTACTCTCATGACTTTGGTTTTTGTGCTGTTTATCTTCATATTGTAGTTGGAATTAAATATGTTTTCCATGGATGTCAGCGCTTCCGTGAGTTCATCTTCAGTTTCAGCAATCAAAGCAATGTCATCAGCAAACCTTATATCAATCTTTTGGCCATGTATTTTAACCCCCTCTCTATGGCCCATTTTTTCCCCGATGTTATTAATTGCATTTTGTATGTATACGTTGAAGAGTACAGGCGACAGAGAGCATCCTTGTCTCACCCCTTGGCGTATTTTTGCTTCCTTTTAGACATTTCCAAGTGATATTATGGCAGCTTCTTCTTTGTAAAGTGAAAATATGAGTCTTCGTTCCTTGTATTTGACTCCAATTTCTTTCATTACATCGAAGAGCCTCTCCCAATCTACTTTATCAAATGCTTTTTTAATGTCCACGAAGGCAATATATGTATCTTGGTCCACTTTTATCCTCTTCTCCAAGATCATACGCAGGGATAAGATTGCTTCTCTGGTTCCCATTCTTTTTCTGAATCCAAATTGATCGCTAGTGAGAACATTTCCTAATCAATTCAATTTAATATTATTATCGTATCCACTCTCCAAATTAAAATCAGCCGTCAGGATCATGCAGGGTCCACCAAATGTATTTTGCATATCATAATTCAAAGTTATTTCAGTTATACAATTATTAGTTAATTTATTTATGATGTTATTCCATTTCAGCGGCATTTTGTTGGCACTAAGCACATTTGATGGCACGGGCAGTGGCGCGGCCGTGGGAGTGCTGCTGTTGCTCATCGCTGCAGGCTTCGTCACGGCCGCTACAGCAGATATATTACTCATTGCCAAGGTAACTATCCCAATATTGACCATCAATTAGTTGACACATTCACAGACACGTGCGCATTGTCATCTTTTGTACTCACCGTGAAACACGACTGCTGTTAATATGAATAGACTAAATACATATTTCTATATTAACAAGTCATAGTTCATTAAATTAAGTAAAAACTTTAAACTTCACCAAAATATTATAATAATTTGACCACTTCGCCTGTACATCCCCACCTTTGCGGGCAAAATAAATTTTCGTTTAACCACAATGTATTCTTCATGAGACCTGCAGACCGCCTAACACCTAAGATCCTTCTCCATGTGCCCAACAAGCTGCACACCTCAAGACCTAATGCTAGGCAACGCACGGGCTATCGATGTTGCCAGATACTGGGCAGAAATAATTTGACGTCGCTGACACTAAGAAGAAGATTCTTCATGTCATTGTGGAAGGGATGGTTGAGGGGAGAATCTGCAGAGGGCGGTCCAGACAGTATTTGTAGCGAGTGTTCGAGGACATGAGTTGAAGCTCTTATGCTGACCTAAAGAGGGCTGCAGAAGATCGAGGTGCAAGATTTTGTTGCTGCAAACCAATCCACCGGATTGATACTACGAAGAAGAAAAACCATATGACAAAAAATTCACATAAAAAAATAACATGATATACGCATGCTGCGCCTTTTATTTTTTTCATTCAGCAACATATAATAAAACTTAATAAAAAAACATATGTTTTTTTTGGTAATTTTTTGTAAATAACCCGTGGGTGAAGAAGTGGTTAAATATATTTTTTTACACTGAATTTTGTTTATTATTCAGACCAAAAGTTTATTTACATTTAAACAATTTATTTTGTTTCCTAATGCAATATAACCCACATGAAGGGCTGCGCTTGGGCGCTGCAGCTGATGGAGTTTGAATGTTTTAATAAAACATTTAGATCCCATTTTGATTCCAATGAAAACCATTTTATTAGGTAACGTGAATACGGATTCAAATACAAGTGAAATATTAAAAAAAATTAATTGATGTATTTTAGGTGCACCGCATCTACCGCAGTACGGGGGCGTCCTTTGCCAAGGCACAGCAAGAGTTCAGCTCGGAGATAATGGGCAACCAGCACGTCCAGGCCGCGGCCTCTAACGCCGCCACGGCCGCCATCAACTCTCAGATCAATGCCAGTCGCTACTAACACACACTTGCATCACTGCAAGATGCCATAGTGAGAGGTCTATTGGAATTGACAACACTGAAATTGTTACGACAAAATATTTGCAATATTTTTTTATTGTCTGTCATAATAAAATCTGCCAAACGGTATCATTTAGTGATAAATGCTTATAACCTGCATCACACAAATCAGGTCACAAGCACTCGTTGATTTTCTCGATGATTGAATTTAATGCTGTAATATTATTTTGATGCTAACGGCGACAACTACTGAAAAAGATCCATCGACAGTGACAATAATAACTGTCATTTCATCTCATTGAAATATCAAGTCTCTTGTCAAATCTGATGCATGTAAACTGCCCTGTTGAATCTGTTGAAATAGTATAATAGTGGAGTTTCCTTTAGACTTCTATTTTATTGCGGCGTGTATTGTGGGAGAGTAACTTATAAATCAGTGCTGACATGCTTAATAATCTATATTCCACATTGTTTAAACCGCCAGGTGGACGATCACTCTTATTATCACACAAGAGGTCGCGCTGTAGGTCGAGTGCTGATCAATCGTCCAGTCAATTGGACGGAACAATTGGAGTTCAAAGAAACTGCTATTACTGAAATCTAACTTAGAAGGTACAAGAAGGAACTAATAATTAGTTTACTGTTAAATATTAATATCATGTATAATAATAGTTGAGATTTGGATAGAAGCTTGGAGATCAAAGGATCTTGTGAAAGAATTCTACACTCGAATGATAGAGTTGATGAATCTGTATAGTTTCATAGTAAGATCTTGGAAAATTGGTTGGGTTATACAGTCATACAGTCAATGCTGCAACTGAGGAAACAAATTCCTTTGATTTTGTTGATCTGGTTGACTTATTTTTGATGCGAAAACAATGAAAATGCTCAAAAGCAGTTCTTTTCTTTAAGGCTCATGTTTTGGTTTGGCATTTATTGTTGACGTGGCTAGTATTCATTTTTATTCTTCATTTAACTCATGCTTTTAGACTTACTTTATGGGGTTTTTTTAAAACAAAAGACTATAGCTTACAATTTTAGTTTAAGGTTATGAAATGATTATATTATTGCTTGTTAATTGTGATGCATTCCTTCCATATCAGATCGACATCGAAGTGACACATCATCAAGTATATATATATATATAAGCAGTAGAGTGATTTACAATTTCAATGTCTTTTTTTATTTATATAAATACATTCAGAAGAATACTTCCAGATGGTGATGGAGAGATCTGTGTGGATTTTATGACACTTGACATTATGAGAAAGCATGTTTAATGTTAATCAGCCAACATCATTGACAGTCCAGCATATATACACTGTCATTTTTATCGGGATCACTGAAAGTGCAATGATCACCTAATGACTTTTGTAAACCACAAAAATTTATTAATAAACAATGACAGGCATTTTTACAGGTGCTAAATTTTTTACAGGTCCACACCAACCAACTGAAATGTTAATATTTTCTAAATTCATTGAAATATTTGGTTTCAAAATATCTTTTTAAGCTTCTTCTGGAATCCAACACTCGGCCTCTAACATGTGACTCTCTTAAGTAAATGGCAGTTAAAAAAGTATAAGATTTTGGTATCTATGTGCTCATTATTCCTAAAAAATTATTAACCACCTCGTTTTACCTGCTTATTATGAATGGCGGCGTTTCCTGGTTTAAAAATTTCTATTACTATATAATTTGATTTAAGCAAAAATGTATTATTTTAACTACTATCTTAATGTGATTACACTGTAGGTATTTGTACGACTCCCAATTCAAGACACATAACTTGTCCCTTGAGAATTTAATTTCATAAGACTTGAGAGGCACTCCTAGGCAACCAAAAAAAATGTTTTAGTCATCTCTTGTTTATGAAATGTACATAATAATTTGATTGATGTCCAAATTTTGACAATATTTCATTGAAACACCGCCAATAACATTTAATTACAACTACGAATTAAATTATTATATTTGATAATATATAATATGCTACTATATTAACCCTTTGAATACGGGAACTTAATTATAAGATATGCACAAAAGGGCTATTTTTGAGGTGAAATTTTATATTTACAAAACAACTGGTGTATTTTACTAAAAAAACATTCAAAGGGTTCAGAAACATATGTTTCATTGGCATTCATGTCATGGGTATATTGATGTTGAAACAACATTATTAAAATATCTTATAATGTAAGAAAAAAAACGTAACAAACATACATTTTACTATTGATAAACTATAACTTTAAATTTTGAGGAAAAAAACAGGCATGAAACATTATTTTGTGTAAGAAAAATTGATTTTCATGGATAAAAAGTAGTATTATAGATGGCATAAGAATACAAGGTCGTGGGGCATTGTTAAATCAACATTCTCATATTTCTAGCAGAAAAAATAGCATTGAAATATCAACATCCTGTATTCAATGGGTTAAAATTTGTAAGGGTTAACATTTGTAACATTTCAACATTCTGTATTCAATGGGTTAACATTTGTAAGGGTTAACATTTTGTAACATTTAAATACACTGTAAAAATATTTATTTATAATTACATTTTATATGAAGGGCTGCCCATACAAGCAATACCAATTGCATAACTGGTGGATAGAAATACAGCTAATAGGTATATGATGATCATCTGTGTAGCTGCCATGACCATAAACAACACTTTGCTATATAGTGCAAGGAAAGAGTCAGCTACTGCTACTACGCCTACAATCCCGTACAGCTTTCACATCATTTTTATCGATGAGCAGCCCTTTTTTATAACTGTATCCAAGAAGACTGCTATGGATCCTGTATCTTTCAACGGTTGTTCTCTTCCGAAAGAAAGCTCCATCAACATGGATTATCAATATCGAATAATGTCAAATATTACGAGTCAATTAAGTGTAAAGCCGGTTTCGCTTCCAAAAAACTAGGTGTATTATATAGATCACGTCGGTATTTCAACGATAAACAACTTCTTCTTCTATATAAAGGACAAATCTGACCTATCCTTGAATACGGCAGTCACCTTTGGATTGGAGCCCTAAAATACCTTCTAAACTTAATTGACTTAGTTCAAAGAAGAGCAATTCGTTTGATAAACAATGACACCCTTACGTCTAATCTACAATCAATGGAACACAGACGTAAGGTTGGTTCTCTTAGTCTTTTCTACCGTTATTACCACGGTCGCTGCTCTTCGGAACTTAAAGAACTAATTCCTCCTGCACCCACTCACAGCCGACAAACTCGTCTTACACTTGCCGAACATCCACACACGGTTAATATATGTCGACCAAGAACTGGCAGCTTCCAAAGTTCCTTCCATAATGCCACCGGTAAGCTATGGAATGCTCTTCCAGCGTCTGTGTTTCCTCCTTCCTACAATCTGGATCTCTTCAAGAAACAGATAAATATACACTTGCGATCTCCCCAACCCACACACAAACACGAACACAACACACGTTTCCCGCATGCAGCGTCCAGCCTCCCTGCCTGAGCGTCATAGAGTGCACTGGTCTTGACCGGTTGTGCTCTCCTGCATGCGTTTACATAAAAAAAAACAGGCTAATATATAATCAGAAAAAATAACTTTATTGACTAAAGTGCAATATTGCAATTAAAATCGAAATATTCATAAGTATGATTTATTTGAAGTAACATTATGGTTATCAACTGACAATACTTGGTGAAACTGCATAATTATAATTTTTAATTAATTTTGATTAAAAATATTTACTTTTGACTTATTGAGGATGGTCTCCAGGGAGGCCGAAGCATGTAATCGTTTAAAATAAATGTGAATCAAAACTTAATATTTTTAATTTTGTAATTAAAAATTGATTTTAAATTATTATTTTGAAGTGTCCACAGATTGGGAGCATACAGGCGTAACAAACCGCCACCGGGTTTACTGTAGTTCTAATAAATGCCTTGATTTAAAACTATTTAGCATTAAAAATGTTATTTAATGATTACTTATATTTATATTATAATATATCTGAATTCTTATAAGAGTAGTGTTCACCATTGCTATGTTGTTATTCATTGCTAGATGAAGGCCTCTCCACGTTATTCTAAATTTTCTATCCACGCAACGTACCGCATATGAAAAAATAAATTTAAAAGTAATAATTTTTTATTGTTGGTACATTTATATAAAATCATTGCAGGATATTGTACTAATGTTATTATTACAGTTGTTATAAGTCCAGTTTTCAACAGTTACATTTCTTTGCCAGAGTGTGGGAAGAGGCGCTCTATGTGAATCAATGGGAGCTTGTTTTTTGCTTATCGGAGGAATTAGGGCTGTAAAAAAATTACAATAGAAACCGTAAAAAAAAAATTGTTTTCCAGAAATTAAGACAAACAAAAGAGTGGCCATTTGATTTTGACTTTATTATGCCCAGAAAAACTTTCACAAAAAATTGTAGTCTGGCAATCTTACTTATATTATATAGTTAAAGGGCATCATCTCCTTAAAGATGCAAATAAATTTCCTTCCTTTCTTTCCACCTGTTTTGAAATGTTTTCTGGATTTTGCAGACAGCATAAACAAAGTCACCTTTTCGTAAGTCCCAGTTTCACCGTCCTGGAAGACCATTGACTAACAATGTATTTAGAGGATCTTAAATATGGAGAACTAATTTACTAGACCCAGCCATAGGAGAAAGGGGAGATACGATAGAGTTACTAATAAGTCTTGTGTCAACCATTGTTTTTAGAGCCTGGGTACTCTCTTGGCGGCTCTCCTAGGGATTAGGACCCCCATATCGGTTCTGGCTGCCAGAGGTGGTGGCTTGTGATGGCTATATGCTCTAAGTTCCAAGCGTATGCATAGCTATAATTTTATCAAAAATATTATAGTTAATTCTCTTTGCCTCTATACATATTAAATAACTAAGAATTAAGGAATTCCAAAAACTTGTTTTTAAACCTTTTTTTTACAATCCATTTGTTCCGTATTATTTTGAATGGATGTAAAAAAGGGAGTTCTTTGTTTTCTAGTCCCGACATTATTTAAAAAAAATGTTTTTCTGTTTTCTTGGTAATTCACATATTTGATTAACTTATTTCAGTCATATTTAATAATCTTAAGTGAATTTGGTGAAACTATTAATTCACAGAAAATTATATATAAAATAAACAATATTTTATTTTCCAAAAATTTATTATGTGACAACTTTATTGGGCCTTTTGTCTATCTCCTATCTCAAGAATATTATTGCTGCATTGAACTGATAATCTAATGATAAAGATTGATCCTTCTAATTTGATTTTATTGCAGTAATAAGCATAATTCATATACAGTGCAGTTTTGTGTCACTAAATATAAATTATATATGTTATTATACTTTCAAATAAATGTAAAAATCACGAATATTTCACGCAAAGGACAAAGAGAGACTTTTCTGTCAGTTTTTAGGTTGTATTTCTGTTGCATTATTTTTGAGTAATCAGTGCCAGACTGAGAGAATATTATTAATATTTTCCTATTTATGTTATATTTAATATATATATTTATATAAATTATTATACTTGACTTTCACCTGTATGCAGACTCATTACTTGGCTTAAGGTAACCAGAAGGGTATTGAGCTAAATCTTTCATTTAAAGTTGTGTATTATAAAATTTTCAATGATTAATATTGATCTCATCATATTAAATTATGCTATGAGTGTTGAAATATAAAAAGATGTTAGGAGGACACTTGAATTATATATTCTTAAGATGGCATTGCACTATCAGTTAATAAATAATACTTTTATAATAAAATATATATGTGTACAATAAAACTGTTGTCTTAAGTTATTTGATAGTATCGTGTGGTCTTTTCCCATAAATCTAAAGAACTTGTAATTAAATGAAATAAAATACTCTCCTTGCATAGGATACATTATATTTTAAATTCCCAATTAAAGTCGGGAGCATCGGGCCAATCATTTGACCAACTTAAAAAAATCTGATTAACAAATCACCTAAAATATGCCTCCAGACTACAGCAGCTGTCTTTTTATGTCCCCGGTTTCTGCCTTGGGTGTTCTAGGGAACCTTATATATTCTCAGGTGGACTTCCATTTGTAGGGATGTCTAGGAATGAGGCATGGACAAAGACAACTGACAAAATTGTGGCGGCAATTAGGTGATCATGTTTCAGATTTAAACGGATTTAGAAAGAATTTAAGTCCCTAGTCTGCTGCCACTTACAGTCCTCTGTGGAAATCCATTTATAAGACCAGAAAATGATGAAATTATACAAAATACCGAATTATATTTGTGATGCTAGTGTAATTTTATTGCGTTAGTAATTTTAACCAGATTCTTTAAAAGGTGTTCTGATTCATAATCTGGAGGCACAACATCACAACGTATCGTTATCTAATACCCCACATTACTCACACGTATCAATTAATAATCATTGTTAGGTATTAATTCCGCTTTATACCCCTTGTGTAAAACATAAGAAAATATTATATTTACGAGTATATATGTTGTGAAACTTTTCCATAATATTTCTTATGATTTTTTTTGCATTTACAATTATCCTGCAAGTTATTTTCTATTTGTTAAGTTTAATTAAATAATTATGACAGACAATGTTTGGTGAATTGGAAGTAAGATTAATTTATTAAAATGCTATGTTAAAAATCTAATTTAGTACTTAACACAATATCGTCACACATATTGCATTGTAATGTGTTAGTTATGTATTAATCTATATTATTTTTTAATCTTTCTAAATATATGATAATGTTGTCTTTATAAATGATCAATTATTTTTATAACCCTGTTCCTATTTTTTATTTTTTCCATCAGCTGTCATGTCAATCAACGCAGGTTAGGTATTATTATTTCATGTCCTTTATCATCAGAAAGTTTGGAGAAAATCAGTTTCTGCTAACATATCATACATAGTGATGTAAACAGGTTAGGTCAATTGTTTTTTCAATTCATTTTAATAATAAACACATTGAAAATACATTTTACATAAAAAGAAATATTCACAATGAAACAGCAAACACATAATATTATTCTAAGTTTATTTTATTCTTGTCAAAAATTTAGTGCCACTATTGATGATGTCTCTTGACTTTTAATGCCTTCAGTTAAATAAATATGAAATAAAAGTAAGTATTTTTAGTATTTTATTTTAAAGTTTAATTAAAAATAAATTACAATTTTAACTAAGCTTATTTAACATTTTTTAATTATGATTATGACCTGTTTCTTGAGTGGACCCAAAAATAAAATTAAAGCAATATTACTTATTTATTTAAAATGCTTTATCGTGGCATAATTAAGGCTTTCAAAATAATTACTTTACTGAAAACAAGTCATACCAGGCTGCCTACCGGCCCCTGCTAATTGGTGCTACTGCCAGCGGCTAGTAGCCTAGTGTGACTCACGCTTTAGATATATATATATATATTTTTAATGAGCAGTAAATAACTGACTGTAGGTATTGATAAAACAATGATCTTCACTTTCCCAGATGGAATAGACATTTTGGAACTTCTTTTTCTCAGATAGCCTTGATTCTTCTTGGTAATCTGAAAGAGCATTAAAGGCACGCTTTGCAACGATTCAAATATATTAAATAAAAAATAAGTTATGGGAAGTAAACTTACGTGTTTACCCTTCATATTAATGATCATTCATGTCGCTTTACTACTACACCACCAGATGTGTCTACTGTGGATTCAGACACATGCCATTTAATGATTGTTTAGGACTACAGGTGTTGCCTTGTCAACGTCATTAGGATACAATCCTTGTGTTCATCACTTAGCAAGGAATGCAGGGGTGTCTCAAGTGTTGAGCTCTACTGGTGCTGCTTCATGGAGCCCATTCTGTCGGGGTCCTGGCTGGGGTAGTGCAGCGCCAGCGGGGGCGGTGGCGCGCGCCAGGCCGGCCAGGGCGCAGCGCCTTGTGGCCGGTGCAGGTTGAAGAAGTCATCAGGCGGCGGCAGCGCGCCTCGCTGGGCCCCCGCCTCCCCCACTCCTGCCATCATCCCTGGCGGGGGCGGCAAGGCGCCGGGAAGACCGGGAACCGGTTCAAGAACGTGAATCGCTTGCTCTGGTTTCTCACCTCCCATGCGACCTAAAAATAAATACATTTATATACTTATTTGGCTCAGCTTATTAACTGGCTTAATGTAATGGACAGATTTAGTTAATTTCATGTATTGGTGATATTGTGTTGACAAGTAATACTCTTCAATAATGATATGCTTCCTAGTTATTATTGTGTCCTTCATGAAAAATAGTAAAAAGCCATCATGAACGTCACATGCCAAGTTATTTCTCATTTGCTGGTTAACAAAATAGTCATATGTATCCATGCAACATGATTGAGATCAGCCCACCTTGCGACTTGCCCCACTTGATGGTGAGTCGGCGTCCCTGGATGACCAGCTTGTTGAAGGTCTTCTCGGCCGCGTGCTCGGCTGCCGCCCGAGTGGTGAACTGGACAAATCCACACTGTGCACGCGGCACCAACGTCAAAGATCTGAACAACAAAACATTAAATTATCAATGAATTCTTTAACCACAAAATATCTATTGTACAGTGGATAAAAAGATTTCGGAGGGAACTAACTAATGTGCCCAATTCTTTCTCTACAGCATATGAAAAATATCTACAAAGGCCGAATTACGATCGCCAATATATATAAGATAGTAACTTTTTGAGGGATCGCAATTTTTTTTATAATCAATATTGGAAAAATCCTATAGTCCATCCAGTGTATGAAGAACCCTATGACACATTTATTGCCCCTTGTAAAAGGGACGGGGCAAAAATATTTATTTCGATTAGGTCGATTTTTTTTCTCTTCTTCGAAAAAAAATCGAATTTGAATTCGAAGTGAATCGTATATAAACATCTCTATTTCCGCATGGCGGCTTCATAACGGATCAGTACAAATGTTTGACTTTCAGTAGCGTGTTGTTCTTCGATCGATTCGTGTTTTTTGTTGTTGTAATTATTATATTTATTGTTAGTATTGTTAAAGTTGTTTCATTGAATCATATTTTTGTGTTTTTACAATGCCGAAGAGACAGAAAAGAACTATTCTCAGCAGTGAATCACGTGAATTTGTCGTACATTTGCGTGATTATTTTCATAGAGAAAAACAAAATGGTGGTATAAAAATGAAATTATAAGTTGGGTTCGTGACAAAGGAGTGCCAAGTAATGAGGCAATGTTAAAAAATGAGCTGCTCCGATTGGTTAATTTGTATAAACCTCCAACACCAACATATGTATTGGACGAACTGGCCAAATCAAAAGGCCACACGGTAATCAGATTACCGCCATACCATTGCCAATATAATGCTATTGAAATGATATGGGCTCAAATAAAAGGTATATTAATATCATTCATCACTTCTACCTCACGCCATTTTGATCCTTTTTTACATTCAGGTTATGCGGCTAGAAATAACACGTCTCCACCATTCACAGCGAACAAGATGTTGACTCTATTGAACGAGGCATGTGAGAATGTGACGGCAGAAGATTGGAAAAAAGTGGTGGACAAAACAAAAAGAGAATATTATGCAGATTGGGTTCGCGATGTACGCTTTGACAATTTAAGTGAACAGAACCTGATTATAAATGTGTGTGAAAGTTGTAGTTCTGATTCCGATAGTGACGAAGACAATTTATAATGTACTGCTTTATTATTTACATGTCTCTTAAAACCTGTTAATATTCACTTATAATTGATAATAATTCTAATATTTCATTTTAGTAGGTATTTACAAAAACAATCGAAAATACGATTATCTATACCCCAACACTGGTTTTCGCAGTAATGTGACATGGCCTTCTACATGCGTCAGATATTGTAGTATTATAGTTACAAATTGCCGTATTTTTTCTAATTTGTAACAATATGTATATATTTTTTATTATTTTGTTTTTATTGTGATATATTTACCTAAATAACTTATTATATATAAGAAGAGAGGCTTTTGTTTATGTTGATAAAATTAATATGGGTAGCGAACGTTTTTACAACGTTATATCGGACGATATTTAGCACAGGGCAATAAATGTGTCATAGGGTTCTTCATACACTGGATGGACTATAATTGAGTAATTTTAACATCTTATGGACTGCATATTTTTAAAGATATTCACATTTCGTATGTGAGAAAAATGTTCATGATGTATTTACCTGTCGTAAAATCATTTTGAAGACTTATTTTTCTTTATGAATAAACCAAGAGATGACAATGTGAGCCAGAGTTTTTAATTTTTGACATTCAGCAAAGTACCAAACCTTTAACGTGTCCTCCATTTAAATACCCTATTTAGAATCTAATAACACTTTCAGCGATGGCATGGAGTTTTACGATATGAAAATCCACAATAGCGGAGGACCGGTCTGTAAGGTGTTAAGGTGAATTTTCACACGCAGTGGCTTGACAGTACTTGTACAGTAACAGACCAGTAAATCCATCAGGCAACATTACAAAATGGCTCATATTCACACATTCTGATTGAGTTTGCACAGGTAACTATAGACATCATGTCTAAATACAACGATGTAAAATATAAAATAAAATGAATCGTATCAATCATTACTATTACTACGCTCATGACGAAGTCATCCATACAAAACCCAAAAAAGTCAATATCTTATGGTAGGTATGAAATTATGACATTAGCATGATATAGCCCTTGCTAACTGGTACGAAAACCTTGATATACATTCTTTAGTCTCTTATTTCTGATCGCTTGTCGTATATTTATGTGTCGCCATATTGGCATTTTGATAAGTCCGGTCACGGATGTGACGTTAGTTATATACATGCCTTTTGTCATTGGTGCGTCATTAGTTATATAGATCGCCACTTGCGGCGCTGCGTATCACAGACCACGGCCCGCAGGCAATCGGTCGTGTGCCGACGGCGGCGAGGTCATATTGTCGTTGGCCCGGCTTGAATGATGTGACTAGCTCCGGGCCAGAAGTTTATAAAGTTATCGTGAATATATATGTGCTTCAGAAAAAGTCTTTGTGTTGTTAATCTGCTCTTCATCCTGCCACCACGCAATTCAATAACTAACATAGAGGATGTTAATTATTACTTATTAATTTTTCATCCAGTAGTATGGTGCGAGTTTAGATGGTTGAGCTTACCGTATCTCTCCATACTGGTAGAAGCTGTTCCTGAGGGTCTCCTCGCAGATGCCGGTGGCCAGGTTGCCCACATAGAGTGTGGTGATGCTGCGGTCCTCGGGAGGCGGCATGGCCGGCATGGCGGCCGCTCGGCGCATTAACTTCTCAGCCACGGGGTCGTTAACACCGTAATATCTGAAAAAATATTTCTCAGTAAAATGATTGAATTTCATTTATTTGAGTGAAAATCTGCTGCCTTATTTACAAACAATATCAATATCTGATATATTTCTTCACTAGAAAATATATTAAAGTCTATATAATTTGCCCAAAAATCGATTAAAAAACTACCAAAAAGACACCGCATTCATAAGATCAATGATTCAAAACATAAAAATTAAAAGCCATATTATTGTATACTGTGTTCTCGGCGGCTCTTTTTAACATGCTTGCCTTAGTTAGATTATCTTCACTCAACCGAAAGTGGTTTGTATGTGGAAGAAAATGTTAAGTAACTATCTTTGATGTGAAAATCACCTGTTACTGGACGTTTTTGGACATTTAGCATAAATTCTTATGGGATTCAGCGCGTTTCAAAAAATCTATTATAAATTGAGTAAATAGACTCACCTGTCTTTGATGTTCTGGTCGGCTAGCGGGTCGTCCGGGTCCGTGGGGCGCTCGTGCCGGTACGGGCACTCCTCCCCGCGCCGGCACTCGCCCTTGACCCAGAAGGAGCACACGTGCGGCCGGTTCCTCTTGTAGTACGGCGCCGTGCGTGCCAGCTTCAGCAGCAGCTCCCCCGCGGCCTGCGAGCGCCCCCCACCACCGCCACTGCCCCCCGCCACCTGCCCCGGCTCCCACGTGGACATCTGTAATGGCATACTCATGAATCCTAACGGAGCCTTGGAAACTGACATAGGTTGACGTATCTAATAGGCCCATACCTCTGTCGGATTACGCTAAAGAACCTTTCTCTACTTGACTCTATAATATTGGGAAATTCCACTGACACGTTCAGCGTCATGCAAGGGGCTAACACATGATCAATTTAATGGACTATTGTACTGAAAAGAAACCATATTACACTCTCTGAGGATAAATCAGTTAAGTAAACATCGGTGCTACATTTTTTTGCGATTTGGCTATAAATAAATCATACCGACATACTTGATAAATGACGTTCAGAAATTATATTATTTTTAACACGCTTAATACAATTCTTGCTTCTAATAATAAATAAGCAGCTAATTAGATAAAAACATCACATAAAACTATTGATTTTTACTGACATCCCCCATCTTTAAAAAGGCGACAACAAATAGCGGGTTTGTTATCGGGGTGAGTGGAGGAAAGATGCAGGAGCAGGTCGCAAAGGAAAGAACTTGCTTAGAAGCACAATCCGCGTTTATCTATATATATAAAAATCAATTGCTGTTCGTTAGTCTGGCTAAAACTCGAGAACGGCTGAACGGATTTATCTTATCTTGGTCTTGAAATGTTCGTGGAGGTCTAAGGAAGGTCTAAAAGGTGAGAAAAATTTGAATAATTGCCGGAAAAACCCTAAAAATAGCCCTTTTTTTCCCATATAAAAGTCCCATATAAACAAGATCTATACACAATATCATCTTTCATATGCTTTATTCATTTCACGCACCGCGTGTTATTCTGAGAACGCGAAGTGTGTACATATTATTTACCGCGCAGTTGACATAACACGCGTTAACATATTAAAAGATCTATACACAATATCATCTTTCATATGCTTTATTCATTTCACGCACCGCGTGTTATTATGAGAACGCGAAGTGTGTATAATATTTACCGCGCGGTTGACATTTCAATTTGTGCGGCGCGCTTTCTGAACGAATAACATTGTGTGCGCAGAGTGCTTACCGCGCACTCGACACAGTTTCTCGGTACGTATTATCTATATATCTATATCTCTATATCTCTATATCTCTATATCTCCATATCTATATATCGATATAACTCGAGAACGGCTGAACGGATTTATCTTATCTTGGTCTTGAAATGTTCGTGGAGGTCTAAGGAAGGTATAAAAGGTGAGATAAATTTGAATAATTGCCGGGAAAACCCTAAACACAGCCCTTTCTTTTTTCCCATATAAATGTTTTCTAAATAAAATGTAGAGTAGTAAATAAATTTCATATTAAATTATAATCACTCACTGTTGTCTAAGAAATGTAGGTGTGTTCCTAACTTCGAAGAGTCAATTTGCAATTTATTACCGCTACACAAAGTTCAAATTCAATCATATCTATCAAAATAGTCTTCGCGTGCGCGTTGGAGGATCTAATGTCGTGTTACGAAACTCAACAAAAGTGATAATATCGCGAATGCGACCAAATTGTATAGTCACAAAATTTAATAGATCATTAGTAGTACTATTTTACAATTTGGGCGGCTTCGCGAAACTTAATTTTAGCTAACTTCAGTTGTTAATCTATCAGATTATTTTGTTTTATGGATTGATAAATATTAAGTTTTGTATGTTGATAAATATTAAGTTTTATATGCTGTCGAAATTGCTCTTATCAGTGAAAATGCCCAAAGTATTCAGGAAATGGTGGAGGAATGGAGACTGGCTTTGGAGAGTAGTGGACTGCGAATAAGTAGAAGTAAAACCGAGTCGATGTACTTCAATTTCAATTCTGGTTGCACCGCGGTTTGTTAATTCATTTATTCTGTAGGAGGAGTGGTGTGTTCACCACTCCTCCTACAGAATACATTAAAAGTAAAAGAGTAAAAGTAGTCCCGTAAAAGAGGTTGATACTTTTTAATATCTCGGCTCTGTGATATCCTTAGATGCCAAAACTGAATCTGACGTGGAGCATAGAATAAACACAGGATGGCCGAAATGGAGGTCTCTCTCTGGGGTTTTGTGTGACAGCAAGATTCCAGTTAGGATCAAAGGTAAAATCTACAAAACTGCTGTAAGGCCAGCTATGCTATACGGATCGGAGTGTTGGACCCCGCTGAAACGTGTCTTGGATAGGATTCATGTGGCAGAGATGAAGATGCTGAGGTGGGCGGGCGGTGTGACTAGATTAGACAGAGTTCGAAATGAGGGGTTCATTTCGGGTGGCCCCCATACCTGAAAAGATAAGGGAAAACCGCCTAAGATGGTATGGGCATGTGACACGGAGAGATGAAGACCACATGGCGAAGAGAGCCCTCAACATACCCACGCTGAGAAGAAGACCTGGAAGACCGCAGGCAACCTGGACTGCAACTGTAAACAAGGATCTGAAAACCCTGGGTTTGACCGAGAATGCAACGCAGGACAGACTGACATGGCAAACGTGCACAAGGAGAGCCGATCCCAGATGATGGGAAATGGCTAGGATAAAGAAGAATAATAAATATTAAGTTTTGTCACAAATTAAATTTCTGAACGCAACCATAATATTTGACATTAGATTTGACAACCAACTAATATGTCAATCCATCCTGTCGCACTTCAGAACACGGAAAAAAAATATTACGATATCTATGAGTGCGCGAGAATTTTCTTTACTTTGGTGATCCTTTGTGATAGTGACATTCCAAGTAATGTGCTCTTTGTTTTTGATATTTTGTGATAGTGACACTTTACTGCTAAGTGAGCGAGAAATTTTCTCACTTTGATTAATTACAATTTACGATGCCGAGGAGAAGACGACCTGACTTGGTCGTCGCAGTCAATCAAATGTGCGAAGAGCTACCTCACGTGCTAACCGCACTGATGACCAGAGAGAGACAGATCAAGAAAATAGTCGTATTGCTGTCAGAATTGCGTTATTTAGTGAGTGAAAATGAAGTAGATAGGCTTAGAATGCAACGAGTTCGTGCACATCAAACACAACAACAGCAAGCACGACATAATGAAATTGAGCGAATCCGCAGACGCAGTGCTCCTGTGATTCTTGAACGAGCTGCATTCCACTATGATCCGGCAATTGATTATTGTGCCGACAAATCGGTAACAATTGGGGAAATGAAAATAATTAGTAAATATTGTAAGGCGTTAAAAAACACTGGTGAATCTACTGGATTATGTTGTGCTGGAGGCAAAGTGAAATTGCCACAGTTGGTCCCACCACCAGATTCTTTACGATCTTTAGTTTCTGGGATTGGAAATGATTCTAACAACTTCTTGGCCAACATTCAGAAATTTTACAGCTCAGAAATATATAAACTACTTTTTTTTTAAATAATGTTTTGTTTGTTTTATTATTATTTTACACAAAAGCTTAGGTCTATTATTTATCGATTGAGGCAGTACGAAGTCTGCTGGGTCAGCTAGTTTCCAATAAAAGACTTCGGTTTCCCTGCTCGACTGTATCATGTTGTATCGTGGGAATCAGTCGGACATAGACTGTCCGCGAACACGGGATGGCTGACTGGCATAGTAGCCAGTCAGTGCCCCAAAGATTATCGCGGCTAAATAATAAACTAAAGTTCTCAGTTCAACCAACATTATATGGAAAAACTGTCAACATAAATAAAATGGCGTATGCAAACGCCGTGTATTATATTTAAAATTAAGACTAACATTATTAGATGTGCATGTCAAGCGAGGAAACAAAAATAAGTAATTGAGAATTTTAGTTAATGTAAATATAGGACATTAAGTTAAAATTAGATTCGATTTTTAACAAAATTTTATCCTCTTTAATACAAAAGAATGCAACTATTGTAGAGCTGCTATATCATACCTGGCTGTCCATGTTCTGGATGTAGTACTCCTTGTTGACGTCGCTGCGCGGTAGGTCGTCCTGCACGCGCAGCGCCGCGTCACGCACCTGGATGGGCAGCCCGTACTCCAGGTCCAGCAAGCAGGTCTGACACACGTTCTTGAGGCGCGAGCAAGTCTGGCAGACCTCGGTCTTCTTGAAGCGCATGCGCGCGCCCGGGCACCAGCGGAACACGGTGAAGGGGCGAGAGCAGATCTTGCATTCCTTGCCGTACTTCTCCTTTGTCTGGGAATTATAAATAATTTATCTTATTACAGTGGAGGATGGAGAGCATGAAAATAACAGAACTACTATATGAGGGCTAATAAATTATTTCATGCGACAATCAAAACTGATTGTAAACAAAACAATAATATTATTTATTTTTGATTAATGTGTATTTTTAAGTCTTCTTCGTTTCAGCGACGTCAAATTATTTTTTCCCAATATCTGGCAACATCGATAGCTCGTGTGTTGCCCAGCATTAGGTCCTGAGATGTGAAACTTGTTGGGCACATGGAGCAGCAGCTTAGGTGTGAGGCGGTCTGCAGGTCTCCATAGTCGCACAGTAGTGTCTCTCCCTGCCGAAGCATTCCCCACCGCTTGAGGTTGTCCTTTGTTCTACCAACTCCGGTTCTTAATCTGTTTAGAGATTTCCAGGTCCGCCAGTCAAGGATCTTGCCAGTTGGGAGGCTTTCCTTTGGAGTAATGAAATCCTCTGGTGCGATTTGTTGCCAGAGTTGGAGTCTCTCATTTTCAGGGCCGGATGTGAGAGGTTGTGTGGATTTCAGAAAGCTGCTTCGAGACTTCAATCTTGGTGTTGGGGTATCTGATTATACAAGGAGTGGGACGGTTGGTTGATTGCCTTATGTATTTCTTCGGCGCATATGACTTTGCGTCTTATGTTTGGTGGTGCGATACCAGCCAAGGGGTATAGTTTTGAAATGGGTGTTGGTTTGAGGCAGCCTGTGACGACTCTGCATGCATCATTCAGGGCAGTATCCACTTGATTACAGTGGGCTGATCGACCCCACACTGGTGCCGCATATTCTCCGGTTGAGAAACAAAGTGCTAAAGCTGAGGTACGAAGAAAGGGTGGTTGGGCTCCCCAGTGAGTGTTGGTCAGTTTGCGGATGAGGTTGTTCTTTGTTGCAACTTTCTGTTTGGTGTTGCTGCAATGACGCCTGAAGGTGAGGGTGCGATCTAGAGTGACTCCGAGGTATTTTGGATGGTCGGTATGTTCCAGTACTCTACCTTCCCACGTGACACGTAGCTTTCTGTTAGCTTCCCTGTTTCTAAGGTGGAAACAGCAGACTTGTATCTTTGATGGGTTAGGTTTGAGATGGTTGGTTTCCTAGTAATGGGACATCTCGTTTAGTCCCTGGCTTAGGATGTCCTCAACTTCTTCAAACGTTACTGCTTGCGCTGCCAAACCTAAGTCATCCGCATATATGAAAGACTTTGTGGCTTCAGGGGTGGGTTGGTCGTTTGTATATATATTAAATAGTATAGGAGCACGTCCACTGCCTTGTGGTAAGCCGTTCTTTTGGTTAAGCCATCGGCTGGTTTTCCCCTGAAAATCCACTGCGAACCTCCTGTTATGCAGCATAGCCGCAATCATCTGCACTAGCGAGAAGTCACCTGTGATTCTGTACAATTTACTGAGGAGTGTACTGTGCGACACTGTATCGTATGCAGCGGTTAGGTCGACGAATACCACTCCGGTCACTTTCCTTAGTTCGAACCCGTTTTCGATATGTTGGGTCAGGTTTAGTACTTGCCCAGTGCATGACTTTCCGGGTCAGAAGCCCGCCTGCTGGGGTATCATTTTAGGTTCGATAAAGGGAGTGAGTCGATTGAGTAGTATCCGTTCGAAGATTTTAAATATATGGCATAGTAAAGATATTGGGCGGTAGCTTTTAGCATCATCAGGGTTTTTCCCCGGCTTTAAAATGGCTATGACCTTGGACTTTCTCCATATTCTTGAGATTTGACTGTCGATCATGCAGGCATCAAACATTTCAAGGAGCCATTGTTTAGCCTGGGGGCCAAAGTGTTTTATCTGTTCTACGCATACATCATCCAATCCAGCCGCTTTTTTGTCTTTAGCGGCTTTGATAGCACACTCCAGTTCAGCCATTGAGAAGGGTTTTGACAGATCGCTGTGTTCAATTAGAGGGTCTCTGTCCAATTTTTGCTTTTTCGTTTTATTGTTCAGCTTCCCGTTGAGGAGAAGCTGATGAGCAATTTCATTGGCAGTTGTGGCCGCGTGCTTAACAGGAGCTGTTGGATCGTTATCCATTTATCGCAGGAGTCTCCAGGCCTTGTGGCTATTTGTGGTAAGGTCAAGGCTTTCCACCATCGAGATCCAGCGTTCCCGTCTGCTCTGCTCCACTGCAGCTGACACCTTCTTGCCCAGCTGCATAGTTTCCTTATTTTTAAGTGATATATACATAAATGTTTGTTATTTTAAAAGTTATCGCATTTTATATAAATACGTGGTTTTTTACACGATTTTTTACCCGCACTGGGAGATGAACGCTAATCGAATCTAGCAAGATTTTAATGTGTTACGAATAATATTTAAGGACCATTATCTATCTGTCAGTTAAATCGTATATAGGATTATATATAAGCAGCTATTGATTTTATAAGACCTTTCAAAGCTTATTTGTATAACCAATTAATCATTTTCAATAACTTACCATTCGAAGGTAAGGATTGTCCCCGAGACATGTTTGACATAATATGGGAAACTCCTGAAACAAAAAAATACTAGTAAAGGATATAAGTTTTCATCAAAGGGAGCATAACAATATATTATAAAACAGGTTTAGAATAATAAATGTGACAAGAATAATTGGTAAAGCTATTGTAAATATACACTGAACACACCGCATCTTCCCAATTTTGTCGATTATAAGTGTTGGTGGTTTTTGACGTCGCCATAGCTAACGTCCGTAAGGAAGAGGTTATGAGACGCGCTGTCTATGGTTGGGGTCATAAGCAAACAACAAAATCTTAATTAATTTTTTAATTTTTATTAGAATATTATTTTATTATTTCAATATTCTAATCTACTTTTATAGATCATTGACTATATTATTTTTGTGCTTGGATTGACGCGTTGAAAAAAGAATTTTATGTATAGTGTATGTATATTTAAGTAATAACAAAATCTTACTTTATTCTTCTTCTTCTACAACGACATCCGAAAATGGAGCTAATGGCCACCTCAAATAGCGACAAAGAATTAATATCAGCAGAAATAACTTTTTTCTTATATTCAACGTAAGATTAGTAATTTGACTTTCTATTATATACAATGTGAAGTTGACGGTTCTTAAAGATTATATGATTTGGAAGGCTCAAATAAAAAACTGTAATTAATTATATATTTTGCAGCAACCACTTATTTCGTAATCGCAATCTGGTGAATATATATTCTACTTAGGTTCGTTTCGTTTGAAAAAACTGTAGTGGAGAAGTAATAATATTTTTTCAAGGTAGTCTGAAGATAAACCAGATTTCCACTAGTTTTTTATTCATATAAGTTGTACCTAATATTCGGGGCAAAGAAGAAAGAATGGCGGAAAAATTGGTACAGAAACTAATTTTGGCAAATTTGGACGATATTATGTCCTTTTTAATTAATTAAATAAATGAATTTAGGTATTTATTCGAAGAGGGTAATCTACATTAATTAACCAGTTTTCACTTGCAAGATTTAAGTTTAGATTGTAAATTACTTATGTTTTAATCTTTTTGATGTTATTTATATTACATTTTAATTTAAAGTTTGTTTTAATTAAATATTTAATTTTATTTCGCTTATTTTACCTAGCTATGTGTAAGAATATTTTTGTTTAGCGAATGGCATCCCGTCTAGGTAGATGTTCCTACTTTGGGTGAAATTTTGTTAAAATGTTTTTCAAATCCTTGCTACTCTTTGGTAAAAGAATACCTTCTCAGAAATTATCCAACAACATTCTCCGTTCGCTAAATAATAAATATGCGATAGCAGCCCCATCGACATGTATCAGATTATTTGCTTCTGATATTACAGGTTAGGATGCACTTAACTATCGATCAACCGAAAATATGTAATGAAAATGCAGAAAGTATATCATTTTACTTGTATGTGCTATAATATTATTAATAATTTTATTAGTAATCAATTTCATCAGTGAATACTTTTTAACTTTTGTTTTTGCGCATCTAGAATTAACCTTAAGTCAGCGCCAGGTACTCGATAGACATTCAAAGTAAATTCTTCTTTCTTTTAAATAATAATAATTAACCTTGCGAATATATGACGAATTCTGTTCTGCCAATAATTTATCTATAAGAAGTAAACTTATTGAAAATATAAATATTGTATATGAAACACTAAATGGCTAATTTATGATATAAATCATAATACAATCAAGGCATTATACAATCAAAACTATGATATTACTGATGGATAGTGAGGATTTTTGGGAACTTAAGGATTATTGATTATCGCTAGATTTACCATTGCTGTAGTAAAATGATGATTTTAATACTATTTCTGTAAATTTTGACTTTTTTCGACGAATGGACTTTAACGTTATAGGAAAGCCAGTCGAAACATTGGTTTAATTTCACAACCTTAATCAACACTAAATATTTATTCCAAATTAGAAAAACATGTTTCTAGATTAAACATAGCTCATCTGTAAGTATTTTATCTTAGTTTTTGCTGGCAAAGTAATCACAAGAAGTGTTAAAAGTATTATTCTAAATGGTAAAGCTGACCATAGAATAAGAAAAAAGCTTATTATGTAACTCTATCGATCAATTATAACATCCTATTGATTTTATTAATGGATACTTTTTTATAAAGTTTCGTCAATATTAATTGTCAATTAACAATTTAAATCCTGTCCTAAATAATTGGCAGGCTTATCCAAGTTTTTAATTTTTTTTATTTAATCAAATATAAAAAGATACATTTTTTACACAGTAATTTACATTCCAATCTTTTTTTTTTTTTCATTTTTTTTTAGATTCGCTTACTACACCACTTAAAGATAAGATCTTGTGTGTGGCGTGGGATTCATCTATGTTATTTTACAGTT
Source organism: Glossosoma conforme (assembly GCA_022606575.1). Taxonomy (NCBI): domain Eukaryota; kingdom Metazoa; phylum Arthropoda; class Insecta; order Trichoptera; family Glossosomatidae; genus Glossosoma; species Glossosoma conforme. The sequence goes on along the minus strand of JAGTXR010000195.1, from coordinate 606,762 downwards.
TTATATAATTATACAGAATTTTACATATACACATTTATTTACATGATTTACATGATTTTTACATATACTTTTACATATAATTTTACATATACACATTTATTTATCGATTTACATGATTTTGATATACTAACATTATGTAAATAAAAATTTAAGACACTATATATAGAATTAAATCTAAAGTATATATAAATTAATAATACATTTTTAGTACATTTCATTATTTCAATTTGTTATGCAGTGACGTCGGTTCTGTTCGTTAATCTTTTAAAGTACTGTTTAACCTTTTCAATCAATATTTTAATATCACTGATCGCTTTTATTTACCGAGGAAGATTGTTAAAATTAACTATTCCGTTATATTTGTAACCATTTTTTGCATGTTGTGTGTTAAATTTTGGTATTAATAAGTTGTACATATACCTAGCAGAATGACAAGTGTACCAGTTTTCAATTCTCCTTTCTTTAATAGTCTTTAATATAGTGTATTTTTGGTATAGTGTATCAACCGTTGGCACTTTGAATTTATTGTATAGGCTTTCTGTTGGGTAGGTGGGAGGCCTTTTCAATATAAACAAGTGGATTTATATTTTTTATTCCTCAATTATAGGACTATTTTAATGAAGAATCATCATATCTAAAATATTAGGGATACTAATGCGATTTTTCTCTTTTTGGTTCCATTTCAGGAAATTCTGTTGTAAAAGAATCGCAGAAGTCCCAGAGTCCAAACCTGCTGGGCCAGCTCTTCCCACAGACCACCATCGAAAGTCCTGAAGAAATCCAAAAGAAACAGGAGGAAATTAAGAAAGAGTCTGATGAAAGATCACAAGAAAATGAAAAGTCATGGGGCAGGATGAAGCTAGGGTCTGTCGCCATCAACATTAATTATATTTACCATCTCAGACTGTACAACATTATATTGTTCTGTTGTGGGACTTAAGTAACTACTTGTAAGATTCTTCTTCGTAGTATCAATCCGGTGGATTGGTTTGCAGCAACAGAATCTTGCATCTCGATCTCCATTCCTCTCGGTCCTTCGCAACCCTTTTCAGCTCAGCATAAGCGCTACAATTCATGTCCTCGAATACTTGCTGCAAATACTCCCGTCTAGGGCGCCCTCTACAGTTTCTACCCTCAACCATCCCCTCCACAATATCGTGAAGAAGACCATCGTGGCGCATGATGTGACCAAGATTAGTATAACTATAATAATAGATCATCCTTTATGAAAGAAAAATGAAATCCAAAACATAAAGTTATTTTTTGTGGCAGAACTACATATCCCAAATCAATATTGGAAGACACATGTCATTTTTATTAATGCTGTTCTGGTAAATCATTAACAATGAAGTTGATCATATGTCCAGTTATTTATTTACATAAACTCTTTTTGTAATGTAGACGCTCAACCCTTGCGTGTAAGGGAAAAATCAGTTTTTTTAAAACATGTGCTTCTATTCTAATTATTAATCTTTGTTTGGGAAAAACAATCACATAATTAAAAAATAAATCCATAGACGTTGCAGTGCGAAATATCTGAAGTCATAGAAGACTTGAGTCAAAGAATGTTTCAATTAGCTATATATACGAGCATAAAAATCTGCCAAGCTTATCTTTGAAAAAAAATGTAAAAGAATATAGTTTTTTTTCTTTAGCAATAGCCATTAGTTGTGACTTCAGTTTAGTCCATTTGAATTCTTAGGACGTGAGAAATAAACAATTATATCATGTAGTTCTCGTTTTATACAAATAAATGTGATTAATGTGGTCTTCTCTGTTCCAGGTTTGGCATCTTTGGTCTATCTTTATCGGCGATGGGCGTTGTGCTGGTTTATGAAATGGGCGCCCCCAAGAAGGACGACAGCGGCGCCCTTGTCGAGGACGAGTTCACTCACCTACCAGCACCGCAGCAGTATCTCCGGCGCATGTGGAAGGAGATGACTTTCTACCAAAAGGTATAAACTACCATGCCTTCTCAATATTGGAGAAAATCTACTGGAGAGGGCTTTGAGAAACTTGCATGAGCCTCTTGTTAAATTTTATCTGGGAGCTCTAGTTTTGATGATATTTTAAATGTATTATGAAACAAAAATCTTTTGTTACTTCTTGAAATTTGTCGAAAAACACATTTGTCATGGATATTTATAACGTAGATGTTTCATGAAATACCCCCCCCCATATATCCTTTGAATGATTATGTTTCTATAGTTTTTATTCTAATACATCAACAAATGTTATTTATTATAAATATGTATCTAGATGATAAAAGAGCCATCACGGGAGAAGTTGCTGCCCGACCCTGTGCCATATCCTTACCAACAACCATACACCCTGGTGCTGGAGTTCACTGATGTGTTGGTGCATCCCGATTGGTCATATCAAACCGGGTGGAGGTGATAAATATATTTTTATAGAAGTACTTTTTGTTTAATAGTTTTTCTTCATTCTCAGAGAGGTATACAAGTATATCAAGATACTCAAAAAAATGTAGTACAGGACATTAGATACTTATATATTTTCTCAAAGAGATGTGAGATTTTTTTCTTATGGAGGAATCGCACTCTTTTGAAATTGAATATAAGTTTTTTAAAATAAATAAATTAATTAATATTGATTAAGAATGTATATTTTTTTAAAGATATGTATAACTTTTTAAATATTTTATGCCCCATTATTGGCTAACCCTTTTAAGTGTGGTTTGTGGATATATATGCATATCACTTTTATGTTCTTTTATGTGCTGATATAAAGCACAAGTTATAAAAAAATGCTCGTGCACGACATTGATATAAATGCCAAAATGGCTTTCCAACCTTTTGGTTTAATAACAAAATGTATTATTTTTTCATTATTGGTAGTTTTGTGTGATGTATTTACCTAATTACTTATTAGAGTCGAGACTTAAATTAATGTTCATAAAGTAAAATAGATAATTGAAAGAAATTTATCAACTATCAGAGAGCCCCTGCAATAATTTCTCCGGTGATTCTTTCTTCTTTGTAGGTTTAAGAAGCGACCTGGGCTGGACTCATTCCTGGAGACCATGGCGACCACAGCTTACGAGGTTGTGATATTCACCACAGAGAACCCTCTGATGATCTGGCCGGTCATCGAGCAGCTCGACCCCAACTCCTCGCGTATTACTTACAAGCTGTTCAGGGACTCTACGCACTTTGTCGATGGTGTTCACGTCAAAAATCTGGATAATTTAAACAGAGATTTGTCAAAGGTAAATATCATACCTTTTTTTCAATGCCAAAAAAATACCTAAAAATATTGATTCATGTTATTTTTAATAATGCAAATTTCATAACATATGATTAACATATTATTATATATTGCTTAAATTTTCATACAATTTAAACGCTCAATTATTATTTAAAAATCCCTTATTTAAAAAATATATATTTTGCTAAATTGACAATTTTAATTTGTTAAAAAAAATAGGTCATTGTTGTTGACTGGAATCCACAGTCGACCAAATTCCACCCACAAAACACACTGAGACTTCCAAAATGGAAGGGCAACGATGATGATACCACCTTAATAGATCTCACATCTTTGTTGAAAAGTAAGTACAATGTATTTATAAACATAGAATATATGTAAAACTAAGGAGGCCAAAGATATAACATTCTGATATGTCTAATAAATAACCTTAGCATTTATTCTTGGTGAAACTGGATAATTATAAGTGTAACTTCATTTTAATCGGCTGTTGTTGATGAGTTTGCCCACTGTTAAATGTGATCCCATTGGAGATTGAACATGTACATTTAAATAAATAAGTGAAATAAAACTAAATTCTTTAAATTGTTCATTTTCAATTAAAATTATCTTGCAGTCATTATTATTCCATATAATTTCAGTATAATTTTTCACATTTTTTTAATCCATATTTCTTCTAGTTACAAAAATTTAAGGAAAAGCAAGAGTAACATTTAAAAAAATATTCTGATATTATATAGGCAAACGATTTGTTCAGACTTCTATGTAAAGATCCATGTTTATATTGACAAACGACATGTTTGTACTTCTGTTAAAAGAAATCCATGACTATATTGAAAAATGGCATATTCAGATTTCTGTGAGAAGACATATCCATGTCCATATTGACAAACGACATGTTTAGACTTCTGTAAAAAGACTCATCCATATTGTTGACAAACGACATAAAATTTGGTTAAAAAATACAAGAAACATCCATCTTGACAATATATTCATGTCATTTGTTAAAAAAAAGGATTCATTAGTATATACTTCTTATAAATATTTACGTTGTGTTTTGTTATTTTTAAATCAATGTGATTTTATTTTTTGTCAAATATTCGTTAATAATTCTATTAGTAATGAAATTATTAATCTCTATTTCAGCAATAGCATTGTCGAATGTAGACGATGTCCGGGAGGTGCTGACTTATTACGGGCAGTTTGAAGATCCCATCGGAGCGTTCCGAGACAACCAGCGCCGCCTCATGGAGCAGCTGGAGGAGAGAGAGCGCGAGGCTCGGGCCACGCAGCCGCCCATGACCAGCAAGTGGTCCCGCAGCTTCCTGAAGAAGTGACAACCTCACCATTTACAGCAGTTTTAGGATTGCTGGAACGACTCTTATATATATTGAAACTAGAATTCAATTTTCCACTCAAAAAAAAAAATTTACATTAACCAAACTTTATCCTGGATTTTCACTCGAATCAGCCACTAAATTTTTTTTTCACTTTAGGCCGGATACCAATTATTTTTTAAATGTTTTATCAGCGAGTCAAGCTAGCAATAATTTGTTATTACTAACTTGGTAAGTTAAAATACTTAAAGCAAGGTTATGAAAACAAGATATTCGTAAATTGCTAAGAGATGCTTTGAGTTCAGTAAAATAAGGAAATGCATTAAAATGAATTTCGAAAAATCTGAATCAATATCATTCATATAACTGTTGACATCGGTTTTAATGTGAGCCCTGCTCTGTAGACTTACTCTAAGTGTTGCCAGTCTTGTATTTTTAATGACGATTATGTAAAGTTATAAATATTATATTATGAAATGTTTATAAGGTAGGTTTATAAATATTTTTTTGTAAATAAAATAAATTTATAGATGAAACATTTAATCGTTTTTATTTTAAAATATATAGATACATATTTTCAAATGGGTTATAAAACTTTTTTCTTTTAGAGTTTTATGTTTCGCAGTTACCAATGATTCAATTTATTTGTCCAGCAGTGCTTCAGTCACAGCATCATACGTCAAAACATAGTGGAAAATTTATTCAAGTTAAGAACAGTGAATCATTTAAAACAGAAACTCATTATCTAGTGCACCTTCCATCCAGTTGTTGACTGCGACTTCAGGATCCACCTGTGAAGATACCAATTTATCTATTCCCCTATCTTCACCGAGATCCCAAATGCTGAGTAGTTCATTTGCTGACGTATCAACGTATTCTTTAAGTCGGGTCAAGATTGATCTCCACCTCTTCTTATAAGTTAGTAAACCCTTTCTCATTTTGCCTTTCTTTATTATTATTCTTGACTTTCTCTTGAAAGCTCGGTGACAGTGTGACACATTCACTTTGGAGGAGATGGAAAACTGAAACCTTTCTGGCTGAAAACTCTCTTCCCAAACATTCAAATAATCACCAAAATCATCTGCAACCTTTTCAGAATAGAAACGTTGACAGAAAACATCTCCAACAGAATTCAGAATGACCAACTTGATACTCTTATCACTTACCACATGTGATATTCCAGTTACGGAAGCATTGAAACGTTTCTTCAGATTTAATGTCGGGTCCAAGCAAATTCCTTTTTTCTGACCACTTTTGAATGTATCAACAATACAAGGTGGCTGAAATGGTAAAAAGTCATCCATACATTTGACAGCATCGTCACTAAAGCTGCTGTAATTGTTAATCAAAGCGCACGATTCTTCACTGCGTTGTCCACTCAAACAAACCAGTTCCTTGTGTTGGTCCAGTGGCAACGGGCAAATAAATAATGGTGGAGACTTAAAACCGTGTGTCCATTTCGTAACACTTGATTTTGTGAATCGCATATCAAAAAGATGAATGCTGTGGTTGGATCCTGCGTACAAGTAATTAGAAGATATTCTGCTCATCTTTGATGATGTGAGGATATCGCAATCCAAGGTGTGCACTGGAAGTATGGCGCTAACTGTACCGGTGCTCCTTTTATCGATGAGTTCAACATTCTTAGCATTCGTTTTAACGATTGTGTTCAGATCCATATATTGAACTGACGACCAATTATTGATAACAGTTGAATCACTTTTCTTGCTAAGTTGTAAACACTCTCCTGTCTCTGCGTTGTATAAATTCACACTGTCGTCTACACATGAATAACATATGCTATCAACTCCATCACTTGTCACACTGCTGAATGGTTTTTCAGATTTTATTTTCTCTAACATGTTCAGACTTAATCTGTCTTCATTATTTGTGGATTCTATGAGGGATATGCTGTGCTTTTGTCTCAGGCAGATAATATTTTTGTTTGGAAACTCTGTTACTATGGTCTCATGGATCAGTTGTTTATTTTCACAGATATATTCAGCTGTTACTTCACCAAATTGCTGATTATCACCGAATTCATAAACTCCTAAAATTATAAAAAAAATGTATAGAGGAACAAATTACAATAAATTACACTCATTAATTAAATATTAACATCCAAAATGATCTTACCCAAGACGTGGTTAGCGGATTGTAATAAGGACGGGGAGCTGAAGAGACTTATGTATTGAAG